>VYZT01062822.1:0-19728 GCA_013400735.1 Pomatostomus ruficeps | reverse complement strand
GCTAAATCTTAAGGCATCACACTGAGCTGCACCAAGGTGGAGCACACAGGAGATGCCCATGCAGCCTGCTGGCTCTCACACTGTCCTCTGTGTCCTGACACCCTGCAGACAGAACCATAAGTTCCTTTTCTTCCTCTTCTTCTTCCCAAGGACTTTTTCATTTTAGAAACTGCTGAAAACCTGCAGTTGTCTTCTTAGCAGCAGGCCCCAGGCACATGGGAACACAGATTAAAAGCAGGACATTCCATTACTCCAGGAACTCACCACACTGCCGGGAGTCAGAATGACACCAGGAGTCAGACTGACTTCATTCCTCAATGTTAAACCACCATGAGAAGTGACTGCAGTACAGTCCCCTTGCTCCTTTGTCACTGTGCCTTATGGTGACCTGATGAGATCATTGGAGCAGCTTATAAGGGAGTTTCAGAGACAGTCCAGTCCTCAGGCAACCCTAAAGTAAATTCTGTAGCTTAAGTACCAGAGAATCTGCTGCAAATAAAAAAATTAGGGTCAGTTTTCTTGACAGACCAAATTTGCCCAGATGGAGTAGTCTGTTGCCATGTTTATAACCTATTGGCTGGACTTGGCCAGGTTTCTGCACCCAGCAACCTAATTTGTTGGCAAATATTTCACAGTAAAAAACCTGTTACTTTTCATTGTTGGGCAAAAGCGAGGGGCAAAAGTGTTCCACACATCTCTTCTGAATTGATTCAGATATTCTCTGAGAAGCAAATTATAGTCTTACTTTCAAAAAATTTCTGCAAGGGAGCAGTCTTCACCCTCTTTGTTAGGCGTTCTCGGAGAATTAAAGCCCGAAGTGAGCAAAGTGTTTACAACCCAGTTGGGAGACGAAAAACAAACATAAAAAAGGAAGCCAGCTACGATAATCTACATCTTCTTATACTTGCCTGAAACACTCATGCAACAGCTTTGTGGGACAAGCTCAGAAAAGTCGATACTCCAAATGAAATATCATTGGAAAACTCTTCTCATTTCAGCTCTGGTCTCAGTGAGGAGCTGTAATGTATCTATGAATAATGTTTAGCTTCAATCTCTTTTACAGCCGTTCCAAACAGATGAGCAATTTTTGAAAAGCTACTGTTGAAGATGCACTTTTGCTTCTTCATCAAAAACGTATAAAAATGAAATATATTGCAGTATTTATTGCAATGTGTTACAAACGTTCATGGTGATCCAGTACAGATGCTTCTTCTTCTCTGTGGCACTGACCTTCAAAAGTGATGATGTGAAAAGCCCTAGATTTTATGACAGCTTAACTCTGAATACATTACAGCTTCTATATTAATATATATTTGTTCAGCTGTAAACTTGGAATATGAAAAGAAACTCTGTACCTTGCACCACACTATAAAGTTTAAATATGAAGAGAAAGAGGTTCAAGGAGCTATAACTAGGATTTAACAATATTTCTGTGAAATGAATATCCCTTCTTGTCTTTTCCTAACACACAAATCATTCTTTCTGGGTGTTTCATGAATTCTGCATTTGTTAAGGGAATCTAATTATCAAAAATGTAAAGGCATTTTACATTGAGAGTGATACATAGTCCTGTGTGATACAGCTATGTAGATAAACTGGTCACTTAATAGTTAAGTTTGAAAGGAGAATTCCAAGACAAAACAAGCGTGAACAACAGCTGTGATATGTGGGCTGTCTGTGTCTGTAACAAGCTTTGTGATCCAGTTCTGTCAGCTCGAGCCAAGCAAACAGCTTCAATACTGCTCACTGAAGGACATTTGCTGTCCCTGTCCCGGCAGTGAACACCTGAAGAGAATTACAGCAGTGATTCCTCTCCATAGTCCCCGAAGGCCCATGGCCATCACCCCTTTGAGATGCTGGCTGTCTCCATCTGTAGCTGGCCCTAGACTTCAGAGCACTATTTCCACAATCGAGGGCTCCAGAATCAGGCACTACTCTGACGAAGGAATGACACTGGTGCTTACTGCCTTAGGTGTGCAGAGCTCTCCGGCCAACTTTGGCCGTGCTCTGGAAAAGTAAAGGAAGACACGACAACCAGTCCTGAAAAAAGGTGAACACCTCTTTTGGAAACCATCACTTAAGATTATCGGATTTGATGCTGCAACTGGAAGCATTTTGCTGGCAGGAGGAGAGAAAAAAATGAAGCACCAGAGCTGACACTCATGGAATCATTCTGGGAGGGCATGGTTCAGCCTCCAACTACATAGTTTTAATTAGGTTTAGGTTTTTTAGGTTGCTTAACCTACATGTCTCCTTTGTGTTATTTTAGTCCCATGTGTTGCATGTCCACCAATCCTGTCAGGTTTGAATTATGGCTTTGCTTCCATGGGCAGTGAGAGAGCTCTGGCTGAGATAGGTCTGCAGGTGAGGTGTGATTGATAGCAGGCCTTGCACAGCACTGGTTCTGTGAGACATCAGTTCTGCTTCTGGACACCACCTAAATCCATGCACTCCAGTCACAGAGACAACACAGGCAGGATTAGAGAGGTGTGTCTGAAGCAGTTGGAGAATTCCCTGAAGGGAGGGATACTCACAATTCATGCTGAGTGTAGCTGACTGGCAGTAGTGAACAGCAATGCAACTACATAGCAAGTCCAGAGGGAAAGCTGGGGATCTGTAGGGTTTGAGATCCATCATTTGGATCATACTGAGTTGATAAATTTGAAGCAGCTCATGCTGTTTGAATATGGCACAGTCACAGATGCAAAGGCCATGGGATAATTTGTAAATCACAACATCCTATCGTGGAAGACATGTCAGGGGGTCTACAAAAGAACCTGCAGACTTCTGAGATGCAGATGTGGCTGTTGAACACACTTTTGGGCACTACTATCAATTTAGAAATAGTGTCTGTTGGCTCTGGGCTAGTCTTCTGGAATGGGGGGCCTTTGCTGTCCCCCTTTTCCTTTACAGGAGGTTTTCAGTACATCCCCATTCCTCTGATGTGATAAAAGCTGATCTGCCTTTATGAGTTGCATCTATGGCAATAAATTGGAGCTTTCATATCATGCTGCTGTCTTGAACCAGTTCTGATGTTTCTATTGTACAGTCACTTTTGTGGCATTTCCACATGATGTTCCAATGCATTCCATACGGCCATAAGTTCAGCCTGTGCTCAGAACATTCACTTGGGAGTACTACAGTTATGGCCAGTGTGCTGCTGAGACTAAGCAAACCAGCTTGGAATCTATTACCTCCCACTCACTGCTGTCTAACTAGATTCCCTGCCTTCTAATTGTCTAAAAATGTGTGTGAGTTTACTTGCAACTCCTTACGTGTGATCATTAGATATGCCTTCAGATTCACACAGCACTCTCAGAGTACTGAAGAAAAGTCAGCTCAGTGCTTTGGCCTTGAATGTGTCTCTTAATGAGAAGTTATTAGGAGAGATGAAGGCGAAGATGACTCATGAAATGAAGTACCTTACTCACATTTTAGTATATACCAGGCATACACATTTATGAAGGAAACCAGTCCCTGTGAGAAGTAATAAATAAAACATGCATAGTGTCCTTCTCAGTTCAGGCTTAATGGCAACTTTAACAGAATGTAAGTCACATTAATACCTTCTGCAATGAAATGCATTTGATGTTTTCTGTATAACACAACAAAATGAGAGGACTTAAAATTCTTACATCTTTCAAACCTGCCTCCTTCCCCAATGGGACTCTGAAATTTGGACTGTGAGCAAGAGCCAGATCCAAAAGAAATTTTTTGTGTTTGTGCCTAACACTCAAGAGCAGTGGAATTTAAGTTTCCCAGCCCAAAAGCAAACAATCTACACTACTTTATTTAACTAATCATATGACTGTCCATTTCCCTGACCTTTCAGACAAAAGTACATATACAACTTATTACACACCTAATGGAAGTTACTTCCTCCCAGCTGAGGCACAATAACAGCTCTTTTTCTATTACAATGTGCAATAAACCCTGAAAAGTTTTCAAGTCAACTTCATTAGTCTGCAGAATGGAAGATCATACTAACCATCAGCTACTTACTGTTAAGGAAACAATTTCCAGCTGAAGAAGGCAGTAACCTCCTACATTAAGCTTACATCATCACAAGCAGTCACCTATTTATAGAAGTAGCTATCTAGGTTCCTAATAATCTGTTTTGTGTGTGCCCAGTCATACCAGATTCTTGGCTGGACTAAGCTGAATTCAGCAGTTTGGTGTCTTCATATGTCTGACTTTGGTGTGCATCCTGAAAACATTGATTGAAATCCTATTAAGAAGCCTTCTTGCAAGAGTCTCCAATACTGAGATGGATATTGCAATCTATCTTCAAAATATAAAAGAAAATAATTTATCAATACCTTTTTACAATGCCAGTGAAATGTTTTGCCTGATGTGCAGAGCTAAGGAACAGGAAAGGGATAAGTACCTACTATCTACTGCAGAGAAGGTCTCAAAGAGTTGGTTACAACACCTTTTAGAGGACTTTGGAGTTCATAGCATAGTGAAGAAAGCCTTGCCACACAGTCTGAAATAATGACGGAGTGTTGTGGTCCAAGATTTAGGCAAAGGAAAGTGAAAGAGGATAGTACCTGACAAGTGGCTACTGGTTTCAGAACTCCTGTGGAAATTGCTTCAGGGAGAAAGGGCTGAAACTGCTGAAGGAGTCATGTATTTTCTAGACCTGGAACAATGTGTTCATTAACCTTTGGCAGTGAAACTGTAAACAGTGAAACAGTAAGTAGGGGGCAGGCACCCTGTCACTGTGCCTGCGGTGTGTGATGGACTACAGGCTGTGCCATTCCCCCGCAGGGAAACAAGAACTGGGAACATTTCTCTTTCCGCAAGCATAGCATTCAGCCAACGGCTAGGGAGTCTCCATCCAGACAGAGACAGCTGGGACAGAACTAGCAGAAATGACACGTGAGGCCAGCTTCCCTAAATGACATAGAGAAAAGACAAAAAAGATGATTCAAGATTTTTGTGGGAACCAAAGAGCAGGATCTCTGCATAAAGAAAACCAGAAAAAAGCCCAACAAGGGGACCTAGGAGAACCTTCACAGAAATGCAGATGGAAAGTGCTTATAGGTAAAGTTTCTCACAGAGTCATAGAAAAAGATAGAGGAAAAATGACAAATCTGTGTACTCAAAGAGTAAATCATAATAAAAATCATCTATTGGAGCTGAAGGGTCAGTGGGGTACAGTGGAATAGAGAGCAAAGAGCTTGGAAGAGCACAGGATTGCTGGGTGGAAAGGAGGGAGTAAGCAGCCTCATCTCAGAGGAGCTTTGAGCCAACTGGTCTTACACAGTGGTTGCAGCAACTCAGAAAGCTGTGACTGGACTGAAATGAGCCCTGCAGAAAGGACCTGCCTGCAGGAAGCAAGTCCCTAAGAGAATTGCTGTTGCTAACTTTCCCAAGGCACGCTCCTACGTGTTTCAACTCTTCCTGGTGTTTACTGCAAAGCTCTCCAGAAGGAACAGACATCAGCAAATCTGTTGACAGGCCCCTGATAATAACCCCTATTTGCCCTTACCAGGTTTCACATGGGACAACAACCTGCACCTGGGCATGGGCCCTATGGCTTCTATTTAAGGCAGACTGGGGAATTCAGTCCCTACAGCTGTGCTGTAAGTGTACATACAGCTGGGTCTGCTTTCTGCTGCCCCAGCTTACTGCCTGGGCCTTCTGCACGTACTCTGGAGTTGCACTGTAGGTGGCATTGTCTCTGGGCTTTTCCTGAGGTCTGAATGTGCGGAGGAGAATGTTGTCAGTGTGGTCAGAGCAGCACGAGCAGTGGCTAGCGGTGCCTGTGTGCCACAGATACACCTCTTCATATGGAAGCAGAGAAAGCTGTAGCAGTCTGAGAATGGAAGTTGCAAGCTGTGCAGACAGCTGTGCTGGGCTTCCAAGGACAAAAACTGCAGCTTTGCACTTCAGTACCTCGCCACCTTCTACGCTTCACAGAACACGTTGTATAAGAGAAGATGACTGCAGAGTTTTGGACAGGGGGGCATGTCACCTAATGGTAAATGCACATAAGGCTGGGGGACATAACCTTTGTATTCGCCTTGGTGACCATGTGGTACAAAGCCTGGCTCCTTTAAAAAGAAAATGCTTTCATCCTAAGGTTCATATAAAGGCTTAAAGTGTGAGAGCACTGAGAGAAAACAAGAAACTTGCAGTTGCTCTTAAAATTCAATAGTGCCATATAATCTCAATAAACAGGAGTGCAATAGCAGAGCCAGTCTTTCAGAAAATGCACAGTGTGCTGATAGTCAAAGTCACCTCACCATGGTTTAAAAGCAGCCCCTCCTTTCAGCTGCTGTAACTCAGGGAAGGTGGGAGACAAGTATGAGCAGTGTGACTCAGATTGTAGTGGAAAGGTTTATACTCATTGGTGGCGTGACTCCAGATCATGCAGGGCTTGGAAAAAATGGCAGCCTGGAGTTGTGCGTGGTTTTCTGCAGGTGTATTTCGCAGCCAGCTTGTCACGCCTGCCCCCTGCAAGTGTGTCTGGATGAAGAGTCTATGATGCTGCATTGCTGTCCTGGATTTCCCTCTAGAATGGGTGAAGGCAAGAAGGGGGTAAGTTTTCTGGAAGTATTCCTCCTCTGGGAGTTCAGGTGCTGCTGAACTTCCAGCTGCTGCAGTATTTGCTCCCCCATGCACAGCCCTCTTGATGCTAACTCCACACTTCCCTCTTTTGCTCTCTGACAACTTGAGGAGCCACAGCAGCCTGCACTTAATAGAGCAACAAGGGAAATTTCAGTTCTGCTTTGTGACTGTAACAGAAGCAGTTCAGGGACCTTTCCCTGACTTTCTTTGCCTACATCGCAGGTGGGGAAAAGTATTCCGTATAAATAGAAGGTAAATGATTTGATGAACTCCCACATAATATGCAGGGACTCTGTTTTCATTAAATATGAAACTGTGATGAGTATAATGATGACTGTGGCAATTTGTGCAGTCAGAGTGCTGCTCTGTTGTCACCAGCATTACAGTTATTAAGCTTAAATACATGTGAGCTATCTTGTCACATCCCACCACTGGACTGTGATGGCTCTGGAGAATAGCACTGGGCACATGATGTTGAAGGGTAGTGTCATGCTTCCAGACTGATCCCAATAGTAGCACCTTTCACTGCAGCTGGCACTCAATACATTCCATATTTCCATTTCTCTTATCTTCTCCTTGAGGGTTTAGGTAATTCTGCTTCATCCAATTCCCTGTGTCTAAGGTGAGACAGGCAGCTGCAATTCTGCTGGTCTTGGTGTTCATCTGTCCTTACACCTGTTACCAGGGGACCCATTAAAAGCTAATAAAATTTTCCTGAGTCCAGACTTGTTAAAAGAACAGAGACAGCTCAAGATGTCTGAAAGCAGGGTCTTTCTGGGCCCCATCACTGTCCTCTCTCTTCCTTGGAGTTGCTTTCCATGGACAGGCAGCCTGTCGGCTGCAGAGACCTGAACCCCACCCAGCACTCAGCTCTTTGTCACTTAATGTCTCAAACTTTTACAAGATTAGACTGTCTTTTATGGGTATAGTGGATTTTTTAGGGCAAAATGATGACTCTATGTATATCTATATGATCAACTTTAACTGAGTCTTTTAAAGGAGTCCTTTCCAGTTTCTAGGTTTAAATGCTTTAGGAGTGTACAACGGGAAAATAAGCTCCGCGAGACAATATTCTAAAATGTGGCATAACCTGATGCACTTTCAGAGATTAGTTTTACATCTTGGGTCTACCGCTGAATTCAGGTGATCTTTGGAAGAATGCCCATAAATCCTTTAATCCTAAATCCTAAACGAATCCTATTAAGCATAATGGGAAGTTCAAAAAGAGCACAGGAGGAAAATATTAAGCAAGGTAGCATTCAATCTGAATTATGAATTTTGGTTAAGCTCACTTGCCCTTCTCACTTGAATTTGTCACATTTGTAAACATAACCTTTGTAGACTTTAGTCAGTTTTAATTGAAAGGCAATGACAGTAAAGTACATTTCATACATTTTTAAAGATCTTCCTTAAAGAAATTGATTTTGTTTAATGACCTTTTTTTATTTCTTATGATAATGTAGCAAATACGAATCTCTGGTTTAGAAAAAGCCATTGTGGGGGTGGACTGAAAGAATAGTATGTCTTCAAAATGACCTATTTTCAGAAATCACTTGGCAATTTGTCAGAATGAGAGATTTAACTAACCGAGACCCAATTTTAAAATAACTATGTAAATGAAATTATTTCAATCTCTTTTGAAGACAGGTAAAGCAAACTTCAGACATGCTGCAAGGATCTGATGTCCTCCCAGCCACCTAAAATAAATTACCTTTAGTCTCTATGGTAAAATCATGTAAATCAGCACAGTTTGTACAGCAATCAATCAACAGTTCCCCATTGCCAAGTGAAGTGGTGTATTTCTGCCACTGATGCATGGCTGATTGCAGAAAGACAGGCTTTAAAGCAAGGAGAGAGATTAGGATCAGTTGAGACAACTCTTACCTACTTTGACTCTGAAAGTAAAAGTCTTTTTTAGAACTGCAGGATCTTGATAGCCGGTACTGTCCTTGGATAAAGGGGAGCTTTTCATCTGGGCTTCAGATTGATCAAGAGTTCCCTGCAATGTCTTCCCCCCCTCTGCTGATATGAGACATAGATGACTGGTTTCAGGTGCTATCTCTTTGAAAGGCTTTGCTGAGCACTAGTCCAAAGTGAGATCATTCCCTAAGAGCAGGCAAAGTTTGGGACTGTTCAGAGAAACAGGATTTGTATCACATTGTAGACCTTGGAACATGGGAAATAACAGCTGCATATGCGTACCTGGTGAAATACATCACATATTATATGGGCGTTTGGAGGAGGAGAAAATTGCCTTAAAGCACCTAGAATAATTTTTCGCAAAAGTAAATAAAATAAATATAGGACGATAAAAAAATTGCAGCCTATAAAACATCATACTTCATAAAATTTCACTCATTCTTACCAGAACATCAGACTATGCAGCAAAACCACAAGTTTGTACATGTGGGCCATAGCATAGCACGCTTGCAAGGGATGACTGGGAGTCAGGGATCCTCAAACCCATCATCATCATATGGTTGGTTGCCATCAGAACTGGCTTCGAGACCTGACAATGGGCTTATATTCCCCTCTCTTTGATGCTTTTGTACAAAAGTCTTTACATAAAATGGAAGTTTCAGGGTATGGCACGTTTCATGCTGGGATATGCACACGGCTTCTTCCACTGATTAAGGCACTTTGAAGATTTTTCAGTTCTTAAAAGGGACAGTAAAAAGGAGGAAAAGAATCCAAACCAACAAGCAGAAAACCTTGCCCCTTTCTGGCGGGGAGCAAGATAAAGCAGAAATAACAGGCAGGGCAGTAACTTATAGCTTTTTTTAGCTCCTGTTCTCTCATGGGGCACTGATAAGAGAGTTCTAAGTGTTGCTGAGCAGTGTTTGAACAGCATCAAGGCCGTCTCCTCTTCTTACTCTGCCCTACTCCCACCCCGCCCAGTGAAGAGACTGGGAGTGGGCAAGAGGCTGGGAGAGCGTGCAACCAGGCAGATATCCCAAACTGACCAAAAAGCTTCTTCATGCTGTGTCACATCATGCTCAGCAGTAAAATTGAGAGGAGGGAAGGTTAGGGAATTTTGCTTGTGGTCTGAGTGAGCATTAGTCCCTCCATGGGAGGAGGTGAGTGAATACTGTCACATCTTATGTTGTTCATTTGTTCTTCCATGTCTCGTTTGTTCATTAAACTATTCTTATCTTGACCCATAAGTTGTCTCTTACTCTATTTTCTTCTGCTGTCCCATTGGGCATGAGGGAGGGAATGAAGTTAGAGCAGTGTGGTGCTTAGCTGCTCACTGGAGTTAACCCCCAATAGCTTACCTTGTTTCCTATGCCTTTTTGACTCCTCATAAACATGTTTTCTCTTTATTTTTAAATTAATAGCTTAATCCAGCTAGAGAATAGGATGTTTCTAAAACACCTGGCTAACTGAAATTTCATCTGCACATCTGTGGCAGTTTGAAACAAAGATGGCTCTTTAGCCCTGCAGCCCCAATACTTTCTTTTAGATCACAGAGTATAAAACATGATTTTACTTTGCTACATAGGCTGATGTAGGATCTAGACATTTTAGGGATCAGTAAAGAAGAAGCAACTTTTTGTGACTGTGATTAGGTCAGGTTCTAGAAAGAAGGAAAGACTCAATTCCTGGATCAGCTTGTAACTGGCTCGTCTGTTTGTTTTTGGAGTTTTTTTTTTTAATGTAGAAGAGAGTAGCTGACACTGAACAATACAGTGTAGTGTGGTTAATAATGACTTTCGTCAGTATTTATTTTATTTTCCTAACCTGCTGCAGCTGCTATAAAGTAGCTTTAGGTTTTCTGTTATACCTTAATGGACAGCAGATTCTGAAAGAGGCATACTTCTAACTATCAAACAGTATTATGGTATAAACCTCTGCATAACCTCATCTTTACTATGAATAGGATTTTTGAGTGGTCTGTTGCTCTCAGTATGAAAATATTAGGGCCACAAATGCCCTGTGATTCCTTATAAGACTGAAAAACACAGTGTGGCTCATGTGCAGTAACTCCTGCAGGAGTCTGTGTAAAGCTCATCTATTCAGCATGAAGCCATGCAGGACTTGCAAACTTCCCAGGAGTACATGAGGGGTTTGCTTCTGCTCAAAAGTGCTATGAAATTTCTGGTGTCTGACAGAATTATTAAACATGTTGAAGTCCTGTGCAGTATGAGGCTCTACTGTGGAGGCCAGTGTACCTCCACCACCGGAGCAGTGGAAGGTGCATTGGTGGAATGAGCCCTATTTCAATCAGCGCTCTCCTGCTTAGGGCGAGAAAAAGACAAGATCCTTTAGTAATTTGTTTATGTTAATCCTTGCACCCAGCTGGCCCGTTGGCCTCTCCTCCCAGTCCTCAGTCCCCTGCCTATCATTCCCGGGTTGACACCCCAGTTCTGGAAAGTTCTGTTTTACTCGGCGCCCCGTTGGTCCTCCTCCCTCAGCCACTCCCTCAGTCTGTCTGCATTAGCCCCTGCACCCTGGCCCTCCTTTGTGCCACCCCTGAGCCCTCAGTTCATTGGCCCCTGTAGCTCTGCTTGCCTCTGTATGAAACCCTATGTACCCGCATTGTGCAGCGCCTTCGGTCTCTGGCTCTCTTTGAGTGCTGTTCTATTAAACTGTCTTCGAATATCACACCGAAGATCCTTCCTGCTTTTGCTTGTTGGTCTCTGTGCTGCTTGCTCGGCTTGACAGCAGCACCCGTGTGCGCAGGGAAAAGCAGCGCCGGCTCAAGCGGCTCTCTGTGCGCTCTTGGGAAGGTCGCGGCATTCCACCCCGTTCACCACCTTGTGCCACTGCACTGTGACACTCTACCATACGTTCTAGTCATGGCAGATGGGATTGGAGCAATGGCTCCGATTAGTCCTTTTCTCAGCTGCATCCCTTTCACTGCTTTATTTCTGGGCCTACCAGTACCGATAAACTGTAGCATCGTGGTTTAAAAGAAAATAAATAAAACTGGATCAGCTGTTTAGAAATTTCACTGTAATCTTCCTAAGTATTCAACAGCATTAGTTTGAGTTGCCATATAATGGAACCCATTCTGCAGTCAAAACTGAGCGATGCCAAATAAACCATAAAGGTAGTCTACAGTCATGAAGCTGATCAGATATTTTGCACTGTCCCAAGAAGAAATAGTTAAAATACAAATGGTGAGCATTACTATTCATAAAGTACACAGTCCATATGTATGTAGGTGAAAGCCTTTGAAAAAAAGTTTCAGAAGCCAGAGCTGCTGTTCATGGCACCCACAGAGAATCTGAGCAACTTTAATACATAACTAGCTAGATTTAAGNCCCTGATAAACAGGATTTATACACCCTCATGCAGATTTGCTTTTGAGTGGTGTGAATGAACAGCAGAAAGTATTGCACCTAATTTTTTCATGTTCAAGGAGATCCTTACAGCTCAAGAAAAAAGTACAGACTAGCTTAAATGACAGGTTCCTTTTTAGCATGCAAATTTGAAACCTAATTCTGGTGTTCTAGTAAATATGTTTTTGAATGTGTAAAATAAGTGATTTTTAATTGGGGACAAAAAGAAAGTAATTGAGCCCAATACTGTTTTGATCAGTGATAGCTGATGTGGTTTGCTGTATTTTCTCTGTGCAGTGTTTGCAATATGCTTTAGTCATGTTGAAGTATTGCAGTTTTGACCTGTTTCGATTTCTTATTTCATTGTAGCATCTTATTTTAAAGCCTAGATTCTGCAGGGTAACAAGATTAGTCTTCTGCACTGCAAGAGCGAGCTTGGAATGATTGAGGACAAACCTGGGATAGTGTTAAAGTGCTTTCTAGTTATGTCTTGGACAGCATTGCAAGCTGGAAGTATTTCTCCCTAAGAGTAGGGCTACAATAGCATGACATTGCCTCAGAGTTAGTGCAGGTATCTCCACAGAGTGCAGCACTATGCTGTGTTGACAGATTTACTCACAGCTTTGAACACACTTCATCTGAACTTGCCCATGCCTCTTTTTATGTTCCCTTGCAAACTAATCTTTAATGCTCAAAAGAGCAGGAGGCAAAAATGCCAGTACTTGTGGCCAGACTTATTTCTGGAAGTAGATGCAAACAGCAGCCTTGCTGTGGTGTGGGTGATACAGATGTTCTGCGTGGTTTTGGTGCTTGCAATGACAGCGTGATCTGTGAGTGCATGAAAGTCATCACACACCTGCTAGGACCTGCACTGTGTACAATGCCCTATACATACCCGGCTGCTGCTGCACTCAAAGCCCCCTTGACTGAGATTGGGGACCTACAAGTTGCACGAGAGGCTGCCTCATGCCTTATACAGGTGCGCAGCAGAGGGAGCTTCACAGAAGTAACCTAACATAGTCTGTTTGATGGTTCTTCTCTCCAGTTATTCAGCTTGGTCATGGGTCAGCACAGCTTTGTGTAAAACTGTTTTGGGGGGTTTTTTTGCCAGGTTCTTGATTGCAAACAGCCTTTGGGATGACTCTTGAACAGTCATCCATCACAATATAACAGCTTCTTGCTAGAGAGGTGATGAACATGACGTAGTGGTTAATCTCTTCCTATCTGGTAGGCAGTTCTAGTCCCCTTGCTGGGGTGCACTGGGGAAAATGAGATTTATGCCCATGACACTCTTTTGTAATTAGAATTCAAATCTTTAGGAGCTTTGGCCAATGCACATTGCACTGAGGCTGCTGCAACTTCTGTCTGAAAGGCTCTGGTAGAGTGGGCTTGCCTAGAATCTCCTGACAGGCATAATTATGTAAAGTGTCACTCGTGCTGTTTACAGAACATAGCATGGGGTGATAGTTATTGCTTTTGAGAAGTGTGCAATCTTTTCTGAAGTCATTTTTAAATATGATTCATGTGGAAAATTGGCATTTCCAGGCGTTGTACCTAGACTTCCTATCCCTAGGAGCTTTTAATTTGGTTTTGTTTTAGAAGTACATATTTTTAGGCAGTAATAGGAAAGGATGGTGAAGGGAAAATAAACAGAAACATGTTCATTTGTGAGAATAACAGTGGTCCTGGGGAATGTTGTTTTTCTGTATCTGAATCATTGTACCTTTGCATTGATGACTCTACTACTTCCTCTGGCTACTTCCATTTAGCACAGAGGGGATTTGCAGCCTTGCAGTGTCTTTAACTTCTTCTGTGACACCACTGACAACCTGATCACACTCCCATGAATGCCTTGCTGTCAGTTCTCTCATCTTTTTTGTCTTTCATCTTCCCATGCTCAGAAAAGACATTGGATAAGATATATTGAAATTTGTAGAAGTCTTCTAGTGCAAATTTAGGGTCTGTAAGGATTTTCCTGTGCCAAGATTTGTGAGTCCACTGGTTACGAGTCTGTGACATGAGATCAGAACATTCTCATATGACTCTGTCTCTGAAAGTCTAAACTAAAAAAAAATTCTTGTTATTTCAATAAAACTTTGCATTTTCCAGAAAAAAACCCCCCATGTTCTCCAACATTATCTGATGCTTCAAAAAAACTCCCATCTCTATCTCCATCCATATTTCATTCTTTTAACTAATTCCAGGTACTTTCTCCAATATGATGTCCATAGCATCTGCCTAAAATAATCTAAACACACTTGGAAACTTGTGTAATAAAGGCCAAAATGAGATCATATGCATGAATAATAAAAAGTATAAAGCCAAGACTGGAGCACATCTATAGATATTGTGCAGTTCAGCACTCTCTTAAAATCAAGGTCTTAGAGTCTTTAACTTAGAACCCCGTCAGGCTTGTGTCCGAAATATTTTCAGTGAAGGAGATTCCACTTATCAGGTAAACCTGTTCCCAGGTGTAACTAGATTTGGTGAAGAACTTTCTTCAGAACTGCCTCTGAGGCAAAATATTATACTGGCTCACAAAATCTGTGAGTGAATGGATTTTGCACACTCATTTTGTCAGACGTCATTGATTCGCATGGCTGTACATGAAATACAAAATGCTTGTTGCAAATGTTATAGCCAAGGTAATTAATGGTACCGAGGGGAGAAGGCATTCCAACAGTTCAGTTGAAACTTATTGTCGTGGTTCTTGATACAAAACCGAGAGGTTTTTGTTCTTAATATTTGAACCAAGGATTCTTATTTTTTAGGAGGCAGCAGTTGTTAGAGGATATCCTTTGCTTAAGGATCACACCTGCTTGCACCTTCAGGAATCTTGGACAACGAGGAGTAGCCTGCCCTGATTTTTCCAATGTCTGGTAAGAATGTTTTTCCTCTGTCTGATAGGAATATGTCTGTTCGTGAGGGATTACCAGGAAAAGGAATGGCGTAAGAGGTGCTGCAGCCTTGTTGCTGTCCTCCTGCTGTTGTGACGCAGGCTGTCCTGCTGATGGTACATCTCTGCTGTGGTCTTACCAGAGTACAGGTCTTCTGCTCTTCATATTGACTAACAATCATCAGTTTTCCTCCTGAGAGCAGTAGCTCAGGAATTGGCTTCTCTTTATCCAAACAGATTTTCTTTTAGCATTTGTCACGCTGTTTTTTCAGGAGCTTGTAAACACACATGCTCTGCTATTCATATTTCATTTGTAAAAATCTTCACATTTCCATGAAAAACACAATCCAAACTTGCCCCCAACTATGTGTCATGTTATTGCACACCCACGTTTCTTTGACTCGTGCATGTATCCATTAGTAAGAACGTTCAGCAGCAGAAGGTAGCAGTGCCAATGATTTCCTGCCACTCCTTCTTGTTTGAAACTGGCTGCAAACCTCAGGAAAAAACTATTCAAATATCCTTGTTTATTTTAGAGGAAATCAATTACACATGACTTGAGGGAAAAGTGTTCTAATTAATATCTGCAATTGCTCTCTGTTTTGGAGGAGACATTTTCTCTCCACTCAGCTATTTCTAACATAAGAAGCTGTGGTAGAATTAGTCATGTTAAGATATTTTTGTTTAACTTCCTTAATCCCATGGTGCTATGAAACTGCTGCTTTTCCTGTCACTTTGACATATCACTCCTTTCAAAAATTTGCCTAAGCACAGTAATTATTTCAAACTCCTCTTCTGACAATTGATTAGAACAGGTTCTGAGGATAAAACAATGTTTTTAATTAGGTTGAACATTAGTTTCAATCCACAATGCTTGAAAATAGGAAATGCTACTTGCTGTTATTAAACCAAGGAACCCTTCATCAAAGTCATCAAAAATTATCGAAATGTAGGAGGTAGGTCACTGTTTGCCTTGAAGAACAGACTGAGCATAAAGATTATATTCTTATGGCTCTTCTCAGAAAAAGTACTGTGTGGCCTTTCAGCATTGCTAAATAAGAGATAACATTATTATTTCTCACACGGGGAAATAGAATTTATTTATTTTTTTTACTAGAAAACATTATTATCAAGCCCATTGCATAAATCTACTGAAGTATGGCTCTGAATAAAATCTTGTTTAATTATTTTATACAAAGGACCATATTCTGCTGAAAATCATTGTTCTTATCCAGACCAACCTTCCATGGAAGCCAGTGGGTGTCTGTATGTTGGATAAGTACTTTAATATGTAGGCTGGGGTATTCTGAATTGAAGTGTAAGGACACTTCATATCTAACACTAGTTAGCAAACTAAATGGATTTTAAATATCCTCATTGGTGAGGGAGGCAACTGAAGGCATGAATGCTTCTCTAATAAATCATTGTATGTCATCTCTCTTCTGTAACAACCTTGTGAAAATTCCAGCTGTAAAATACCTGCTTACACAGCTTGGTCAGCGCTATATACAAGCCAAAGTGTTTTCCCTTGCTTCGACTGTTTCAGATGCAGGTTGGAATCCTTGACCTTCTACAAGTGTCAAATCTGCATTGCTGAGACACTGAATTACTTCCTCCCTGTTTTTAAGACTCTGAAAAGAGGGCAGAAGCAGAGTTCAGATTTTTCTGTGCCTTGCATAAAGAAATCCTCAGGCTTCTTTAAATTAGCAAGTTAATGCAGAAGGAAGTGTCCTGTTTCCAGCTAGGACAGGGTTAATTTTTTCAGTAGGCAGGAGGGAGCATGGCTAGGCCCTGGAGGTTATCTTAGAACACCTCACATCGTTTTCTGGGGACAGGGGAAGGGGTCTCTTCTTGGTCAGGGCAGCATGGCAGTGATTCCTGTATTCCCAGTTTTCCACATGGTGAGCATCCACATGTGAATTGTTTGCCTCTCTTGTACCCTCTGTTATTAATATTGTTGCTGTTACTGCTTGTTTTCTTATTTCTTTGCTGTTTCCAGTAAATTGTTCTTATCTCAACCCATGATCTTTTTACCTTTTGTTCCTCCAGTTCTCCTCTCCAGCCTGCTGCAGAGGAGGAGAAGGAGAGGAAGCTGGAAGTGAGTGACCAGCACCTGGTTTGGAATGTTTCAATGGGAACATTAAGTTGGGGAATACCATTCCTAAACCACGACAGGAAGGAATCCAGCATTTTTCTGGGCTGAATGCCTCTCTGTTCATCCCTCAGTATGAATTACAGCTATCTGAGCCTGCACAGCCTGCTTCATCTCTCTGATTAAACTGATGTTGCTTCAAAGCTGCTTTGCCCTCATACCTATTAAGGGGAATGAATTCATCCTGAACCTCTGTTTTTGGCGAAGCATTCAAACTGCCCAAAATATGTCAATGTAGGTGGCACTGTTGATCACTAAGTCAACAGAAATTTAAGAGCTAATTATTCCTGCAGGACTTTAGCCTCAAAAATTCAATCTGGAGCTCCTGGCACAGCAGAAGCCTCCAGTAAAAGCCTTAAAAGAGAGCAGCAGCCTCTCCTCCCTCCTCATACTTCCCACCTCGCACCATGCTGCCTAGAGATTTAGATGTGGGTTTTGTTAGGTTACTGGGCATTTTCTGCCTTTTTTCCAAGACTTCTGTGCCTGAATTGGTTTCTACAGGAAAGCAAAGAATATTCTGCTCAGACAAACACTATCAGGAGTCTCCTGAAGACCAACATTATAGATCTGGGGAAGGCTGGGTAACCCAGCCTTGTTTTAACCTCATCTCTGCTGCAGGTACATCTCCTGTAAGGAGCACATGAGCTCCTAGGGGTTCCATCTGCAGCTCATTATCTTTTCTCTCCCTTCTCCCTCAGCACAGGTTTTGAGGACTATGATTTTACATGAATTTACGACTGCTTACATCCATCTATTGATGAGAAAACTGACGAGCATTATCTCGTAGCGTAGTTATAATAAATCTTAACTGGAGTAACTACCACAGCACTTGACTTGCCGCTGTTTACTGAAGGCTTGCAAGCAGGGCTGTCTCAGCTCTCCCATTAGCTGCACTCCCACTTGTCTGGAGCCATGTGATATCCTTGTACACCTTTGTAAAATCAAGGTTGTGCAGCATTTACTATTTTTATTTTGTCAACAAATTAAGACCAACCTTCACCTCTTCTCTGTATATCCTGAGTCTTCATTGTATATTCTGCTCTTGTTCGGTCCCTGTGGATAAAACAACTGCAGCTGGCACAGAAAAGGTGAGATTTCCTCTTATCTAAATTGTTTGCATGCATTAGTTAAAAGCTACCTGACCTCTGAGGTATCTCACCAGTAAACCTTTTTCCTTCACACCTCTTATTACCTCTTCACTGTTTCCTATTTTTGAGCTAATTTTCTATCCTAAAGCTATTATTTTAACCTGTGTACCATAACTCTCTGCCTTATTCAATTATCTTCAGTGTGGAATCTTATTACTCTTTGAAAACGTAAGTGTGTGAAACACTGCAGTTCCCTTACTCCTGCTGCAGCAATATTATCTCTTAGGAATGAAAGCAAGTTAGTTTAACCAGGCCTCCGAAGGGTCCACAATGGATATTTAGAATCAAATTATTCACATGAAAGTCTTCATTAAATGTCTTTCATATCATTTCTTCACCTCTCCCTCCTTTTCCTTAACTATGCTAACCAGGGTGAAATTTGTTTGCCAGGTTGCACTTTGAGGCTTTTTTTGTTCAATAGGAGTCATAGGTTTCCTGTTTTCCAGTCCTCTGGAGTATGTCCTGTGAAGAGAAAACGAAGCTCTGTCTCCTTTGTCCTCTGGAAAGTTTGGAGCAAAATAACTGTTTAACAAATGTGCCATCTTCATCCTTGTTGCCAGTTCCCTACTATCACTTTTTAGTGGACCAATTTTCTCTTTTACGATCTGTCAAGTGAAAATATATGTGAAAAGTCCTTTATTTTATTTGAACATTGCCTGGCAACTTGGATGTTTGGTTTCCTTGTTTTACACCTTTAACCAGAAGAAACATGCTGCCATTTACCCTGGTAACAGAAGTTAGTAACTATTGGCATCAGGCATTTTATAGATTGCTACTTGAACGAAAGTTCTTTATCATAACCCCTGCTATAATAAAGTGCTGATGCATTTCCCACCTTTCTCATCAAAAAGCTCTGTTCTCTACAAGACTGGTATAAACAGATGATCTTCTGGGGGCCTTTTCCTGCCTTTGGAACATCTGAAGGGCTTTAGTGGGAATGGGTAGCACTCTGCTGGAGAGTATGGAAGCTTGAAAAAGTAGATGATACCAATTACTGTCTGTATCTGTCAAACTGAATAGAGAAATCAATTTACATTTAATAACACAATTCCTTCAACAGCTATGGGAATCTGTATAGACCCCAGCTTAGCTGCTTCATCACATGTTTAGCTGGAGCTCTTTTATGGGGAAGTAATGGCACTTCTGAGATCAGCACATGTTAAATCCCACTGAATTCACCACGAGGGAAAGCTTATTTCATCTAGGTCATACCTGTATTATGAATGCTTTAAAATCAGAAAATTGGAAATCTCTCGCTCATTTGCAGTTTCCTTATAAAATGAGAGATGGTTGGTTAAACTTAATAAGCCTATAAAAATTGGGCTTATCTTCTGTGTTCTTTGGTAGAATAAAGTTATGAAAGAAGATCACTTTCAAAACCTTGACAAACATGGAACAGATTATTATGCATTTTGTAGAGGGTGCTTGTCCTCCTTAGGATGATACTTTAAAGCTTGTTTTGCTCTGTCTTATTTCAGCAATTTTAGAGGATCTGTAACACCGTCCCTTCTGGCAGAGTGGGGAAGAGGAATCTGCAATTCATACACATCATGAAGAATCTGCAATTCTTACATGGGAAGATAAGCACTAGATCCTCAATCAGAGATTCTCTGGAAATTTCTTCAGGCTTTGCAGTGGTCCTTCTGATACAGAATCACAGAATCTACTGAG
>VYZT01062821.1:111684-159724 GCA_013400735.1 Pomatostomus ruficeps | reverse complement strand
CTCACAGGAGCCATCTTTGTGGGCCCCCCTAGTACCAAATCTGGGCCAAGGGAAACCAAGACAGTTAATAAATTCAATAATTACTAGAGGAAGCTTAAGGTAGCAGTAAAATGTCCTTAGGATGATTCTATGCATGCTGAGTGTGGCTTTCTGCTCCAGCTCCTATTTATCACCTGACTAAGAGCTGTTTAAATGTTCTGTCACACTCACCCATATCTCTCTGCGGGCCAAGAAATCTACCCAGAAAACATGAATTCCCAAATGGCTTTAACAGGTTCTGCTTTCAAGCAATGGCATGGCTTGACTTGCTGATTCCTGTAATTTGTTGTATTTAACCTGCTGTAAAAGACCCTGAAGCATCACTGGCCTACTCCTGCCTCAAGGAAGGGAAAAGCCAACACAAACCAGCCTGACAATAAACACTGTGCTGTCCCTGGGCAGACAAAGTTTCTGGCTGCAGCAGCAAATTTCTCTCAGCTGTCAGCAAAGCTGTCTCAGTTGAGGGAGTGAATTGTCCTGCTTTGCCCTGGGCTGAGGCAGCCTCACCCCGAGTCTGGAGGAAGTTTTGGGCACCACAATATAAAAAAAGATAAAAAGTTACTAAAAGGTATCCAAAAGAGAGGCATGAAGGTGTGAAGGATAGGAAGGGCCACACCAGGAGTGCCCAAGGTCACTCGGAATGTTGAGCTGGTGCAGAGGAGACGAGGGCTGAGCTCAGCGGCGCTGCAGCTCCTCCCCAGGGGCAGCTCTGAACTCTGCCCTGGGACAGGGACAGGACAAGGGAAGGGCTGGGGCTGGGCCAGAGATTTGGGATGGATCCCCGGGAAAGGTTCTTCCCGCAGAGGGTGCTGGGCACTGCCCAGGCTCCCCAGGGAATGGGCCCGGCCCCGAGGCGGCCAGAGCTGCAGGAGCGTTTGAACAGCGCTGCCAGGGGTGCCCAGGGTGTGGTTACTGGGGGGTCTGTGCAGGGCTGGGGTGGGACTGGATGATCTTTGGGAGACCCTTCCAGCTCAGGGGTGTTCTGTGATTCTATTCTGTGGTTGCCTTATTGAAGCTCTCACTGGCAGAGCAACACCTTGAAGCCTTTCTCCCTCGCCCTGCTCTCAGCCTGCATCCCAAGGCATCCCCAGCATCCCCAGTAACACAGACATCTGGATTCTATCCAACCTATGAAAAAGGTCCACTCCTCACATGCCAGGCAAGCCCAGTGGAGGATGAACTTGCCCACCAGTGCACCAGTCCAGCGTATTGCCTACCACTGGGCAGCTCTACATGGCCAGCTTCTGTTTGCTACGCAATTTTGTGGAGATTTACTCATTTTGCACTTTTAAGTGACAAAAAGGACCACTGAGTTCATATCATACCCCACGTCAAAGTGCTGCTCCTGTAACACCCTGACCCTGTGGCCAGAGAGATGCTCCAGCAGGGCTCTGTTCAGAGCAGGGCACCTCAGGCATGATGGTCACTTCCTGGTCAGTGTTGGTCACCTATCCCCCACACATGTGCTGGGTGGATCAAGCAAGGACATGGCTCTACCCCCTCAGGGAGAGCCTGAGGTAACAGCCCAGTTCTATCACTGTGGTACAGGAACAGCCCTGGGGCTATGGATCTTCTGCAGTAGGCCAACATCTGCTATTTATCCCTGACATCATGGCCAGGAAGCCTTTTTTGATGCTCTAAAAGCCCTGGAGAACCACTTACCCTCATGATGAGGAAGGCTCAGTGATTGTTCACCAGCTGCCTGGTTTGAACAGAGGGTTGAACACAGCACCCATGGCTGCTCTGAGGTGGAGGCATCACAGGGTTCTTCCCACAGTTTGCAGGGTTGTTGAGGCAGCTTCAGCCTGGAAGTACCAAATCACCTGTCCAAGCTCTGCTTTTTTTTGCAGGTGGACATGCTCTCCAATAACCTTGACTTTTCCAGGTGACACCATGCCACGTGGTTGGGGTGGTAACGCTCTGCTGCACTGCACAGCCCAGCTCAAGGGACCAGGCTGGGCTTCCTTGGAGGCACCATCCTCAGGGAGCCACCAGTGAGAGCAAACCAAGCAGCCTAAAGTGGTACTGCTGGTGTGGAGGCTCTTGCACTGTGCAGGTCTGGATGTAACTGTGAGAATCCAATACTCTCCCCAGCAGTCAGGATGCTGAGTTAATGTGTTGCCTTTTAATTCACAGGTGTGCAGGCAGGGCTCTCCCAGGAACTTCCTGCCAAGCAGGAGTGATTTCATGGAGATGGTCTTTGCATCTTAGTGAAGCTTGAAAACCTGATTATTCCACACAGAGTTAATGAGTTACCTGGGATGCAGCAGGAGTTGCATGAAACTGCAGCGGGTTGCAGTCCTAGGGGGAATTCCCGTCTGATGACACTCCAGCTCTCTGCAAGTCTCCTTTCTGCCTCCTTTTCAGCTCCTACGAAATTTCTGTCATCTCTAAGTTCCCCGGCTTTGCTGCTTCCCCTCCTAAGTTTCCATCCCATCCCAGGCCTCTCTCCTTTGCTCCATGAGTCACTCAGGCATTCCCAAATATGGCATTGTGTGGAAGGATGCTCCACACAGAGCACAGCTGGCTCAGACAGCAATAAATACTCCAGACATTCACTTCCATTGATGAGTGCTCTGCTCATCCTGCCTGTGTGATGGAATCACAGTGCAGGGGAAGCCTCCAGGACTAGGTTTCTCCTTTATCTGTGCCCTTCTCTCCCCAAAACAGTGAGAGGAGCTGTCTGAGCTGTCTAAACTCACCGAGATGTGTTGATGTATCCAGTGCTTTGAAAAACAAGCAGGTCCCTGGCTCCTCTGGCGGGAGCCCAGCTGTTGGTGTTTGGCTGCTGCTGCTCTTGTGTCTCATTTTGAGCCAGACACCAATTTTGTGCCTCTCAGAGGCAGCCCTGGGGATAAAAGTGTGACTGTACTGTGATTTTGCTGTGTATCCATCTCCCTGGAGTTGTCACAACCAGGAGAGCCTGGCAACACAGGCACTTCCACCCAGGATGGGCAGCTTTGCACTGGGAAGGTATTTTCTCCTATTTATTCCTTTATCCTCAAGCAGTTGCCTGTACTGATGCACATCATCCCTGTGTTATCCTGGCTGCTGCTCTTTCAGTGGGAGCTCTGTTGTGGAACTGTGTCAGGGAAAGTTTAGGCTGGATCCCAGGGAAAGGTTCTTCCCCCAGAGAGTGCTGGGCACTGCCCAGGCTCCCCAGGGAATGGGCCCGGCCCCGAGGCTGCCAGAGCTGCAGGAGCGTTTGGACAGCACTGCCAGGGATGCCCAGGGTGGGATTGTTGGGGGTCTGTGTAGGGCCAGGAACTGGACTGGATGATCCTTGTGGGTTCCTTCCAACTCAGGATATTCCATGATTCTGTGACTTCTAGTGATGCTTCAGGATCATCCAGAAGCTGAAGGCTCCCTGCCACATTGCAGTAGGAGCTGCTGCAGAGTGACACAGGACACAGAAGAGCTGCCACTCTCTCGGGAAACCCTCTTTTTAACAAGAGGTGCATTGGTGTGGCATGAAAATGCCACAGAGAAGAGCATGGCATGCCTTGGGTCTCCCTCCAGCTTTTCCTCCATGTATAAGCGGCTTCACCAGCAATTTTCCTTCAAGAGAAAGGAGCAGAGGGGAGTTTTCCAGAGGAATTAAACCACCTATTTTTGTAAGAATTTTAGTGGGAGGTGAACACAATTTAATAAAGAAAAAGGGAATGGGGTCACACCTCCATGACTTTCCCAGCATTCAATATTTGCTGAGAAATTCCTTTCATGGAAAGCAACACAGTGAGAAGCCCCTTGCACACCAATTTCCTCAAAGATCCATGTAAGCAAAGCTTACCTTGCCTCTCCTTTTTAGTTTTGAGTAAATGAGGAGAAAATCTCTCCAGGTCTGAGACACTGAGGTTCAGTCATCAATTTCCCATTTGAAGGCAGTCAAGGTTCTCAGACCTGCCGTGGCCCATTTTTCCATGCCACGCTGCCTGTGCTGTGCATACCAAGCTTGGTGCCGACAGTGCTTTCCATCCTTTACTTTCTTTTTGCAGGAGAAGGATTGGAGGGATGGGGAGGATCAACGGATGAGGTTACTTAAATCAAGTAATTCTTCACAGGGAAATCAGCAACTCCACTGGTTAAATCCACTCTTGGGCAGTGAATGAGTAAAGAAAGAGAGAAAGAAGATCCAGGTGTGGCTAGGAGCATCCAGGACTTCAAAACGTCCTCAGGAGCCATGGGGGAAAGACAGGTCCAGCTCAGCTGCAGGCAGAAGGCACTCAAGTCTCTGGATTTCTCTCTTCCCATTTGATTGTTTTTGTTGTTGTTGTTGTTTTTCATTTCCGCTGTGGAGAGATGCCAAGTTAGGAAGCTGCCTCCACTTGTGCATTGCTGCTACCCAAAACAGATGCCTTGCCAATATGTCCCATCTTGGGATCCCTGCTTGGGCTTAGGGAATGTGAAACCAGCTCAGAGCTCCAAATTAACCCATAAGTCACTGTGCAGGAGGAACTGGGATGTGGAGGAATGTGCCAGGAATCCTCAGCTCTCACCTGCCACAGCCATGAGAACACATGGTTTGTAGACAGGTGATGAATGCACCTCCTAGACTACCTGTGCTCCAGGACTTTTTAAAAATAAATCTTAGCTGAAAACCTTAACCACTAAGAAGAGTTTTGGTGTTTTAAAATGCTCCTTGGAAATACTTTCATGGTTTTGGTTCCAGGCCAAAACATCTTAGGTTTTCAACAACTGAAAGCTGAAATCTTTGCCAATAAAATACCACTTGGGCTTTTGATCTTCCAGTGGGAAAGAAAAACAGGAAAGAAATACTTACTTTATTAAGGAAAAAAACCAGTAATCAATACCAAAATGGAAAATAAAAAATTTGACTGAGAGTTTTTGATGAGCCCTGACTAATTTCTTCCCCTTTTTTGTGTGAAAAAGATGATGGAGAAAAGAGGAACACCATCGAGCTGGCCATGATATCAAAGGATATGATTGTATAATGTTATATTGTACATGAATATTATTAAACTGCTGAAAAAACTCCACTCCCTTGGGTAAAGGAGGCAGTGCAGATGCTTTTTGAAGTGCATCTCTTTGGAAACAGGATTGGCTATTGAGTGGAGCAGGGAGAGCCCACAGAGCAGGGGTTATTAGGGACAGACACAGAGAACATCAGCTCAACTCCAAAGTCCACATTAATAAAAGCTCATACATAAATACAGATGACAGGTATTGACTTTTTTTGCAAGCTGAGTTCTTTCCCCTGGCTAATGAAATGCAGCCCCTTCCTTAGAGAGAGGTCACAGTACGGTGTAGCCCTAAAAGTTTAGCAGGGTGGGAAAATAAATAATGCGCCACTGAGGGAAAACACAGTTGATCTGACCAGGTTGTACCCACTGGAAAATGTCTGTCCCAGCCTGGAAATATGAATTTGGACAAAGCCATTTTGTGTTATGAGCAGTGCTGGCACACACTGAAGTGTGTAGTGCTTCTGGTGGAGTTTGTCAGTCTTCCCTAAAATCCAGAATGACTTTTTTTTTGTCCCTCAAGCTTGAAATATTTTGCTGTGATATTTCAGAATTGCATGATGTGGATCCCTTACAGATGACGGATTTGGATGGAAATTTACTTTCAAAGTCTTTTTTAGGTTAGTTTTGTTTTGGGGTTTTTTGGAGTCTCATCTGCTCTCATCCAATGAGGAATTCCTAATCCAAGAACAGAGTCAGTGGTGGGGAAGGGGGTAAAGAAACACTTTTACTTGACTGAGAAATTTGGTCTAATGCAAGGTGTCCCTTCTCATGGCAGGGGTATGGAACTGGGTGGTCTTTGAGGTCCCTTCCAACCCAGTACCATTCTGGTATTCCAGGATTCTATGACTTCCTTCTCCACCATCTGAATCCCAGGTATGTTTTTGACTTGTGCAGCTGGGCAACTCTAGAGTGTGGCTTCTGTGGCCAAATTTGCCAGATCAGTATGACACTGCACCATCCTCTTGCAGCAAAAACGGGGAAAGCGGTGTCGTCTCTCATTTTCAGGAGCCCATGACACCGTTCATGCCGTGAGCATCGCAATGAGGAAAGAGCTGCTGGCTCTGCACCCTCCGTGCCCTGAGGGTGCTGCCCGCGCCCCTTCCTGCAATGCCAGCCCTGTGCTGCCTGCGAGGGACTGATGAGGTGACAAATGCTGCCGCAGCTGCCTCCTGTGCCATTAAAATTCCTCTCACGCCGAGCGATCGCCTTCTCCCAGCGCGGGGAGAGCCCAGTCGGGCTTTTCTCCGCAGTTGCTTTGCAGCTCTGCCCGCAGTGGTGCAGAGCTGCTGGCTCAGGCTCTGCTGGGGAAGGTTGTGAAGAGCAGTGTGTGTTTCATTTCCATCCGCCTCTTGCTCAGATGTTGTTATGGTACATTCCAACCTTTATTGTGCCGCATGCCCTGGGAAGAGTTTTGTCCAGTTCCTCCCTCAATGCACCTTTGCCTCCAGAAGACTGCAGCCTACCTGCTAAACAGGCTCTCCAGTTATCTGAAAAATGTTATCTCTAAATCCAGTCTTTCTGTCCTTCCCAGACATACTTTACTTTCTCAAACACTTTGGTACTGAACAGCGTCAGAGTCAGAATTAAGGGTAGTTCGAGGACTGCTCTGTTTTGATGGGCTGAGTGACCTGCCCCTCGTTAGTGCAGTGCCATGGCTGCAGAAATGGGTTTAAACTCATCCCAAACCCTCAGAGGGTGACTCAGCCGCTTGAGGCTGGATTTCGAAGCCAGGACACCTGGCTGCATCCCACTTTTGCTCCCCTGCCCTCGCTGTGCCGCTGCAGTTTGTCACACGAGCAAGTCAAGAGGCATTAATTACTCTCCAGTAAGGGGCAGAAGGCCACAGAGCCTGTGGGGAAGATGCCTGCACGTCCTTCTTGCTTAGCACCGGGCTGTGATACTCCTTGGGAAGAGGAGCTGTGCTTGAGGGCGTGTGAAATTCCGGCTCAGTTTCCATGTGCCAGAGGCAGGGAGCTGGGGGAGCCTAGGGATGGGCGTTCGCAGCTGCCTGTGAAGCGCAGGGAGCATGGGGCCAGGTATCAGAAACAGGTACACGGTGCAAAAACAGCCCTTGTAGCAGTTGAGCAGCCCCCGAACAGGGTCAGTGCCTTTCCCAGCTCCTGCTTGCTCCTTCCGGGCAGGAATAACCCATTTCCTACCCTCTTGCCAGGCATACTGGGTGTCCCTAGAGTGGACTCACAGCCTCTGGTCATATCCAGGGTGGCCCAGGAGAATGGCAAAGCCCCCCTGATAGTCACTGGCAGACACCTTCACTGTGGCGTCTGAATCTGGATACGCAGTCAGACACTGCTGCCGCCTAAACTCACCTCCCTGCAATACAAGAGGTTTTAATTTTCCTCGGAAAGAATCAGATGAATCTTGAAGGGGCTATTCCTGCGAGGGTTAGGAGCAGACATGGCCAAGAGCCGCTCTGTGTTACAGCACCGCTCACCCGTGGCCGCGGCTCAGGCACCCGGAGAGCCCCGGTGCTGCCAGCAGGACGCTCCTGGGAGTAGCAGGATGCTCCCATGAACAGCTGCTCTTGGCAGGGATGGACAGGTCTGCGCGGAGCACGGTGTCACTGCAGAGCAATTAGCTCCCGTTTATATCCGTTAGGTGTGTGATTAGTGTCCCGTTAATGCAATTAGTGCGGTGGCATTAGCGAAAGCGTGTAA
This sequence comes from Pomatostomus ruficeps, assembly GCA_013400735.1. Classification (NCBI taxonomy): domain Eukaryota; kingdom Metazoa; phylum Chordata; class Aves; order Passeriformes; family Timaliidae; genus Pomatostomus; species Pomatostomus ruficeps. The sequence goes on along the minus strand of VYZT01062821.1, from coordinate 152,028 downwards.
TTGGCACCGAGTCAGCTGCAGCTCAGCTGTTGAGCACCACGCGACGCCTGTTTTGGGGTTTATCTGAACTCGGTGAAAGGGGACGGCTGGTGGACCTCTCCCCAGGCGCTGGACAGGCTGGTTTCTATGTGCGGCCCTGGCTCTGCACCCCCACCTGCTCTCTTTCTTCAGCTGCAATAGTGATTTTCCAACCTCTGTGCTTGCTTCAAACTCCCAGAGCTGTTTCAGGGAGCTGACGAGGGGTGTCCCCGCTGCTTCCCAGAGCTGCAGGATGGGGAGCTGGGGTTTATCTTTTTAGGAGGTCAGAGGACCAAGTCTGACCTTGGCTGGACACAGGTCCTTTTCTAAGCCTTTTATTCTCCTTGTGACTGTCCATGTGGTCACTGCCAGGAGGATGAGGGTGGACAAGGGGAGCAATCACATCTGCCCACCCCCAGCCATACCCTGGCCCCATCCCACCTTGGCAGGATATCAGCTCGTGTCACAGCTTGGCTTTTGGAGTCTGACAAATTCTATTTGCCTCCCTCCTCTCCACAGCACCAACACCATTGGCCTTTCAGGATGTTGGGGAAGGAGAAGGGGTGTGCGGGATGGGACCAGGCTGTGGAGAGTCCATTTCCATCCAGCTCCACCAGAGATGTCACCTTCCCAAGCAGCAGGGTGAAATCCCCAGCCCTTTTCTGGAAAGACCAACAAGCCGCTGGCCTCCTCTGACTGGTGCATTCATGGGTGAGGGCTGAGCAGAGGAAGCTGTGGAACAGCAAAGTTCCCTGCCAGCCCTTGCTCCAATGAGGACATTTGGCTCTGGGAGAGCTTCTGACAATCTTATTTAACAGCCTCTTCATCTATTCACGCTGGTGATAAGCCATGGGAGCTCTGGGCCATTGCAGCCCTATAATCAGGATGGTTTGAAAGAAGCAATTTTCTCCTCTTGCAGCCCGGTTAATTCTCTTTTAATTGCTTCCCATTTTGCATAGATTTCCCTCATTTGCCATGTCACTAGCTTCACACTTCCTCCTCTCCAACAGTGTTTGACTCGCACCTTGTTTTGCCAGGCTGGGATTTGTGATGGTTTGGGCTATGCCAGGGCCTTCAAAGCTCCCCACACAGTTTAGGTGTAACATGTTTGAGTTGCAACTTTTATAGGAGAAAATCTCTGGGGACTGGTCTAGGCTTTATTCCCTGCTATCACATTATGTGTCGGGGCACTGCTTTTGGAAAAAAAATGGAAAAGCATGGGAATTACACACAGGTGGGAAATTTAGTGGCAGGAAATGTATCTTTGGAAAAAAATAAACCCAACCAAGCAGAATTAGTTGTTTAAGACAAAACTTTTACCCTGGGGGTCAAAAGAGATGGATGAAGCCTTTGTAAGCTGATCTGAATTTAAATATGTGGGGTTTAGCCATTTTCAGGTTAGGTTTGTGTGCAAGGGCTAAAAACAAGGGGAGAAGGAGTTAAAACCTTGTGACCAAAGAAACAGGGAAGATGATTAAAGTTTTGATGAGTAGCTGGGGACCAACATTCAGGTGGACTCAGTTGTGTTGGGAGCACCTGATCCTGGGTGGAAGCAGGAGGGCTGCTCCAGAAAGGGGTGAGATGCACTTAGATCCAGTTTGTGATTTCTGTGTCAAGCCTCAATTCTGGCAGTGGGAAGCCATTCCCCATTTCCCTGGTACTCCAGGCCCTTGTCCAAAGTCCCTCTCTAGCCCTCTTGGGGTCCCTTTAGGCACCTGAAGGGGCTCTAAGGTCTCCTTGGAACCTTCTCTGAGCTGAACACCCCCAGATCTCCTTGCTGTCTCCAGACCAGAGGAGCACGCCCATGGCCTCCTCTGGAATCACTGCAGAAGGTCCCTGTCCTTTCTGTTTTGGGTCTCCAGAGCTGGACACAGCACTCCCTGCATGGAAAGCTCCATGGCACAGGACATTCCGCAGAGAAAGAAAAAAGTCTACTTTATGTGCTTATTCAATGTGCAGCTTCTAAGCACACCTTAACCACATTAATGCATTAAAATATATCTTGCTTTAGCCACCCAAATAATTTTCATCAGAAACATGAGCATTTCTATTACTCTGGCTTGGGTTAGTGATGGAGTGTCAGTCAAACTCCAATCAGGATGCGATCATTCTTGCCTATAATCCAAGGCTTTTCCTGAATATCTGATCCTATTTTCCTTTTGAACAAGCCGGCACAGTTATACTGCTTTTTCCTGACTTGCACTAAGATCCTGCTTCTGCGCTTGCAGCATGTTTCATTCTCAGACTGTTGTTTCCCCTGTTTGTGTTTCTCCAGGTCTCTGGCTCCTGCTGTGCCAACAATTGTTCCTCTGCTATTGGGATTGCTGGAAGTTCCTAACCGAGGGCTCCCCTTTTTGTCCAGTATTTCACATCCCCACAGGCTTCTTCAAAGCCACCAGCTCCTTGGGACTCTCCAGCCAGCCCACTGCAGGAAGAGCCTCTTCCAGCCTCCACGATCTCACCTGGCACCCCCAGAGCTGCAAACACAGGTCAGGAGACCCTACTGGTTGCAACATCACTGGATCATCTGCTCTTCCAAAGGCTGGTTTCATCCCAAACAAAGCTGACATCCCTCTGGAAGCAGAGATGTTAATAGTCCCTGGCAGTCAGAGAAGATCCTTTGAGACCAAGCCAGGGGCTCTGACATGTCGTGTTTGGAGGTCAGCCACACTCAGCACACAAATCCCAAAAAGTTCATGCCGGTTGGGCATTGACAGCTGTGTCACCAACACCGTATGCTGGGAAGGGCAGGCGGGGACAGGTCCTTGGTGATTTGCCTCCATGAAAAATGGGGAGGCGAAAACAAAGCAGTCAAGAACCAGGAGAGGACGTGGACATCTGGATCTCAAGCATCTGCCTTGGGCCCACTGGGTACTGGCCCCGTGGGCACAGTGCTGAGTGAGGGAAGTTGTGACCCTTCTCCTGCTGCACCCAGAATTAGGGTCTGGCAAGGCAGCTGGATACCTCATTCCAACCAACTGGCTGGAAGTGGAAGCTGCTCAGAACAGACAACAATTGTGTTTGTTGGGGTTGGCTGGGTCAGAGTAGGGTGCTGGGGACATTTCTTTGGGGAAGAAGGAGGCTCTGGGCTGCTGAAGAGGGTCCCAAGCCCCCTTCACATCGATGTCTCCTGAAGCAGGTCTCAGACTTGGATGGAGGATGCTCTGGGGCTGGAAGATGCTCTGCAGAAGAGGTGCCTGTCGGGTTGGTGCTCAGCTGGCAGAGCCCAATATTTCCCAAAATCCATAGCAAATCTGTGCCTCAGTTTCCACACTAGCAGGAGGCTCAACAACAGATTTCAGCAGTTTCCCATGCAGTTTCTAAAAAGCAAGTTTCCCATGGAAAATTTTGCCTGACAGGGAAGAGGGCAGGGCTAGGGAGTTTAGCCATGGTGCTTGCAGGGGCTCTCTTGGTGTTGTGATGAGAGCAGGTGGTTGGAGACTGCAGCTATTTCCAAACAAACCTGGAAAACCTGGACAGTCCTTGGCGCACATGATGAGGGCACCAGCTGGGAGGATGGACTTGGTTGTGGATGAGCACACAAATTCCTGCTTCTGGGATTAACCCATCCCTGCTCCATGTAGGTGCCAATTCCAGCAGACTGTGATCACACACCTCTGCTGCCGTCAGCACAGCCCAGGGGCTCCTCAAGGATCCTTTTCTCCATGGCTGAGCAGATGAGCTCTCCCATGGAATCACTTGTGCCTCTGATCTTTAGTTTTCCTCCAAACTGCAAAAATATGTCCCTTTGAAATTTTCATGAGGATGGCAGAGCTGCCTGTCTCCCACCACCATGTGTGTCTGAGAACCATTTAACTGTGACTGTGGTGACAAATGTCAGTGTGAGGCTTGTGCTGGAGACAGCACTGAAGGAGCGGGCATTGGAATTAGAGGATGAAATATTACCTGGGAGTTTGGCAGTGCTTAAAGGACAACACATCATGGATGAGAAGGATCTTGGGGCGGACAGTGCTGAAAGCCACAACTGAACCCACTGGGCTGTAAAAATGCCGTGAGATTTCCCCTTCCTTCCCTCCTCCCACCCTTTCCAGAGTCCTTACATGCCTGGGAAGGTACAGCAGGGTTCAACATCCAGGACAGGCCCAGATCTGTGGACCACCAGACAGATGTATGTTGTCTGAGGAAGGGAATGACAGTCCCACTTTGCTTTAAACACCAGCCATAAACCCTCCGATTGACGGGACATGGAACTGGGAGGTCCTGGCTCTGGCAGTGGGGATATTTGCACAGGGCAGCCTGGTTGGAAGGTGGAATGAAAGCACAGATCCTCCACAGGGAATCAGAATCATGAGTTTCCCTCTGCCTCCATTCAGGCTCTGGAGGGCAGGTTTTTTCTCTTGCTGGCCCTTGGTTTGCTTGGGATGTATTTCAGGGCACCCAAACTTTGATCCCAGGTGGTGGGGCTGCGGGTGGGGAGTCACTCCAGGACTGGAGACAACTTCCATGGTGGGTTTAATGTGTCAGTCAAATAAAGAAGCTAAATAAAAATCCATCTCTGTGTGCTGGAGAAGCTCCTGTGCCTCATCCCACTGGGATATCCCACAGCACCACGCGATCCCATCCTTGGGGTCCCATTTTGCTTTTCCCAGCCCTGAGAGGTACCAGGATAACATAAAGCGTTAACACAGGATGATGTCAAGAGGCTTCAGCTTTGTCAAGAGCACTGGGTTGGCAGGTCATTAATCTCAGAGTTACTTGATAACTTTAAATACAATCACGTAATCAGCAGGAACCCGTAATTATTATTTATGTGCATGGTGCTTACTAAATTACAGTGCTCTCCAAGGCTCTGTATGATGAACAAATTAATTCTGCATCGGAAAAGCTTGACCAGAAATCTGTGTCTGAATTTCACTTGTAAACATTGATGTATGAAATGAAATCTGAGTTTAATTGGCCCTCCCTCCTGCTGTGAAACACATTACATTTTTATTCTGTACTAGCTTAGCTGGCTGACTTTCTCCAGCTTTGATGATACTTATCTGGAAACCCCATGTTGATGCCTTCGTAGAGAGCCACCTCCATGCTCCGAGGCCACGGATTTGGTGTAGAAAGGAGACAAAAAAGCCCCTGGACCAGTGGGACGCTGAGCTAACTGCAGTGTGAGGATGCTCCCATGGAAACTGGGGAGGGGCCATGTTAGGGTTGCCTTTTCCAAAAGAGAAACATGCCCTGAAAGTCCTTGTGAGAGGAATTGAAGTAATTTTAATCAAACAAGACTGAGAATACACACACTTTGGCTACGGAAAGCAAAGTCACATCAGTTGGAGCAGACCACAAGGAGGAGAAGGGAAATACAGTGATGTGAACACAGATGCTTCTGTTTGGGTTTCTTTCTTTGGTTTTTCAATTTCCAGCTTCTTTCCATCAAAAGACCCCACTATGGAAAAGTCCAACTAGAACATGTAGCACATAATTTTTTGGCAACATCAGTTGCAGGGATGAAGAAAAAAGCTGCCTGGGGCATTTCCCCTTCTCCATTGCCAGCAGATCTTTATTAACTCCTGCCAAAGTACTCAACAGAGAAACCAACACATAGGAGAAGACACAAGTCTGCTTCTGTAGGGCAGCAGCAGGAAGTGTCCGTAGAGCTGGGAGCAGCCACTTTTCCCATTGCATAACTCGAGGGGTCTTTTTCATACCTGTATTTTGGAGAAGGGGCAGTTTCTCAGACTGTTGGCAGTGGCTGAACTTGAACAAAGACTGAAACGTGTCCCATGTGCAGGGTATGGCCCTTGTGGTCACTGGGAGCTGTTGCTGTTCCCAGCAGGTTATTGGAGTCAATGGGCTATTTCCAGTTTGGCTGCACTGTAGACATGCAGGTAGAAAATCGAAATGGGAGGGAAGTGGGAGGAATTTCCTCCAAACTACTGAATTTCACAAATGTTTAAAGAAAGAACCCAGACGTTTTTCCCCTATGCCTCCCTTTAAATTAAAAATTGCAAGATTTTATTCCCTTCTGGTGGTATATCCTGAGGATATGACAGAGGACTGCAATTTCAAAGACGCTTAAATCTCCCCAGGGCAGGAAACACTTATGCCTGTTCTTTATAGTGGGGAAACTGAGGCACAGAAGTGGGAAGGGGCTCACACCAGACCCTGTATGGCCCCAGTGCCAAAATCCCTGGGATGCAGAGGGCAGACAGCCCATAAACCTGCTGTGATCCATCCCCTGCCTGGGCATCCCCAGACCTCGTATGGGGCAAGGGAAAGCTGGCTCCAAAGAGGTCAAGGCAAACCCTTCCACCTGCATGGGCCTCTCTGCTCAGCTGCTTTCAGTGACCACACAGAAGGGGGCAATGGGAGAGGGGAAATTGGGGACAATCAGGAGTCCCCAGCATAGGGAGGGAGATTGAAAGGGAGGAAAGGTAGGAAAGGAGGCTGCTGCTCCTCCAAGGCCCTTAACCCCGATGTGGTGTATTGGTCCCGGTTTGGTCCCATCCCCTGCACAAGAGCAAGGAGCAGCTTTGGCACCACCTGCCCAGGTAGAAGCAGGGCAGGGAGGAGGGGGCAGAGCCAGGGCCTGTCCCAGTTGCCTTTGGGGACCTCAGCCACTGCTCCACTGCAGGGCTCCCTCGCCTCTCCCCTCTGTGAGCAGGGACATGGAATCAGCCTGAGATCCAGGGCTTTGGAAAGACCTGTGAATCCATCTGGGCTTGACCAGATGATTTAACTAATTCCTCTGCTTCCCTCCCGATCCAGCCCACTCTGTGTGGCTGTTCAGAACCCCTAGGACTCATCTCCATCTCCATGGGAGGGGGGTTCCCTCCCCTCTCCGACTCCATTGCCCTCTACCCCATCCTTGGTGTCAAGATGATAAATGACCTGGTCAGACCAAGCAGCAGTTACAGGACATCTGGAGACCCAGCAGCAGACAGGGGAAGGACTCAACCCTAGTGGTACAAAATCACAGCCTTGTGAAACAATGTCTACAATCACTCCAGGGCTCTCCATCCATTCCCTTCCAAATGAGGGGACTTCAGCTCCTCTAGAGGGTCCCCCCCTGCCAGCAGCATTCCAGCATGTGCTCACTGGCTGGGTGACCGAGCTTCCCAGGAAATTAGCCCCATAAACTGTTCCAGCAATGACCTGGAAATTGAGGTGACAATGTCTGTCACCTCAAAGCAGACAAACCTGATAGAGGCAGTGACACAGGATATCATGCCCAGGATGGAGCAGGCAGAAGGCTGCTGCAACCTCTCCAGGCTCCTCCAGCTCCTTCTGCCATGCCAGCAGGTCACACAGCTGCTGGGGAGATGACAAAGCAGTGTCTCAGCTGTCCTGGCCTCCAGGACTGCCCAGCATGTTGGGGCAGGAACTGTGCCGGTGTCCAATGACCGAGTGAGTTCATGCTCTCCCTGTGGGGCCGGGGCCGCAGGCAGGACCTGGCCCTGTGCTGTGCCCCCTTCCAGGGGTCCCCCCCAGTGGGGATGTCGGCTCCCGGTGTAGCCGCTCTCTCCCGGCTCAGACGGTCGTGGATTGCTTGATGCTGTGGAAGCTGACGCGGGTTGGGGAGGTGGGGATGGACATGGCCCTTGCCACACGGGCACGGATGGAGTGCTTGTCCTGCCACCGGTGCCACCGCTTTCGCACAGCTGATCGCACCTGGGTGAGAGGAATGAGGGACACTTAGTCACCATGCAGAGGCTGTTCAGAGGCACCAGCCATCCTCCTCCTCAGTCTTCCAGTCAAAAATACATTAATAATATGTGATTTGGTAACAGAACAGGTTCATGTGGGGAAAACTCTCCTGACCCAGCCAAGGTGTGGGAGCATTTGGAGGAGGAAGAGGAAAGAGCTGCCCAAATAACTGGTCCCACGATTTGCTTCTACTCTCAGCTCCTTTGCTTTCTGCTGTTTGTGTTTTGGGTCAGAGCCTGGGAGATGTCCTCATCCATATGCAATCCACATGAGTATGGGGCTCACGCTGGGGAAGCATCTCCCCGGGAGGGGAAGGACCCTTGGTTCTGCTGCACCAAATCACATGGGTGCACCCTGAGAGCATCTGTTCTTCAGGGTGGATTTTCCTCCTCCAGAGGAGAGACGGACAGCAGCCATTCCTGTCTGGGCAAAATCTGGGGCTGCAGATGTCCCTGAGGCTGGAGGTGAAACACCAACTCTGATCACCAAAGATTTTCAGATGGGGAATTAGGGACGAGCACTCTTCAGGCCCTGTGTGGCGGTAGAGCCTCGAACTGCACTTGTCTGCTTGCAAGGAAGGGCGCAGACCCCCACAAAAAGCCCCAGCCCCTGTGCTCACCTCGCTGTTCAGGAAGCAGTAGAAGACAGAGACGAAGAAGCCCTGGAAGGAGACAAGCAGCAGGGTCACAGCCAACAGGTACCCCTAGGCCAGGAGCTTTGGAACAGCCCTGGGGTTTGGGGATGTCTGGTTTTGGGAGGGGAGAGAAGCAGGATGAGGCATCAGCCGGAATGGGCTCCTCCACATCCCCTGGTGAGAGGACTGGGATAGCAGCCAGTGTGGAGGACCATTACCTGGAAGGACTCTAGAAAGGAGTTGAAGTAGATGAAGACTATCCTGGAGATCTCATCCTCCCCTGGGTTGACAAAGAACAGCATGTAGGTGATCCCCAGCAAGGGCAGCAGCACCAGTGTGGCCTTGACTGCTTTCCTAGGGAGAAAACACGGACCGGAGCTGCTACAGTGCAGCCCTGGGCACAAGGACTCTGCCCATCCCACTCCCAGCACCAGCATGGCTTGGACTGGTCTGCTGGGACTTGAAAACCAGTGACTGGGGAGGATGGAGCCAAGTTGGGCTGTTTTCCAGTGCAATTCCCAAGGGACTGGGCTGGTCTGAGCACTGGGCCCCTGCTCTGCTTCTCCACCCAGAAAAGGGCAGTGGAGAGCAGAGGCCTGACCTTGAGCTGGCACAGGATGATTGCTTGGCTGATCTACAACTCAATTAAAAAGGAATTGAGGGTATAATAATTTACACCCTTCAACAAGGGTTTATGAAAACCTTATCTCAGGTAATTAATTTGATATCTTGATGAGATTACAAGTTCCGTTTGTGAAGAGTCAATAGTGCTGATACAGAGAGTGTGAGAAGGATTGGGGTTTGGCACCTCATTCTTTTAGATCAGGGGACAAGAACAATGCCAAGTCATCACTTTTTGCTTAAAGATCCCATTAATGAACAGATTCCCACAGTAGATGAACACAGGGAAGGTCATCCCTGGAGGGTCTGAGCTGGGCAGGGAGGGGATCTGGGACCTGTTTTGTGTCTCTGATGTGGAGAAGAGAACAGTCCCTGGCACAAATGGGCTGATGACATGGAGGAGCTGGAGGGAACCGAGGACAGGAGCTGGAAAACTACAGTACAGCAAATTCACAGGTGTAGCTTCTCCAGGGGCGCAGCCATGGCCAGGAGGCACATCAGCTTTTTACCATCTAAGGTGAGCAGGAGCCCTCCAGGGCTTAACCAGGAGTGCACAGTTTCTAACCTACCAAGTTCCCCAAGTTTTCCTGTCCCAGAGATATTTCTGGAAAATGAAAATGTTCTCCTGCCCAAAGGTGATAAACCCTCCCAAAATGAGGCAACTACTGGAAAACCAAAAGTCTCCCAAAATTGCTGACTTCAGCCAACCAGCCTTTTCCCAGAACCTGTATCTTTGTTTACCCCAAGCTGAACCCCTCATCCCTGTTCAATACCCTGTGATGAGGAAAGTTGGCATTTCCCAATAACAGAACCAGAATTTTTCCATTCTCAGCTGAAAAAGCCACCCTCCACCTCAAAACAGCTTCTCTTGACCTGGCACACAGGGAGACTCCCCCGTTCCTGCCCACAAAATCATCCAGACAGAGGCAATGATGAAGCCCAAAGTGTCTTCTGTTCCAGGTACTTTGGGGAGTTGCTCTGACTGTGCATCTCTTATGTAGTCTGCAAAATATTCCCCAGCAGGCAAGGAAGGGTTAAATCTTCCTGCCTTGTGCTGTGGGAGTACTGTCCTCTTCTTTACAAGGAGGTGTTGGGGTGGCATCGATCCATCACTCCTTCCTCAGCCTTTGCTCTGCTGTCAAGCAGTGATTTAATTCTCACCTCCATGCCAGGATTTGCAGCTCCCAGCCTGGAGAGCTCATCAGGTCCCACCAGAACAGGCTTTTGCAAAGAGACTGACATCCCAAGGGCTCGCTTCAAAGGCAGAAACAGCCATCCACACTCTACACCTCAAGGCTCTCACTGGCCAGAACAACACCAGATTTAATGACCATGTGCCTCCAAAGTGCATTCTGAGACGCTCTTAGGTGTCTTTTCCTGCTTCCATCCCCCTGCTACTTGGCTAATGGGGCTGTTCCCATCCCCGCTAATCATGGAGGAACCCACTTCCTAGGTTGGCTTCCTGCAGGGTTGTTCATGCTCTTACCTGTACTGGATTGTCTCTGACGTGGTTGAAGCTCGGAGCTTCGTCATGAGGATTCGGACAATGTTGAATAGAAAGATGAAGTTGATCTGGGAGGAACACAGGCACTAGTTAGTGTCTGCTCCCCCAGCATTTCCCCCCATTTCCTCAACAGTGGTGGCGGGGAAATGGGGGAGCCAGGGGAAATGGGAATGTTTCCTCCTGAACCTGATCTACTGCCTTCCGTGCACCACATATGTGTGCCTTGATTGTTTTTAAAACACTTGAACAAGAAGATTTAGGAGTTTGGTCAAGGGATCAGGCCAGCAGGGTATGCCAAGAGACTGCCAAGGTAGGACAAGTGCTAGAGAAAGGGCTGAAGGTGAAAAAGTTGGAGGGAGAGGAAGAATCTGTGGTGGAGAGTGGCTGCCATCACAGCCAGGATCTGCCTGGCTGCTCTCCCAGCTACTGAATCGCTAATGAGGGAATGGGAAGGCGTCCCTGGAGCTGAGCACAATTGACAGGAATTAGCAGTGGCCTGGCTGCCTGATGGGCTGGGAAATGGGAAGCAGGATCACCAAACTGGTGGTTTCTACTCCCTTGAGTTTTCTCAGCATTGGGCAAGGGGGAAGGAACAGTTTTGGGACTTTGTGCATGGTTTTCCCTTCCGCAAACACAGGCTGGACCCCCAGCTTGGTGACCTGCCACCTCTGCTCTTCCTTCTCACTCCTCAAAGGACAAAGCCCCATCAAACTGTGCTCCATGTGACCCTTGGACTCAGCCAGGGGCCGGGAACAGAGAGGTGGAATCAGGACCACGGAATGGAGTCAAGGATCCCAGGCTTATGTGAATGCTTGGCAAAGCATCCACCCACACCCAAACAGTGCCGGGGCAGGGATGGAGGGACCTACTGATCCATGTGGGACTGCTGATGGGACACCCCCGTCAGACTGAGGTATCCAGGCTTCTTTTGCAGTCCATCCCAAGCCCAAAATTGGTCAAGGGGCATTTTGGGTGAGGGGCAGTGCTGATGTGGGGCAGCAGAACCAGCCTCAACAGAGTGGATCTAAAAGAGGGGCTGAGACCCTGTACAGGAGCAGCTGTGTCCCACCTGCACACAGAAGGACTCTGCATTTAGCACACAAGGTCACTTTGCTCTTACCAGAAGCACCAGGATCATGGGGCCTTGGTAAATGTAGTCAGTATAAACTCCTGCTCGCTTCCCAAACCAGCACCTACAAGGCAAGGACAAGCAGTATCAGGGATAAGCCTGCCATGGGAGTGACTTGGATTGACTCCTGTCCTTGCTCAGTCTCTGTAAGTCACTGTCCGTGAGGTGAAAGCACTAAAACTCACTGCTGCAGCTATTGTGGAAGAGCTTCCCTGGGAACTCAGTAAAAGGAGGTGCATGTGGGCTTGTGGGAGAGTGGGAACTTGTTACTGCAGGAAAAGCAGGGACACCCTCCTCACAAAGGAGGTGACTGTCCCGCTCTGCTCTGCATGGGGGTGGCCTCACCTCACATCCTGGGGGCAGTTTTGGGTGTAATATAAAAAGTATCTAAAGTCATGAGAGAGCATCCAAAGGAGGGACACGGGGATGGGGAACGGTCTGGAGGGGCCACATGAGAAGCAGCTGAGGGCACTTGGAATGTTCAGCTGGAGCAGAGGAGATGAGGACAGGGCTCAGCGGGAGCTGCAGCTCCTCCCCAGGGGCAGCTCCGAGCTCTGCTCCCTGTGACCAGGGACAGTATCCAAGGAAATGGCCTAAAGTTGTGCCAAGGAGGTTTAGATTGGAGTTCAGGAAAAGGTTCTTCCCCCAGAGGGTGCTGGGCACTGCTCAGACTCCCCAGGGAATGGTCCTGGCCCCAAGGCTGTCAGAGCTGCAGGAGTGTTTGGACAGCGCTGCCAGGGATGCCCAGGGTGGGATTGTTGGGGGTCTGGGCAGGGCCAGGAGCTGGACTGGATGATCCTTGTGGGTCCCTTCCCACTCAGGATATTCCAGGATTCTCCAATCTCATACACACGGGTCTGGGTCAGCTCTGTCCCCAGAAAACCCTGCAGAGCTCACTCAGGGAGTATCCCTGTCCTGGGAGCACCTTGTCAGGGTTGTTCAACCAGTGCCTGTGTGAGTAGCACAGGGCTTCTGAAGTCAGCAGGGAAAACTAGCTCTGAAAAACAGAACAAGCTGCCATTCATCTCAACGGGCTCCTTTCAACTTCCCACTCTGGGATGAACTCTCAGGTACCTGTTAAGACCCTCATTGGCAGGTGCCTGTGAAGATGGCTCAGGTGGGGGTAATTTAGATCTCTGCTGATTAAACCCAGCTCCCTTTAGCAAACCTATGTAGGAGATCCAGTTTAATCTCTTTTTCCCCTTAAAAATCCCATTTGCCTTTTGAAGAGAAACAAGCAGGGGCAGGGCTGTAGGCAAGGCTCATGCTGCAGAGAGCTGAAGGATGGGATAAAAGAATGGAAGAATATTATCCTTTTTTTCCTCCCTGACAGAGTCCCTGACACAACTGCTCCCTGAGGATTTGGGATAGAAAGAAGAATGGGGGATAAGAATAATCAGGCTCACTTCTCATTGTCATAGTAGAGCTTCCCAACGGCCCAAGCGACGATGATGGGAAAGGGGATACCTGCAGGGGAACACACGGATGAGTCTCAGGGGTGCAAGCCTGCCACAAAACCACACTGTAACAGGGGTTTTCTCACACACAAACCACCCAGTGAGATGACGTGTCCATGAAAATCCCATCCTCCTGCTCTTGGCACCCTTTTTGCAGCTCTTTGTGTGCAAGAAGAGCTGGAGCAGAGGATGGAGTGGCACCACCCATCACTAAACCCTGGGTACTGCTGGGTGAGGGGAAGCCTGGCACTCACACCAGCCGATGCAGATGAACATCCACTTGCGGAGCTTGTCCGTGGAGTAGGTGAGCACGATGGCCGTGTGCAGGTAGCAGCCCTCACCGAACATCCAGAAAAAGTTGGTGACATGGAAGTAATTGTAGGCAGCAGTGACCAAGCGGCACCAAACCTGCCAGGAGATGTGGAGCCTGTCAAGCTCTGTGTCATAGTGGTGAAAACAATGCCCGGCAGAGCAGCACAGGTCCTGGCAGAGCAATCAAACCTGTATTTCTCATACACCTGGGTTGCCCACCAGCCACCAGCCAGCTCTATTTACCCCCTGAAGTTGCTTTTGTAGCCACATCTTAGTGACTTCAAACTGAAAGAGAGTAGGTTTAGGGAAGAAATTCTTCCCTGTGAGGGTGGTGAGGCCCTGGCACAGGTTGTCGAGAGAAGCTGTGGCTTCTCCGTCCCTGGAAATGTCCAAGGCCAGGTTGGACGGGGCTTGGAGCAACCTGGGATAGTGAAGGTGACCCTGCCCATGGCAGAGGAGTTGGAACTAAATGATCCTTTCAGACCCAAACCACTTTGTGGTTCTGTGATCTTCGGTGTCCTCACACCCTGAAGCTGCTCAGGACTGGGCTCAGCCTGGCAGGGCTGCACCTACCACATTGCTCTCGTGCACCTCTGGGTTCATGGTGAGCTGCACCACAAACCACGTGGCATTGCGCAGGATGAAGGCTGTGATCAGGTTCCAGTGGATGATGTTTCTCAGGCACCGGATGCTCCTGCAGAGGGGTGGAACAAGGCACCATCAGAGCAGGGGGACTGGGGACAGTGCTGTTTGTGGAGCTGGGTGTCTCTGTTGGGACCCCAGGGGTGACCTGCTGGGACCCTGCCCTGGATGAAGTGGGCAGGAAGAAGACCAGGAGGTGGAAGGAACCAAGGAGGACCCTCTGCCTCCATAAACAGGTGCTTTAAAAAAGCAGCAGAAGAGAAACAACCCTGAGATAGGCAGAATCCCTCCAGCCTGGAGAGCAGTGGCTGTAGGGGAGGAGATGGCAAAGCACAGGGGCTGGGTCCATCCCTGCCTGAGATGACCTCGCAGGAACACGGCAGCAGGTTTGTCACTCACCGCAGGCGCATGAAGAGGACAAAGGCCACGAGGAGGGCCCCCAGCGAAACACAGTGGCCCAGGTAGTTGATGATGACGGCGATGTGGTAGTGCAGCTTGCTCTTCTTCTGGGGGTGGGGGGAGATGGGCAGGGGGTCAGCAGCAGCCCTGGTACCAGCACAAACCCACCTCCTCCACCACAGCACCTCTGGCAGCTGCACCGCAAATTCTGGGCCCTTTTTCAGGAAGCAACTGGAGCCCACTCTGGGACAGGACAGTGGGAATGGAAGGAGATGGGGCAAATGTGGGAAGGAGAGGCACCAGCCTGGTTTCACATCCCACTTGTACCAGGGCAGCTCAAGGGACAGCTCAGTGGTGGGACATCCCAACCCATCCTCCAGGGAAAACCTGCTGGAATTCAGCTGAGGTCACTGTAATCGTGTATCTCAGTTCATCTCCCATTGCCCTGGGGGCAGCTGAGAGGCTGGGATGAATTTGGGCAGAGGGAAGGTTCGAGTGATAATTGAATTAATTGATCACTCCTGCTGTTAGGCATTCATCCAACCTGTGAATTAGCAATTATGCGAGTGAGAAAACCATTCCTGGCAAGAGATATCAGCATCTTAAATACCAGAGTTGATATCAACTGCAAATGAACAACTCATATCTCATCTCCTCTGCATCGAGCAGTGGCTTGACCTACTCAGGGGTTTGTAATTCTTGATCCCCATTTTTTTGTCTCTTTCAGCTTTCTAAATATCTCCTTTATTTCACTGCCAGCAGGGAAGGACAGGGTTTTCACTGAGTACTGTGTCAGGAGGGAGCTGCAGGAGAGTGACAGGGCTGATCTGTACCCAGAGGCCCTGGGGACCTCACACTGCCAATCCCCTTGGATTTTTAATGGGGATGGAAACAGGCTTATTTCTGATGGGGAATAAAAATGCAAATCAAGAAGGGGGTCGTAATTGCCACATGCAGCTTTATCACTGGGATGCTGCTGCATGCTCAGCCCTCAGCTCCCATGAGCCATTCCTGGCCTAGATGCTGTTGCCTTTCAAAACTCCATTGTCTGTCCCTCACCCTCCTGCCAAGAGCCCAGGGACTCCCAAGCTCCTACCTCTTCGCTGAGGATCTCCTGGCACTGGGAGTAGTTGACACGCGCTGCCCAGCTCCCGTTAGCGAGGCATTCCCTGTACCCATTATCTGAAAGAGAGGATGCCCATCCAAGGGTTAACATGGGGATGGGCACAGGCACGTGACCTGTCACTAATGCAGGGCAGTGGCATTTTCTTCTTTGAAGGCAGCTCAGCTACTGCCTTGGTCACAACTGCAGAACCAAAATCCTTGCAATATTTCAGAACCGCTCGAGAGTTTTGGGTTTGCACCAGCTCTGCCCTTGGCACTGGGGGACCCCAACACCTCCCCGCCATACACGGGGATGCAGCAGAAGCAGCACCAGTTATTCTTCTTCCCTTTCTCTCTGCTGTTTGCTTGGGTGACCATGTGCCATCCCAGGATCTCTGCTGATAAAGCAGCATGAAGTTTCACTTGTCTCCATGAATTAGGAGCATTTTTTGCCTCCCAAGGAGGACAGTAGGTGGCAAAGCTAATTCAGAAGGAATTGCCACAGTGCCCCAGGGAGTCTGTGACTGGTGTCACCACTTGGGTGGGACTGTGAGCCTCGACAGGGTGATCGGGTGGGAAGGGATCAGAGACAAGCTAAAGTCACAATTAATGCACAGGGGCTCCTGCAGCGGCGCAGGAGGCACCACAAAGCAGGAACTTCATGGCTGCAAGAATGTGCAAGATGGAAAAATTTATGTTTTTTGTGGGAAGCAAGGTGTTTCTTTCATCAAAAACAGCACTTGGGTGTTCAGAAACTCAGCCTTATGCTAGGAATAGCTTTGGGCACTATTCATATGCTGTCAGTTCATCCTCTGCTCGCAGCATGTCCCTGGCAGTGACAGTGCAGCCACCTGTGGCAGGAGGGGACAAGGTTCGAAGTCCCCCAGTCCTTGCTCAGCTAGGGGCTTCAGACCCCTGTGCCACCTCCAAGGGTAGGGCAGGATCACTCCTCTGTCTTTGTCCCCAAGACGGGGACATCAGCCCTCTTCTCCTCCCAGGAGGACCTGCTTATCAAGCTGCTTCTCTGAAACAACCCTCCCTGAAATCCGGGCTCTGAGGCACTGTTTCTTTTTTGGTTGATGAACTTTGTTCCCAGAAGTGTATTGTCACTCGTGTCCCACAGCCCTCATCCGCCGTGTCCCCAGCAGCACTGCCCCTCTTACTGGTGGTGTTGTACCGCACGCCATAGAAGAATTCAGGGCAGGGCCGGGCCACCAGCTGTCCCACGGCGCTCCGTGGCCAGCATGTGCCGATCAGGTCCACCGAGGCGTTGCACTGGGGACCTGCAGGTATGAAGAGCACAGGATTAGCAGCGGCCTGTGGGCCACCATGGGCCACTTGCAGGCTGCTGAAAGATCAGGATTTGCCTGGAGAGCTGCGGCTGCTGGATGAGCTGATGGGTCACCACGAGATCAGCCCCCAGAAAACCCTCACGGCAGACACACAAACAAGGGCTGTGCAAGACTTGCAGGGGCCGGCTGAGCCATCCTGGCCATGACTTTTACTCTAGTCCTGTCTAAACCACTGGGCTAAGCCCAGTTCTGGCACAAGCCTGGTTTTAGACCTGACTTCCAAGTCCACTTGGGGTTCCCTGGCTCTGATCTCCCAGCCCTGCTCCTTCCTTCAACCATGACTTTGGCATCCAGCCCCACAAAAGGCAATAAGCCAGACTTGCTCTTCCTCAGTGGTGCGTCCAGTCTGGTTCTAAGCCTCTCCAAACATCTCACGCCTCCTGGCTACAAAATCTCCTTCCCAGCCATTCTCGTTGTCTCTTCCAGTCTTTCCCGGGTAGAAAACTCCAAAGCCGCTGCTGCTATTTCAGATTTCAAGGATTTGTGTGCTTTTCCCAGCTACACAAGTGTGCTAACGTAGGCATTAGGTAGGCCGGATTGCAGGCTTTTTTATGTATCATTTGTGTATATTTAGAACAACATGTACCGTAGCTAAATATGTCCCTGCTCCATCTCGCAGTGAGGTCGGAAGCACAATGGCTGCAATATCCATATACTACAATCCAAGACAAGCAGCAGATGGGTGAGCAGGAGATGCTGGAAGGGGCACAGTTCAGTCCAAACCACTCCTGGGTACCAGAGATGTTTGTGCTGCTGGCACAGAGACAGAAATTGCCATTTTCTAGGACAAAACACCCCAATTCACGGCTCCTTGGGTGCAAGAACACAGTGTTTCCTCTGACCCTGGATTCGTGGTTATTATTTGAATGCCTTTCCCAAAAAATCCTATGGATGGAGCTGGCTAAAGATTGACCAAAGGAAAAAAAAGCAAAATACTGGTGTTAAGATGATGTAGGGTTTTATGGAGGATTTTTTTTTCATTGATTATTTGAAAAATTGGCTCCTTGTTATTTTGCAATGTTCTCAGAGCAAATTTTCAGTGCTTTCCGTGTCTTCTTCAAATATCTTAACAAGGGAAAATAACTTCCAAGTATGTGAGCTGGGGAAGCATCAGAGCATAGTGAGTGTTACCTTCTGCCTCCCATAGCTTGTAGGGAGAAATTAATTTTAACAATGACCTTTGCTTTTAGCTTTGCTAATGTGTAGGGTTGCTGTGGCAACCTTCCCTTTAAGTTAACTGTTTTAAGCCTGTATTTTGTAGGAAACAAGGTCCCTTTAATCATGTGTGTGTCTGTGCCTTTCTGCATCCATTTGAATTTATTGAGCTCCTTTGTCGTCTTGACCCAAATTTGACAGAGAAATAGAAGATTACAGGCAAAAATGTTATGATAACATTCATTCATATAAAGAATAAATAACCAGTAATTACTTGAACTAAGGACAAAGTTAAATTGCCAGTGCTCTCCCTGTTAGCCACCCAGGTGAGAAGCTGTGGGAATGTCTGGAACAGGAAAAGCTTCACTTGGAGCAATGCAGCCCAGGAAAATGGGGCTTGCACAGTGCTAATGCCCATGGCAGCTTATGCAGCTATCGCAACACCTCCCGGGGACCCGTGGGGCTGAGCACAAACTCCATTTTCTCTGCATCCTCTTATGCCTCAGTTTCCCCCCTGCAATCCAAGGGTTCTGCTGAGGGATGGACAAAGATTGCTCTGACAGGACAAACAGGAAGAGTGAGTAATTAGAAGTCAGCAGGTCCAGAGAGCAACACTGATGATACTCTCCACCAGTAAAACAAACCCACAGAAATGCCATTAATAACCACCCAAGAGAGATTCATGGAAATGATGTGGCCAGACAGAGGTGCATCATTCCATGATATGTCTGCTCGAGGCTGGATTTACTATCTCCACCTTTTTCCAAGGCACTTGGTGTGATGCTGCTGGGCACTCCTGTTAGAGCATGACAGGATCCCACCAGACACCGAACCCAGTGGGTCCCACCAGTCCCACCACAGGGAAGGTGCAGTAGCATCACCAGGAGCTCAGCCCTCCTTGTCCCATGGGTCAGGGTGGTGCTGTGGGGTGACATTTGGGTCTGGGGCTGTAGTCAAAGGAGGAGAGGCTCAGCCAGGCTGTTGGATGTTCCTGGACCTCTCCCTGTGCTTCACCCCTCTGCTGCCACTGGCAGCATTTGGAGCTCCGTCCCACCAGGTTTTAACCTAGTGGGTGGCTGTAGTATTTTTCCCAGGCTTATGCTGAGAAAGGCTTGATGAAGAAAAGCTGCAGAAAGCAGATGCTGCTCTTTCTGCTCTCTCCAGCATACAGAAAAGAGAAAACCCCCCCTCCTGATGGGGAAGGGATAAGTAAAACAGTGAAGACAAAGAGTGCCATGAGGGCTGCAACATCCCCTTTTCCCAGCACAACTCTCTGCTCCAGCTCCTCCCCAGTGGCACCTGGCTCCCAGCACTTAAAGCACTTTTTAGCATGGAAATTTTATGTAGCAGTGCAAAATGCTTCCCTGCCTGCTCGGCAGCCCATCTGTGTTTACAGGGGGATTATTCTCCAGGTTCTGCACACGTGTGCTCCAGCTTCTCAGCTCCACTGGCTGCACAGGTTTGGTCTTTGCAGATTTACAGCAAGAAAGGTCAATGGATTTCCCACCTGTATTCAATCCTCCTGATTTTTCTTCTTCCCACATAGAAACATGGTGTTTGGAGAAGGAAAGAGCAGGCTCTACTTTGAGACAGGGAATGTGGCACAGGGGAAGTCGTTCCAATCCCTTCTCACCCTATTGCCTTTGGATTGTGCTGCTCTGAAGTAATATAAAGCATTTACTTGCTTCTGAAGAAAAAAGTGTCTGTCCAGGGACTTACACTGAGACAACTATATCACAATAACTGTCTCAGGATAACTGTAGCAATATCCCATCTGTTTCTATAAAACATCTTTCGCCAGCCTGCTCCCACCACTCACAGAGGCCTCAGAGATGGCTCTGAGCTACAGCCACAGAACCATGTGAAACCTGGCAGGGTAAAGCTCTCCACTCCCAGCTAATCTGCCAAAAGATTTTGAGCAAATTTAAAGAGGATGGAGCATGTTTATCCTGGTCCAGCAGTACCAGACGTGTGGTCACAGTGCTCTTGAGCTGGTGCCAGGAGGTCTGAAGTGTTATCAGACCATCAAGCAATTGCTGGGATGCTCTGAAGAGGAGTAAAGCAAAGGTTGTGTTGATGTAACTGTGCTGGTAAACATGTCCTGCTTTACACTGGGCAGAACTGTGCACCAGCACAACGTCCCAGTGTGCTGCTGTGCACAGACACTATTCTGAAGGGTGGAAGGGTGAAGCCTCTCTCCCCTTCTGCAATGCAAAGGGGCCAGGAGAGAGGATGGAAATCTGAATTATAGGCTCATTCCCGTGGCTGGGATTGATGGGGTTATTTATCTAAGGCATCTCAAGAGACTAGTAATAGTTGAAAGTTGTTAACTCGTATCACTACCTGTCCTGAGCTCCTTTTCAACCACAGTTATCTCTCTCCAGCCCTGATGTCCTCTGTGACTGCATTGCTGCTGCTGCATCGAGCCTCTGGCTCCCTGGGAGTGTCCCCTGTGTCTCTGCTGCAACATTTGCATTTGGCAGTCAGGCCTTCATCTCCACATCTAATCAAAATACAACTCACTGTGATGCCTGATGCATCAACTGCAGCCAAGGCACAAAAAGCTCTTTGTTCCTCCCAGGCAGCTCCACCACAGTGGTGAAGCAGAAAGAGCCATTTCACACCTTAATTTTTGCCCCAAAACAAGGGCCTTTGGGAGATGCTTTTACTTCAAGGTGCTGATGTGCCAGGGAGGGGTGGCTGGGTCGAGCTGCAGAGTCACTCAGATGTTAAATGCTTGAGTATCGCCTTGAGGCATTGATGGAAATGGCACTGGGAGACAATTTACATTAACATGGGGTAGAAATCGCGGTGGTGGAGCTGTTTGCCTTCCCTCTGAGAGGGGTCGGTGCTCAGGATGGCTGTGAGCAGCTATGGCTGCCTCAGAGTAGATCCTTGCTCACACCCTATGTCCAGCACTGCTTCCGGTGGCACTGGGGGCTTCTATTTACCTTTGTAAGACTCCAGTCCTTAAAAAATCCCCAGCAAACCTCCCAAGCATTCAAGTTCCATGATCCTTGATGTAAAATAATTACCCAGGCTAATTAAGCATTGTGATAGCTATGGGTCTTTGTAATGAACTTTTGGTTTGTTGTTATTCACCATCACTGACTATCCCCTCGGGTCTTTGCAGCTGCCCTGGAGAAGAATAAATAAAAGGTACCAAACCTGGCTTGTGCTGTTGGTATCTGATGCATTTGCTCAATGTTCTCCCTTAAGATGCTCCATGTGCAGCTTTACAATATATATACACACACATATATATACACATATATATGTAATATATATGTATATAACGTAGTGGATTGTGTTTGGGGCTTATCTTGTTCTCCTGACGTGAACCATGGAGTGTTTGGAGTTGTGTTACAACCAAGGGTGGCAGAAAGTGGTTTATTCCCTGGGGTTGGCTGGGATCTGGTGGTGGGTGAGTGCAGCATCACAATCCCTCCCTGGCAGAGTTTTCACAGCAGAGCCTTCTAGTTTGGCTACAACTGAACAGAACCTCTGGCAGTGACTTGACTGCATCCAGTCCGAAGTGCAGTTTAACTGCTGTAGCTGCTGCTCACAATGGGATGTGCCAGGACATGGTTTCCAACTGGAAAACCTCATCATCTTCCCTCCTCCACTACAATAAAGTCTATGAATATCAGTGAGTTGCTATTGACATCCCTGTTTCCCAGATGATGGAGTAGAATGGCTTTATCGACACCAGTATATACTTAAACCACTAGGATTTTCCATATAGATGAGAGTTTTGTTTCCCAAACCTGACCAGTACCATGTCTCTCCCTCAAGTCCCTGACAAGATTCATTGCTGCATCTTTAACCCCTGCTCAGCTCCTTTATTAATATTTCTGCCTCGGTGGGAGTGATACCAATGAGACTAAAAAGAGTCACTGATGTTAATTTGACCTTTATGAATTTAAATTCCAGACTCACTCCGGGAGAGTCAGCGAGTGAATGAAAGAGCAGTGGCACGAGGGCTGCTGGAGCAGCGTCAGCACTTTGGGAGCTGAGCTGGAGTGGGTGGAAAGGCTCCTGGTCAAATTGTCACCTGCTGTGAAAGGTGTTACCAAACTTGTCTGATAGTGTCTGTGAAGGATATGTTCTCATCACTCACTGCTTCTCAGCCACAGGTTTTTCTGTATCTGGAACAATTAGATTTGCCTTATTTAATGCAAAGCTATGCTCTCTTTTCCCCTTGAAAAACCTTCAGTTAAAAACCCCAGACATTTCTTTTTTTCTGCCTAGCTTTGGTGTCATTTTTCTTTGCTTTAGGTGAACTGGCACTGGCAGGAAACATTTCTTTCCTGACAAGGAATTTTCTGTGCTCTCCTCTCTCTCCTGAGCACACACACAGGACTGAGGACAAGAATTCACTGTGGTAACAAGCTTAAAGGAGTGGATTGTGCAGCCAGGACCACAGGGGGATGTGAGCAATTGGGTGGCAACTCCTTGGGCTGATCCAGGCTTGAGAGCTACGAATGGCAAAGCAACTCCTTGAAAGTGTTCCGAGCTTGCTCCGCTTGAGTGCTTTCTGCTGAGCTGCTTTGGAAAAGCCTTATTATTAATTAGGAAAATGCTTTCCCATCTGCTCAGATTCCCCCTTCCTTCCCCAGGGAAGCCATCCTATAGCTGCAGGGAATGCTTTGCCTCAGCGGATGAAATGACCTTGTCCCTCCCTCACGGACTTTGTGGCAGGGCAAGAAGCAGCTGCACAAAGATCCCGGGGAGTTGAAATCATCTCAGCCAGAGAAATCCATGGTCTGAGTCAATCCATGGGCTGGGAGCCCTTGGGACAGCACCTATCCACGCCAGACAAGGGATACTGATCCTTGTCGGATTCCTTTTCAAGCCTAATCTGAGATTTTCTCGGCTTGCAGGTGTTTGGGGGTGCAGCTGATCCAACTTCCTGAATGTACCACGTTGACCTCAAGTCCAGCCTTATATTCCTTCTTCACTGCTACTGTGGGAGGCATCTTTCTGATGGAACATCCAGCTCGGCCCCTGTGTCCCAGTCCCGGCCAAAATCAGGGGCTCACCAAGAGGAATTTTTGATGGATACCTAAATTACTAAGTTGGAGAATCACATCTGTGCAAAGAGCTTGAATTACCAGGGATATCACTCTGCACTGGGGACTCGAAGGAAGATGGGTAAATCCATGGTGATAAAAGGGCAGGGCAGGAGAGTGCTGTGAGGCTCAGCTGCTCCATGTCCTGGGATGAGAGTTTGCACCATCTGCACTCCCTGAGCCTAGAGAGCATCACCCCAGTGTGCCTCCCTCACCCCCCTGCTGTGGCAGAGACCTTTCCAGCTCAGTGCACCTGCCTAGAGAGTGCTGGCACCCCGGTGACGTCACCGTCCAGACACACATGCTCCTTAAAACGGAGAGATTAAGGGACTGGTGACCCAGGAGAGGAGGAGAGCCCACGCTGGGCTGTGTTTTGGAGGAGGGATGCTGCACACACGCACGAGGCAGGGCCTGTGCTTGAATCCAGCAGATCCCCTGCTGAGCCATGCGCTGAGGGACTGCCGGGCTCGTGTTATCAGCATGTGTAATTTCCCCAGGGTTGTGAAGACATTAACAAATTAAGTCTCAGGGCCCCACTGCAATTCTCATTAGCATCATCCTAACAACTCTTCATGTTAAATAGCCTCAAATCAAAGTTTCCAGTTTAGTAAATGTTTCTCCATAGGAATCACTGCCTCCATCAGGCAGGGCCTAAATGGACCCCAAGGACCAGGGCTGGCACTGAACTCTGCTTCCCAGGCAGACGTAAGACAATTAGTTTCACCTCTACCTCTTGTTCTAAGATCCCTCCTCGAGCTGGAAGTGGCTCTCACACATGCCAGTCCCATCCAAATTAATGAGTTTTTCAGGAACTGCAGGTTGGATGTGTAGAGATAATGGACAATTTGCAAATCTGAAGCTTCATATTCTCCCCTCTGCCAGGGGGATGGACACTGAGGTACACTAAATCCTGCATGGAATCACGCTGATAAATCCCTACTGAGCAAACCCCAGTCCTTGCAGAAAGCAGTGCTCAGTGCTTGAGGATGCTGGTGATTTCAGGGCAGTCAATCAGCAAACCACAGCAGAAATTCTCCCCCCTTTCTGACCTCTTCCCAGGGCTTGGGATGTTCCAGCAGTGGCTGGAAAAGGCCACAAGCTGGGCATGAAGATTCTCTGGGACCTGCCTGCTGCCCTGGATCAAGATTTATCACAACTTAATGCAGCCAAGGACAGGCCCTCACCGAGTAGAGCGATGAAACCTTCAGGGAGCAAAGCACATGAGTGATGACGAGGTTTCTTGTCTGACCAGATATTCAGGCATTGCCTTTCCACAGGCAGCTGTGCTGTCCCCCAGCTTTCTGCCTCCACCTCTTGGGCTTGGGATGCATCTTGCAGGGCCATGGATCAGCTAGTGCCAAGATGGGATTTGTTAAGAAGGAGCTGTTAATGCTGCTGTTTACGGGTGGTGAGCAGCCATTCCTCAGCTCTGGGTCCCCATGGCCATCCCGCAGTGCCTGGTCCCGTGGTCATCTGTCAGTGCTCAGTCCCGTGGCCATCCATCACCGTGATGGAGAGTTCCTTGGTGCATGCTCTGATTCTCATTCAGTCACGGAAAATCAGCACTGCAGCATCCCAGAGCTGGGGATGACTTTTCTCCTTGTCCCTGTGAGCTCCACTCCCTCTCACACTTCTCCTCTCCCAAAACCTGTCACCAAACCAGGGCTGTCACTGAGGTGACATCCAAGTCACATCCTGAATATAGGCTAAAAGCCAGTTTTGGCACAAGCCCTGACCCGATTGGATCAAACCCATGTGCAATGTTGAGTAGGAGGGGGCTGTCCATGACCCTGCTACTCCCACCCAGCAGGGCTGAGCCAGCCCTGGCCATAGCCATGTCCCCAGAAGCTTTTCATGACTGGTGGCCTCCCAGAGTGCTCAATGACACCTGTGCAGGAGTGCTGGGGGATGGAGTTTGGCTGAGTCCTGAGCCATGGTGGCCACCCTGCAGTGGTGATGTGGTCTCCACAAAAAGTCAAAACCTCCAGCCATCACCCCTGGGCAGGGGAATGGTAGAGCGGGGTGGACATAGAAGCCAAATTCCTGGTGTCCCTGGGCATGGCAGAGAACAGGCAGCCAGCCCTGACGTCTCTTTGTCCATCTCACCCTCTGCCCGACAGACATTTATGTTCTCTATTTTCATCTCTTCTGAGATCTGCACCTTCTACCTGCCTCCATTGTCACCCTGCAAGGAGGCTGCAGCAGCATCAGCAGAGGGCTGTGATGCATCTCTGCTCATCCACCACCCCAAAAAGGATCCATGCAGCAGCAGATGAACCCAGAGACTCCCCTGACACCCTCTGCCAAGCACTAGATCCCCAGGGGGTGGCTCGAGTGGGCTGGGGATGGGAGACACTCACCGGTGTGGTTGGTGACGGGCGGCAGGCTCTCGCAGTACTGCTCCTGGGTGGAGGCTGCGACAGGGCTGTCCCAGAGGAGAAACGCCTGCATGGGGAGAGAGCAGACAGCAGCGGGGTTTTATGTGCAATATTTTGCTTCCCTGTCCCCAAATGCCTCCTTGGGTCAGAACTGAGCTTGCCCATGTCTTGGCGGGTACCACCCCCGGAGCTGCACGACGGACACGTACCCATTTTCAGGATGGTTTCCCAGGGAAACTGTGCTTATCTGAGCCCAAGGCTGAGGGACTGCTCTCTGTTTCCCACCCACTGATCCTCTCCTGCCTTGAATACCCCCCTCAGCCCCTGCTGAATTGTGGAACCTCTGCTATGTAGCATTTTAATCAACACCTTTGGGTTTAGCATCTTTGAATCCTGAGAGCAGACAGGGGAAACATGATGAGCCTGACACCATGCTCGGATTTTCAATCCCTCATTGAAATCACAGCCTTGTAAGCTGTCAGTGGGAAGATGTTCATACACGTCCTTAAGGAGATCTGATCCACAGACAATTGGCTCTGGCTAAAGCCTTTTTTTCAGAAGAATTGTCAGCAAACACCAACATTACCCTTGAGTTGGACAGCACTGACCAGGATCTACCCCGCTTGGCTAAAACTCTGCATGAGGAGCTATTTTGCAAAAATGATTATTGAATTATCGTGCCTTTGCAGGAGTTTGGGGAAACTAAAAGTGAGATAGGCAATTGCCAGGAGAAACGGACTGCAAGGATGGCAGAGGAATGATGCTGCTGGTCTCAGGGCTCACCAGGGTGCCAGATGAGGGCAGGAGGGGACCTGACATTTTGCAGAACACAGATTTCTACACAAGCAGTGGCCCACTCTCTCCTCCAGCTCAGAAAAGGGTGACATAGGCTCATCCCCTCTGCTCCAGGCACCAGCACTAATGGTGGATGAGGCTCAACTCCACTTCTTTCACCTTCAATGACTGACCAAACCCCCCGGAGAAAAGTCACTGATTAAATGGCAGGGCTGCGCCCCAAAATACATCACACACAGATCCCTTGGGAAATAGCTCTGAATTTGAAGGCAGGAAAGGCTGCACCTCCCCTGCTTGCAGGCAAGCTCCCAGCTCCTCAGGGACAATCACCTCTGCCCTCCCCATCAGCCAGGCTGATTCCTAGTGCCTGACACCCCTTCCCCAGTGCCATTTACCTCCCAAACTGCTCTGCGCAGGGAGAAGACGTTCCTCCTCTTGTCCTTGAGCCACAGAAACACTGTCTGCTCTTGCTGGCACACCCAGTCATCCCCACGCCTTACCAAGGCATTAGCAGGATTTATTCAGACATGGAGACAAGCTCAGCACCCACTTGCTATTTTCCAAACAACTGTTTACTGCCTTGCGAAGCTGGTTTTGACAGCAAGAGAGATGTCAGGCAGACATATAAATGGAGCTGCAATAGCTCCCTTGTTGTGACTGCTCCAGATGGCACTGGGCATCGGGCAGCTCAACCCCACCCTGACGCGGGCGCTGCTCAGAGCTCCTGGGTGCTGGTCCTCCAGGACCTCCAGCACCTCCTGAGTCTCCTTTCAGAAAGCTGAGACCACCAAACTCCAGACAGGGAGGAATCAAGGTGTAGGGGGTCTGCTCCCCTGTGTCATGATGCCTACAGGTGGTGCCCACTGGAGCTAGTGGCTCTTGGCATGGGCAGCAGGGACAGAAGGGTTCTGTGGCTGGGATGGTTTGTTTACCTGAACAGGCTTTCACGTATTAGTTGGATGTGTTTCTCCTAATCCCAGCCTGCTCCAGCCTGACAGTGCCCATTCTCCTTCCAGACCCAGGGAGATGTCTTGGCGCTTAGCAGCACATGGACCAAGCCACAGCCACAGAGGGGTGTGAAAGGAGCAGGGTCTTTGCAGGCTTTGTAAATGAGCTGAAACAGCTACAGAAGGAAGAAAGAAAGGAAAGAGATCCCCAAAACAGAAGTACTACTAAGAGCTTTTTTACCAGGCTCTGAGTATTGTCTCACTGCAGTGTGGCCAAAGCTCTTGACAGAGGCAGAGGTTTTGTCCCACTCCTGTCAGCCTTTCGAGGGGAATAAGCAGGGGGAGGTGGCAGCTGCAGGGGGATTTGCCCCAGTCAGAAACATTCTGATCTGGCACTTGCTGATTGCTGTCTCGTCTGTTTTGCTCTTTGTGCATTACTGCAACCTGTCTCCACGCTTTGCAGAGAGAACAGGTCAAAGCTCTGTCCTTGAAGAGTTTCTAGTGCCAGAGCATCACTGCCATAAGATGCCACATGGTGCCCAGCAGGGCCCAGCCTGGCCGGGCTGGAGCCCAGCTCACCTTAAGAGCCCTGACACGGCAGTGGGTTGTGCTCGGGCCACAGAGGGGCTGTGTCCCTCCACCCCCCAGCCCTGCATTCACACAGGCTACAGCAGATCCTGCTCTGCAGGCTGGAACACCCCTGTGACCTCTCTCAGCCTGCCAAAATCCTGGAGAGCCTCAGCTGAGTGCTCAGCTGCCCTGGGAAGAAAGGCAATCTGCTTCTCTGGAAGCAGCCACTTCGCACAGTGCTCCTTGTCAGCCCGGGGAGCTGCTCCCACAGGGATGGATGATGGTTCTGCTGGGAGCTGCACGGGGCCCCATGAGGGCCCACACTGGCAGCAGCTTCTTCTCCATTGAGAGCCACCAATGTCTCCCCTGCTGTTGCCTCAGCATCCACCCAGCTCCCTTCCAGGCTCTGTAACAACCCTGTTTTATACACAGGGATGGTTCTGGCTGAACTTTGGACCTCACGGGGAACCAGCTCCTTCCTTTCATCCCCACATTTTCTGTAGCAGGACCAGCCCCCCCCCCCCCCCCCCAGTCCTCACTGCACAGCTCAGACACCAAAATCTGACACTGCTCCCATGTTTCCTGCATCCCACACAGAGCAAACATCCACTGTGGTCAGTGCCCCACCATCCACCATCGCCAGGACTGTCCCAGAAGGGAAAATGAGGCACTGAGGACCACCTGCCTCAGGTCACTCAGGCTGTGGGGCACCGTGTGGGGCAGATCTCTCTGATCTGGACACATCAACCATGTCCTGGTGCCATCAGGGCTCCAAAAAAACCACTGGGGTTTTTGGAGCTGTCCCTGTGCCTGTGAGGGGACAGGGTGGCAGGTCCCCTGGGCCAGGAGATGCAGCACAGTGGACTGGGACAGTGCCAGCTTGTCATCACTGGGGGTCTGGCTGCTGCTGTAGGGGTGAGCACAATCACATGCACATGGCATCAGTCTCTGTGACCTGCCACTGACCTGGAAGAAAAATTCAATTAATAACAATTAGGAATTAATATCCCCTCGCAGTGCTTTTGCTCTCTAAAGCAATCCATGGATGCTAATTAATACATTCACATCTGACTGCAATATGCTGTGCTGTGCTACCCAGAGACAGGCATGTCCCCCCTGCCCCCGCCTCTTACTGCCTCAAACAAGAGGGGATCTGCATAGCAGGAAGGGCTGACAGCTCTGAGCAGGAGATAGATGGCTCGTAGCCTAATTAGCAATCCAGGAGGTCCAGTGCCGAGGGGCTGTAATTGGAGAGCGGAGCGATTAGTGGGATGAAGCCTGGGATGAAGCCATGGATGACAGGGGCTTTGCACAGAGCTGGAATGGGCAGTGGGAGCAGTGGACAGTGATGGCCAACATGAGCTTCCCGGGAAGGGGGACAGCACCAGTCACCCTGGAGCTGTCCTTGCTGTAGGGACCTCTCTCACTCATCACTTCTGCTCCCTGGCTTGGCTGGGCTTGCTGCCCACTAGAAAACTTGGTGTGAAAGAGGATAGACCTGGAACACATGGGCAGGGAAGGACTGAGCAGCTGCTGCCCTGGACCTTTGCTGAGGTTCCCTGGGGCATTAGGCTGGGATGGAGCCTGTACTTGGCTCTGAGCCTGCAGCAAAAGGTGCCAGACTTTGGGTGTTAAATACAGTGAGTGTTGAAAGAGCTAGATGCCAACCTCAGATGGCAGAGCAGCACCAGTGGCGCGGGAAGGGAGCAGCACGACCTGCCAGGACCACAGCTGGAGCGGGAGGTGGCCTGCAACAGCCTGACCCAAAGAGCTGCTCCCCCAATGTGCTCAGCGGTGCCTCCAGCCCCTTGGGCCCCCTGCCTTCACTGCACGGCATCTCTTTGCCTTTGTCTCCTCTGACTTCCAGGCACTGTTTTCTGCAGTTGGGGGACTTCTGAGCTGCTCCACCTTGAGGGCTTTCACTTGGAACAGTTTCATCCCCAATTCAACCCACAAATGAAACCTCCAGGCAGCATCTGGTCTGTGAGGGACCCTCTTTACACCCCTGTCTTAGACCTGGCAGTAACCTGCTTCGCCGCCCACGATTCCAGGGTTCCTCCAGGCTCCTCTGCTGCCCTACTAAGACCCCGTTGCTCCTTCGTTGCTTTTCCAAAGCCTCATTCCAAGCCCTGCCAACATCAAGGCATCAAGGCAAATCTCAGGCAATGGAGTAAGGCTCAAAGCAAGAGCCGTGGGGAGATTTTCCATGGCTGATGTTACTCAGGGGGAGAGCAGGCAGTGAGAACATCTCCATCTGGCATTAAAATCTGCGAGTTTATTAATTTATCCATATTAGAGGGACAGTCCCTGTGGTGTGTAGACAGGAGCTTTGGTGAGTGTTTATTCTGTTTGGAGTCTCTCTCTGAGTGTGCTGGATGCAGATCCTAACAAAAGAATATCAATCAGGGCTAAATGAATGCCCTGTAAAAACTGATTTATGAGCAATTAAAGGTTTTCCTGGATTAAGCTCTGGTCTCCCTTGCTTGCCATGAATAATTCTGACTTCATTTATCTCTCAAGAGAGACATGGATTTTTGGGGACAGGTGAAAAAATGACTAATGGCATTTGGGTATTGGAAGCTAAAGGCACAAACAAGCGAGGGAAGGGGACACAATCCATGCAGCTCTGATGGGATCTGGTTTTGCCAGGGCAAAAGCTGCTGAGGAGTGATGGACACAAGCCTGGGGCAGGGCTGTTTTTCTAAGGCAATTTTATTAAACTCTCCTCCAGACTGTACATGTGGAACTCCTGTGCAGTAACAGGTATTTTCAATTTGTGATTGGACATTTTTCCCTCCATCTCCACCCCAAAACCCACGTCTTGAATGCTCCAAACCCCTTCCTTCACCATCACCGTTTCAGGGTTGTGCCCTGGGATGAACACCCACGATTTAATTTCCCCATCATTTTCTTCCAGTTTATTCGTATTCACACTTCAGGAAAGCTTGGCCACACCAAAGTTGCATCTGCCACTGTCTTTCCAGGGTGGATAGTGCAGATTTCAGGGTGGAAGAGAGACTTTGAACTGCAAAATGCCAACCCCTTTGCCCTTGGCCATCGGAATGGAGGCGACTGCTCCTGGCTGGGTGACTGTGGATAAAGCAGGACACCCTGCAGAGAAGGAGCGTCTCTTCTTTCAGCTCAGAATACAGTTAGGGAAAAAAGGAAAAACAACAGATGGGCCCTGGGTATGTTATTCCATCTTCAGAAAGAGCCACCCTCTCCTCAGTGACAGCTCTGAGGTGTCGGACACTGGCTCCTGGGCTTTGCTTGGTGAGAGAACCCCATGATTTGGGGGTTGATTTGCACGTTCTTTGGGTTCCAAAATTGTTCTCACGGACAAAGCCATGGATGCAGCCTCTCTAAATGCTGCAGACTCAATCGCAGCTTGAGCCTGTTGCTCACAACAAACTTCTGGGCCAGCCCTGTGCAGGATTTTGGGTAAGCAGAGCTGGATTTTGGAGCAGGGTTGAGCTGGTGGTGCAGGATATTCTCATTGTATTCCTATATATTCATCCTATGGAGACAGAGCAGCTATTCTGGGAACAGGCTGTGCCTTTTCCATTCATTTCTTCGCTGGAGATGCAAAACCACAGGGATGATTTCATACACACTGAATCAACTCCAGCTTTTAAGGAAAGCAAGGACTAGAAGAGATCCCCAGGGTCAGCACGTCCTGTGACTGCAGCTCTGCATCTTATGCAAGGATTGGAGCATGGAAGGGGCAGGGGCTGGTTTTTAGCCTTATTGGTGCTGGAGGTGGTCAAGTGAGAGGGGAAACTATCCCACCCCCAACATCAATCTCTGATTTTTCATAAAACGTTTTTGCAGTTTTATCAGCCCCAGAAATGTCATTGGCTCCTGACAGAGCTGCAGGTGAACTGCTTTATTTTAATCACTTTTTTAGTTTGTTTAAATGACTTGCAGGGTGCCAGGGAGCATTTGGCAGCACGTTTGCCTGCCTGTCTCCTAGTCTGTCTGTCCAACCCCCTGAGGGATGTCTATCCAGTAAAGCAACACGGGCAAACCAATGCTAAAGTGGAGGCGCTGCCCAGGTGCATGGGGAGCCAACCCTGTATCTGCAGGGGAGGTTTGTCCCTGCTGAGCTCTGTGCTGGAGCTGGGCTGCTGCAGGTCTCTGCATTCACAGGCTGGATGCTGCTGCAAATGCACCTGGCTGCAGGGATGCACTCACTTACAGCTGCAGTTTCATGGTCCTTTAGCCCATGCTGTCCCCAGGAGAGGGTTGGGATTGTTCTGGAAAAGGGTCTGAGTTTTGAGTTCATGTATTTATAAGGAAAAATAGACAGCTTGACTGCAAAGGCGGGAGGGTTGTAGATTGGCTGTTTCTTTTTGGAGCCAGCTGGGAGTGGCTTCTCTTTGCCTGGACTGGTTTCTGTGACCCCCTCCCTGTCCCAGCCCCAGACCAGGGGTGGTTTTGTCTCAAACTTTGAGGACTTGTTGCTCCAGCTTTACAAGGACAACATCCTTGGTGAACACCTGGGGATGACAAAGGAATCCCCTGTGCCTAAGGAGCTTTGACAGAGCATGGGAGCTGTGTCTCAGCACCTTTGGGCTTCTTTTGGACCACCTTTAGCTCAGAGAGGTTATCAGGAGCTGTCATGCTCACATGGCTGTCCGCACCAGAACCTGACCCTACTGCACAGGGTCTGTGCTGTCCCCACAGGCTGGCCAAGAAGGACCCGGGCAGGGGGAAGAGATCCTGCCCTGTCTCACCTTTATTTCGTACATCAGAGCCAAACAAAACCCGAACCAGGGAATATAACAGCAAATGAGCTCCTATAAATCCTATCAATCAGGTTTAGTGGGTTGCAGTGATAGGAGACAGTAGCCGCTCAGAAGAGGAGCTTTTAGAAGCAACACCAACTTGGCAGGGAGGTCTCCTGGTGCACACCAGCTCTTCTCATCACTTAGGTGAGAACTTCCCTGGGCCAGAGGTGCATCTGCGGTGTGTTGTGCACAGTGAGGTGCACAATGGGATGAACAGAGGGTTACACAGCCAGAAGGGTACGAGCCGCGGCGGTGCCAATGGGGAGGGCTGTCCCTCCACTTTACCTGCTCTTCTTACTCTGCAGTCCCAACTGGGCCACTGAGACACCATTTTGCAGTCAGCCAGGCAGATTTGCTCTTTTACCCCTCCTTGACACAGAGGTTTTATCAAAAACTTGATCATTTTGTTTAACTGACACTATAGGCTTGTTTCAAATAAAAACTGGAAACCTCTTTGTCTCGTTTGTCCAGGGTTTGGGATTTAAACACGCTTTGGGCTGCAAACGTTTCCCTCCTTGATGAACCCTCAAGGAGGAGGAGTATTGCTTCTGACAAAGCATTTGCATGTTGTGCAGAGCTGCAAAATTAGCAGTGGCTACAGTTCCACAGCGAGCAAATTAGAGAGGAAAACTCTTGTGCTTTGCAGGGGGGGAAAGGAAAGGCTTCCTTAGAAAATTAACTACGGGGGGTACAACTGGGCTCTGCATTTGTGTCGTCCCCATCCATCACACCCCCAGAGTGGCCACCCCCTTCCAGCAGCCTGGGAAACTGGTGGCAGCTGTTTCCCTGGAAGGTGCAAGGCTGGGAGCTGCTGGGAGCCCTGGGCTGAGCTCAGGAGGACCTGGCTGCAATTCTCCTCCCCTTAAATGATCCTTTCACTCACTTCAGCCCCCCTCCCCGACAGTTTTTGTGCATCACGAGCTCTTGCCAAGCCCCAGTGCCTCGACTGGAGGAATTCTCCCGAGGGCCCTTTGTGTCGCGGTTTCTCTTTTTACTTTTCCCTTCAAAGAAACGGAAAAGTCACTGCAGAGAACGCGGCCGGTGCAGGGGGCAGGGGCGATGGGGAGGCGGCAGAAGGGCCCTTGTGGGAGAAGAGGACTTAAAGCATCTTACCTGGAGGAGGAGGAGGAGGGCAGGACGTAGGCTGGGCACCATCCTCAGCTGCCTCTGCGTCCAGCTCCCCGGGGCATGGCTGGCAGCGTCTCCGCTCCTGCGGGGCTGCTTCTGCCGTCGGGGACAAAATCCTCTGGGCTTCCAGAGAAGGAGCGTGCCGGGTCCCCGTGGGACTTCGCGGAGGCTGCGGGTCCTTCTGCGTCCCGGTCCTGTCTTTTATAGCCTCCCTGGAGCCGGTCCTCCGGCTGCCCACCTTCCAGCTCGCCTGGCGATGGGCTACATCCCTCCCCACCAGCCTCCCACTCCCCCTTCTCTCCCTCCTCCTCTTCCTCCTCCCCTTTTCCTTCCTCCACCTCCCTGGTGCCTTGCAATTCTGTTTGGTTTTTTTCCCTTTGTCCTTCCCACCCCCAGCATCTTCAGCAGCAGAAACTTCCCACCGGCCCAGAGACAGCCCTCCCGGCTCTCCTTGGAGTGGGGTCTCTCCTCTCCTTTCCACCCCTCGCACTCCCATCGTGCAGCCGCTGTGGGGTCTCTGCTGCAGAGCCTGGGGGCTTCCCTTGTGTCTGCAAAAGCTTTGGGGCTGTAGTTTGCCGGGGATGAGGGGGTGAGCGGGTGTTCTGCATTTGGAAATTTCGCTCCAGGGCTCTGGCAGAGGAACTGGGACAAGGGGAAGCTTCCCCCTGCCAGCCTTTGCAGCCCCTTTGCAAAATGCATGGTGAACACGAAGGGAGGGCAGAGCCCCTTTTCTCTTCTACAGGGATGGGGTGGAAGGGGTTTCAGCCCTGCCTTGAGAGGGAGACGCTGCTGAGAGGAGGAGGGGGATGTGGGGCAGGTGGATACAGGTCCTTCACCCAGCGGGGCTGTGCGGGGGCTGTTTGGTCATAACGGCGGTGCCGCAGGAGTGAGGGTGCTGCTGGGACCGTAGGATGGGGCAGGAGCAGGGGGAGCTCGAACTGATAGAGAAGGAAGAGGACAACTATGCTGGGGAGGGTGGGGGACAGTGGGGTGGGACAGCCTGGATGATGCTCCTGAGGTCTTGGATAGTGAGATTTCCCTTCTCCCCCAGCATAACCCTCAGACTTTAAAGGGTCTCCTGTCATACCTCTGTGTCTCAGCTCCTGCCGTCCCCTGGCAGCCACCACCCTGGTCTCCCGGGGAGGGATCCCCCACACCCCTGTCTCTTGGGGATGCCGTGGTCAGGATTGGGATCCATCCCTGAGCTGGATGAATTTCTGGCTAGGTTAAACCTGCTCCCCCATGCCAGGGCAGTTTCAGGGCACACCTTCTGTCCCCACTGAGGTTTGGGGAACGTGCCCCAGCTGTGGGTGTTGCGCTTGTCCCGGGAGCGAGCCAGGCTCCCTCAGCACGAGTGAGCCGGAGCAGGCAGGCAGGCAGGCTGTGCTTCCTGCTTTCCTCGAGGAAGTGAGGATCGATGGGGTGTGATGCTGGGAGGGGTGATGCTGGGAAACACTGCCATGGGGTCACCAGCCAGGGGTGTGATATTTCCCTCATCTGATGAGGGTGCACCCACCAGCAGCCTCCTCCAACGCTCCCAACTGCAGCCTCTGCCTCTGGGAATGGCTGCAGACCACGGCGGGTTGCAGGCGGATCAATAGGAGGGCAGTGTCCCTTGATGAATTCATGGCCACAGCCTGCATCCATCTTCGCTGAGCCGCTCTTTGTCTCTGGAGCACTGGAGAGAGCAGGAGGGGATCAAGGTCCTCCCTGATCTGCGGGACCAAGGCACGAGGACTGGCCAGGGCTGTGCCCCAGCATGTGGGGGCACTCAGTGACCCATCCCAGCGCCCAAAGGGTAAATGCTCCAGGCCCAGTAATTAAGGAGAATAAACAATACAGACATAAATCTTCTGGCATTAGCTGGGTTTGATCAATTGTGTCACTGCTTTGGCAAAGAAGTCTGAAAATATATAAAGCTCTGGTAAATTCAGGGAACTTTTTCCTTTCTTAGGTCTCTTAACATCCCTCCCCTAACAAGGATGGAATGAGACAAACTCCAGAGTTACCTTTCACTTCAATAATGGGAAGTGCAAAATTGTCTAAAAATGGCTTGAGAAAGATCCTAACCACTTTGAGCAGCCTGGATTCAGCCGAGTGCATCATAGGATCATGGAACGGTTTGACTTAGAAGATCGTGTAGTTCCAAACCCCTTCTACCATCGCAGGTCTAGGGCACAGCCCCTGGTCCAAAACACACTCTGGTTTTGGGAGCTCTCAGGGCTTTCTGCATCCAGGGGAAAAGAGGGACTTTGCAACAGGAAGCACTAGAGACCCCATTCCCACACCAAGACCCTGAGGACTGTCTTTCACCATCTCAGCCTGCCCATGGCCACCAAATGTGGGATGGCCATGCTCTGCTCAGGTGCCCAAAGTGTGAAGTGATGCAGGGAAGGCAGAAGTGAACACTAACTATTTTTAGTTAAGGAATTTGTTGCCAGGGACATGAAGATCATTCTTTCCCCATATATCAGGGAAAAGGCTGCAGTGCTGTTTGAAAGACCTAATTGAGGGGATTTATAGTAAAATGCAACTTGTCTGATGTGGCAAAGGAAAAATAAAACAGTCTCTGAGACACGGAAATCAGCCCATTTGTCATGGTTAATCTCAAACTCTTTGGTGCGGCACAGAGAAAAACGTGGGATATGAGTATTAGGGATGGGGAGAATGAAGAGAAATATTGGATCTCCAGGAAGGAGGGAGAGGAAAGCTTTAGTCTGACTTATCTGCATTTGGTATATTATTATTATTTGATGTAACTGCACGTGGTTTGATGCTCCTGTGTCTGAGCAGCTCCACGACAGCTGCGCTGTGGGGCTGTTTGTGGGACTTAAACCACTGGCCTGCTCCCACCCTGTCCCTGCAGCCAACCCTCCCCCAGTCTGGGAAAACTCCATGTGTCCCTCCTGCACTGTAGGGATGACACTAGGACTGGTCCGTGCACTGAAAGGGTGCAGGGAAATGTGTCCCTGCTTCCCACTTGTGGCATCGGTAGCAGGGCTTTGCTTCCAGCTGGGACATCTGTAGGAAAAAATAATCCTTGGTGTCCTGGACATATGGGTCAGCTTGGTGGAAGGGCAGAGTTTGGCTTCTCAGCTGAAAGTCCAGCTGAGATCAGCAGTGCTTCGGTTTCCCCACCTGTGTGTTGGGACTGTTTCTTTCCTGGGAGGTTGAGTGGAGCTGGGAATGCTCGGGGCGCTGACTGGGGAAGAACAGGCTGTCAGCACGTGGGGCTGTTAGCAACTGCAGGCTGAGAAAAATCCAACCCAACACATTAAGTTTCTTCCAGGAGACTTGTTTTTTGTCCTGCTTTTAACATTTGTTTCCAGGTTTTCTGTCCTGTGTCCTTTTTCCTCCTCCTAGACCTGCAATGAGGGGAACACGCTCTCAAACTCTGCCTGAAAAAAAAGTGGCTGCTGGGACCAGGTTTCCATCATTCCAGGTCACCACGTAATACAATCATGCCTCAAATTTGGGTAGCCCTGTTGTATTTGACCAGTCTGTATCACCTGCTTCATCCCTGCAAGTCTCACAGCTGCTCTGAGAGGAAGAGCAGGAAAGCTGAAGCCACAGTCCTGCTGAAAACATTACAGGCAAGGAAACCAAAGATTGTTACCAACCTCCTTTATTGAGTATTACCTTAGAGCTAGGCTGGCAGAAGATTTTCTTGGTCTTGAAGGCCTTGTAGAAAGGCTTGGGTGGCCTCTGGACACTTCAGACCCCTGTTCCTGCCGTCAAACTCTGCTGGTGATGCAGAAGTTGTCCATGCAGGAAGAAAAACCAGCATCCTGCTGGGAGAAGGAAAACTCACACATATGGGGCTGGGTTTACTCTGACTCATTGCTCCATGCAGTGACTGATTCTTTCATTTACACAGATAATTCCCTCCTGCCATTTCTTCTTCCCACACTGTGTGCATTGATAGGAGATCCCACATTAACAAAAATATGGCAACTGCAAACTAAAACAAGCAAACTCAAGGAAACCCACAAAGATCTGGGATCTAATTGAATTTCTCAGTTGCTTCCCAAGTTTCTCAAAAGTGCTTGCCATGTATTTCAAATTGCTTTTGGGAGGATGTGTCAGTTTTGAATAGAACAGAAACACAGAAGCTTTTGTTTTACAGCTAATTAAACCTCAAGGCAGAATGCTAAACTGATCATAATAAAAGTAACAATTATTATTTTTCTCATTCAAAGCTAAGTGAACTGAGCAGTTGGCATTTCCCATCAAACAGATCACAGTGGTTTGTGGTAGGGAAAAACTCCATGGTTTTACTCTGGAAAATGATCCCATTAATCCACCAGCCGAAAGTGGCTCTGTCCTCACACACTCTGTGACAGAGAGATGACCACCCCTGTCAGCTTTGAGCTTCTTTGTGGCTGTGCCTGTTTGGCAGCACAGGGACCCATCCCGATTCTGCTGCATTGGCTGTGGTGTTGCTGCACAGGTGCACATGAGTTCCATGGATGTACATGGATGTACAGAGGCTCTTGCATGGATCATGGAATCATAAGATTGGGAAAGACCTCCCAGCCCATCGAGTCCAACCTGTGCCCAATCCCCACCTTGTTACCAAGCCCAGAGCCCTGAGTGCCACGTCCTGGTGTTCCTTGGACACCTCCAGGGATGGGGACTCCAAATCCCCCTGGGCAGCCCCTGCCAAGGCCTGACCCCCCTTTCCATGGGGAAATTCCTGCTGGATCCACCCTGAGCCTCCCCTGGCCCAGCCTGAGGCCGTTCCCTGTGCTCCTGTCCCTGTGCCCTGGGAGCAGAGCCCGACCCCCCCGGCTGCCCCCTCCTGTCAGGGAGTTGTGCAGAGCCAGAAGGGCCCCCTGAGCCTCCTTTCCTCCAGGCTGAGCCCTCCCTCTGTCCCTAGAGATCTGCCAGAGGAATGGGCACATCCAGAGTGTTGCTCTCACACCTCTGAGCGTGACCGCACAGCAGCATGGGCATGGACACCTCATGGGTGGTGGAAATGTCCTACAGAGATTGTGGCAAGGATTGTGACATCCTCAGAAATGGCTTGTGGTAAAAATACTTCCCCACTCCTCAGGTCTGCAAATGCCCATCAAAGCAGGAAAGGTTCTGGATGTCTTTCAAACCTGGTTATTTATTCCCTGTACATTTGATGAAATATTAATCTCCTCGTCTCCAAAAGGCAATCAAATAAAACCGAAAAGAGATGACGGACAAGGCCTCGACACAGACAACAAAAAGCAGCAAAATAAAAATGAAATAAAATTCCAAATGTAATGTAGACTTCTATAAAAGACATCTCTGTGCTGGCACAAAGGGCAGAGATGAAGTGACCTGGTGTCCTCAGGGCTTCAGAGGCCAAGCAGGACCATGCAGGGAAGGGGATGAAGAGGACTTGGATCAGGCAGTCGCTCAGGCAAGTCTGAAGCTTTTCTGTGAGAGCTGTTGGTGGGATTTCTTTGAAGATTTCCCTTTCCTGCTCTTGTGCCTTAATTAGAGGGTGGGTTGGTGCCAAGGCACAAGCCAGCTTGAGCCATTGTGCTGGGCATGGAGGGAGGGCAGATGGTGGATGTGTCGGAGGTGGTGCTGGCTGGCACAGGGAGCAGCCGTTCCGTGTGACAGAGCCTGGCAGCCTGGTGGGGATAAAGTCCAGAGGGGAACCTTCCCAGCAGAGCTCCTACAAGGCCCCAGCTCCATCTGCTTCCAGGGTGATGCAGCCTCAGACTGGACTCAGCCACTGTCTGAGGAGAGACATTGCTCTGTCTTCCTGAGGTGGCCCTTGGAAAACATTCATGGCTGCTGTGGATGGTGCTGTTACAAAAGGGTTTGCACATGCAGCCAAAAAGACTCTGGGAAAGTCTTGTTCAGTTTATGACCTCTCAGCCCATTTTCTTTATGTGTTTGGATCACATCTTTTCTGTATAATAATCTCACAGATAATCCTGATATTTGATGAGGCCAAAACCTTTCCACCATCTCTGTTTCTCTGGCTGTCACCAGTGTGCAGGTGACACGGGGAGTGGTGTGAGTACCTTGTTTACTCATTGTGGTCATAAAATAATTTGGCCACATAGGTAAAAATTCTCTTTCAAAGTTTTTCTTCAGGCACATGTTAACTACGGTCCTGTAGCTTCTCAGTGCTGCAGCTGGGGACAAAGGCCAGTGATTTATTTGGGATGTCTTTGGGTTTGCCCTCTAAGGTCCCTTAGTCCATGAGAAGCCCAGAGATTATTAATAGACCTATAATACTTCATCCCAGAAAGCTTAAGGTCTTGGCAGTTTGTTAACTGTATTCCTCATGCATATTTTACTCCATCATTGCTCAGTCAGGATTTTTCCTGCTTTAGAAATAATTAACTACTGAGTAAGGGGCTGCAGTTTATTACAGGGGAAAGAGAAAATCACAAAGCTTCTCTGCTGATAGGGTTCCAGTTTGCACAGGGATCTATTTCCCCTTTCCTCATATGTCCTTGGATGTGTTGTGGTGGTGCTGTGTGTGCAAGGGGAGGTTGTGGTGGCAGCCCCTGGTCCCTGCAGGCACAGGGAGTGTTGCTGTGGCACTGCCCGGGTGGATGCTGTGGAGCGGCCAAGAATGGGGCACAGCTGCCCCCAGAGTGGGGCAGGGCCCTTTGGGGATGGAGAAGAAAAAATGAGAAGAGGAAGAGGGAGAGCAGGAGGGGAGGGGAGAGGAGAGGA
>VYZT01062821.1:58411-111468 GCA_013400735.1 Pomatostomus ruficeps | reverse complement strand
GAGGAGAGGAGAGGAGAGGAGAGGAGAGGAGAGGAGAAGAGAATCCTGATTTTCCTCCTTTTCTGTCTCCCTGAACAGCAGCACCTCCCTCTTGCCAGTCTCTCCTCCTCGCTGCCTGACTCCTCCAACTCCCCTGTGCAGATCCCAAGCTCGCTGGGATGGGAAACCAGAGGCATCTCTCATATCCAGGTTTCTGTTTGACCTCAGGCTACCAGGGAATTCCTGCTGGCAAGAATGATTTTCACTATGCAGCCTGGTCAGCCTTCATGCGTGCTGATGCAGGGCTGCAAGAAGGCCTCATTTCCCAGTTCTCCGGGGCCAGCTCCAGGCTGTGTGAGGTCACCGGTCCCTGCCATGGTGGGGATGTGCACTGGGCAAGGACAGTCCTCACCATAACCCAGGCACTTGGCATCTGCTGTGCTGAACTGGGAGCTGGAGCACCATCCCTGAACCTCCCTGCACTGCAATTCCACCCCAGCAGAGCCCTCATGGCTGCACTGACAGATGTCTGCTGCAGCTCATTCTTCCCTCCCATCCTTCTCCCCTGGTTTTTCCTGCCTGCCGCACAGCTGACAGGCTCCAGGGTTATGGGACCCTGGAGCCGGGCTGGGATGTGCAGCTTCAGCCTCAGCATTTAATTCAATCCCACAATCAATCCTGCTGCTTGTGCTTTGTCAGTTATCTGGAGCAACAGCTCAGAAAGCAGCCACACGGAAAATGGCAGGGCTACGTCTCCCGTACAGGAAGGGGATGGGAGGCAGCTGGAGCCGCCTCTGTTCCTGGGCCAGAGGAAGGTGCACTGGCAGCACTTTCACCTGTGAGCAGATGAAAACCACGCTCAGCTCTGCCAGGCTCGGTCTGTCAGCCCAGCTCAGGAGCTTTACAGACACAACCACGTTCTCTCCGGAGCAGGGACGTGGTCTCACAGATCTTCTCCTACTCGGATTTTGTTGCTACACAGGATGACTCAGCACAGCTAAAGCTTCCCATTAACTTGAGAATAAGCATTTAAATTAACTAATTTGACAAAGTTTGGCTCCAGCTTGGGACATGAGTGCTTTGGTCTGCCCAGAGCTGCCTCTGGCTGGAAGGTGCGCTCAGCAAAGGCACTGAGCAGAATTTGTCCTTCTAAGGCTGAGTGAGCTGCTGCCTTTGGAAGCATTGCTGCTGCTGTGAGAGGTGTCCCTGTGTCCATGAATTCCCCCCCCCATGGGAAGGAACTGGCTCCATTTGCTTTCTAGGCATGGAGGTGTTTGTGCTGCTCGAGTTGACTTTGAGTCCCTAAATACTGGTCTGTGTTCACACTCCAGCTCCTGACCCCTCAGGAATGGTCACTGTCTGTTCACATAGGAAAGTCAGGAAATAAAGTCCCAAAGTGACCCAAAGACACCCAGTCTAGGAGGGTAAAAACTCCAAAGTGGATTTTTTTTTTAATAAACCACATGGAAATTTAGGCTTTTTAATAAATGGGGCCTTCTAGTCAGTGGGGGGGACTCATTCAGAGTCAGGCAAGAGGTTCCCCTGAAGCTGAAGGTGCCAAAACAGGTTGAGTGAGGCACAGAAATGCCTTTGAGAAGTTCTGGTCCAGGAGATATTTTCCTTGGCACTTCCGAGGGCAGATCGCAGGAGCTACAGCTGCTTCTTGGGAAGCTGTCACTTCTGCCACCGTCAAAACCTCCCAAATATTTCCCTCTGGGAAGCTAAGGGGCGGGGGGGACAACTCAGTTCTTACAGAGTACCTGGAGCATTCCAGAGGCTTGTCAGCCAATAAAGGCCTTTAACCTAAAATGAGCTGTGGCCCAGGCAGAGAGCAGGCGGAGAGGCAGCTCAGACTGGGCATGTTTTATCTTTCTGACAGCTAATCCCAGCCCAGACAGTGCCAGCTCTCATGGCATCACCTGCTCATCACCTTGTACAGGTTCAGGATTGAGTGAATTGTGGCTTTGCCAAGAGGTCTCTTTTCCTCCCATGAGCAAGGTCAAGTCAGGGTGTCCTCCAGAAGTTCATTTTGCTCCTCTGAACCAGGAGGATGCAAGGATGAGCATAAAAGCCACTCTGGGCTGCTGGGGTTTAAATAGGAGCCTGGTCCAGGCTCTGAGCGATGCTCTAAGGTCCTGGTGTCCTTAGATGCTGGGTAAAGGATCTAAAATATGCCTTATCAAGGTAAAATTTCTTGAAAGAGGAGGGCTGTGTCCTTGTCCTTGGCCGAATTATGTCAGAATAGCTTCCACCAGGGCTGAATCCTCAGCTCCTCCATGTGCAAGGAGGTCAGGACAAAATGAGTCTCCAATCTGTCACTGCCTCTGGGCATGGACGGGACATTTATTATCCGGTGGTACAAGCACAGGGAATGTGTGTCCTGCACTCTCAGCACACAGAGCAGCACGAGCAGGAGAAGGGATGATTTATGTCACGCTGCCAACATGCTGAGCCAGCACTGGGTCCTGCTGCATCCCGGTCCTGCCCAGGGTACTGCCCTGCCTCCCCAGCCAAACCCCATGTGTGCTCCAGGGGCAGCAGTTCCAGGGAACATCCTGCTCGCCAGTGAAGGGATGTAGGGCAGGGAGCTGCTTCTCTGAAGCACCTCCATCCGTCCTCACACAGGGGAAGAGGACAAATTCCAGAGCTCTTTCCAGAGCTCTGCAATCTAATCACACAATCACAGAATGGTTTTTGGGTTGGAAGCGACCTTCAGGTCGTCTCATCCAACATGCATGCTCAGAGGTTAAACCATGACACCCTGTGAGCCAGGGACCAGAAGCACTTGGCTACTGTGGTAGGAAAAAGGGTCTTGTGCATCTTGACTGTGATCAGCCCTTCTTCCCTGTGATCCAGTCAGATCCGGCTGCTGCTCTGGTCTCTTCAAGTTGCTTTTTTTTCATGACAATCTCCCTAAGTCGTGACTGTGCCCTAGTTTTACTCTGCCATGAGCTTTCTAGGGCTGCAGCTCCCATCAGGGATCAGGAAGGGAAACCCTGCTGATGCAGACCAGGGTTTGGCTGTGGGATTCTGAGCAATAGCTCAAGCAGTTTTCATCCCTAAGTCCATGTCTGGAAGCTGAAATCATCCTGTTTCCCAGCAGCAGGAGAAGCCCAGAGTCTGAATGTCTCCCATGCCATGCCCAGGGGAGTGTCTGCTGTGCTTGTGATGCTGTGATGAAGGTGAGGGGGGGACCTGAGCCACCAAAGTAATCGTGGGGAAAGGAGTTTCTGTGATTAACCTCATTATTCCAGCCAAAGGGCCTGGAGCAGCCCCAGCCAGCCTGATGGCTGCGCTGTGGATATTACCCAGCCCATCCATCTTCCATGTAATCACCAGACTGTAGGGATGAGACAGACTGATCTATGGATATCTGCTGCCGTTTAACCAGCCTGAAACTGGGAATATTTAACACAAAATGATTTGGGAGCTGGAAAACACCATTCAGTGCGAAATGGAATGGGTTCATGGTGGAAAAGGCCTAAAGGCATCCTGGTGCTGAGCGTGGGAGAGGTTTCTAAAGGCGCTGATATATTTTGTAAAGTGAAATATTTCACCTCTTCCTTTCAGTTAATTTTGTTTTAACTTTTATATTGCT
This sequence comes from Pomatostomus ruficeps, assembly GCA_013400735.1. Lineage (NCBI taxonomy): Eukaryota > Metazoa > Chordata > Aves > Passeriformes > Timaliidae > Pomatostomus > Pomatostomus ruficeps. The sequence continues at coordinate 107,891 of VYZT01062821.1, read as the reverse complement.
TGGTAGGGAAAGGTTGTGATTTTTCACTGTGGAGGTCTCCTCACTGGGACTGGTCACCTTACGCTCCTTCTTCTCCTCTCCCTCCTTCCCCCCCAAATAAGACATCTGTGTTAGATCAGATAAATCAAACCCTCAGTGAGTTGAAGATAGAAGAGGGAAGAAAGTTATCAGATACAGGGGAAAAAATCAGCTCAAGGAATGGACCAAAAGCAGAGAGTGAAGTACTGTCTGGGCTGTGAGAAAACTCTGCAGTCAAAGTCAGAGTTATTTGCTAGATAACACATAGAAAAATTTCCTAAAACCATCCTGAAAAATGAGATCTGGTTGAGTTGTTGGAAGGGAATTATCCAGACATACTCTGCTAATATGTTGTGACAAGGTCCCTGCTGCAATGTGTTAAGTTCCCACTTGAAAGCAGCGGCGCAGAGAGAGCGTGAATGAGTGAGAGCTGGAGGGAGGTTCCTGTGCTCAGCTCTGATCCCAGGATACCTCAGATGGGGGCAAAAAGCCAGCCAGAGGCACTGGCTTTGATCCATGGCAGGAGATAGCCTGGCTGTGTCAACAAATACTTTGGATTTTCATTTTGAAATTGGGGATGGGTGGAAGTGTTGAGTTTCCAGCTTTCATACTTCATGAGCATTGGAGATGAAAAAAAAACCAGCCAGGGATCAAACCCTGGTCTGGGGGATGCTGGGGAGCTATAGTACATCACCAGACTCTTCAGTATTACCTGGAGGCCAATAAATCTCTGTCAGATCCTACCAGCAAAAAAGCTGGTCCTAAACAAGGAATTCAGTGTCTTTGTCTCTCTCTGTGCATCTCTCGGCACGTAGGAACTTATTTCTCCACTTCTGCTGTTTCAATAACAGCTTTTCCCTGGGGGACTCTGGAGTTGGTATGAGCAGGAGAAAAGAGGCTCTCCCATGTGAACTGGAAAACATCAGCTTTTGTTCCATGGTGACTGGCAGAGGTTTTCTGATGGTGAGGGTCTGCAGGACCACGGGGTGTTCGCAGGGAAGATGCAATCATCAGGTCATTGGGTCCAACAGACCAAGGAGGGGGCATCCTTCATCCACTTGGACTGGCTGGATTTGGATGAAATGAGGACATGGACAAGGCACCAGAGGGCCCAAGGAATCACAGAATCACAGAATGGATCATGTGGGAAGAGACCACAGTGGGCCATCCGGTCCAGCTCGAGCAAAGTCATCCCAGAGCATGTGGCACAGCATTGGCACAGAGGGTTCTGTAATGTCTCCAGTGAGGGAGACTCATCCTCCCCGGATGACTTGTTCCAGCCTGTGGTCACCTGCACAGAGAAGTTCTTCCTCAGGCTCAGGGTCAATGGCTTCAGTTCAGTGGCTGAAGGCAGTTCTGCTCAGGACAGAGAGTAACTGAAAAGCAGAGTCGGAGCCACCTCCTCAAAGCAGAGTTGGACACAGCTGAGTGTGTGCCCTCCTACAGCCCCGCGTTGCAGAGAGGGTGAGGATGGGACGAATGCCGAATGCTCCATTGAAATCCCCAGCTGACTTTCCCAAGGACTGCACACGGCGGCTGTTTGTCTCACTGCAAACCAGCCCACAGCACTGGATGCCAAACACGACCCCGATGGCGATGGGGCCGAGCTTCCCCTCGCAGGGCTGTCCCCAGGAGGAGCTGGGACGGAGGGACTCGTCCCTTGCAAACCGGGCGGAGAGCCGCTCGCCTCAGCCAGGCTGCCGGCACAGCCCCGCTGCAGGGGGAATCGTCGGAGCAAATCCAAAGGATCAGACGAGGATCTGAGCGGTGCCGGAGGAACAAGCAGAGCGGAGCGCCAGGTCCAGAACAGAGCAGAGCCCTGCGGCTGGGACCAGCTGTGACAACGGCTCTGCTCCACAGGGAGCTGCCTGCGGGGACCTTTGCTGCGTTAGAAAGCGTATTTGCCCCTGACTGACTTGACAAAAGCACTCCCTGCTGGAGGACGGGAGGCGGTCCCGGGGGAGGCTCACAAGTGCCGTCACTTTTGCCCTGGCCACCGACTGCAGTTTCCAACCAAGCAGCTCCTGATGCCCAAACCTGCGTGTCCAGGCAGCTCCCACAGGCTTCCTTTCCAGTGCTCTCCCTTGTCACCTCCGAAAGGATGCGAGGGTCGGCTGGGTGACAGAGATAACCAAACTGCTGTCCCTCCCAGGTTTCCCCTTTACCTGCCCTTGCTCACACTGTACCTTCCTCCTGTTCTCAGCTCCCTGGTCATCTGCCATGGATGTGGGCAGATGCCAACACCTCTTTCTTTCCTTGACTCTCCTAGCTGACATTGGACATACAAAGCCTTGCAGATGCCTCTTGTAGAATGAATAAATACCCATTTTATATGTTCTAGATAGAGCCTTTGCAATGATTCTACAGCCTCAGTGGAACCAGCACAATTTTCTGCAGGTTTCCAACCTGAGTGCCAGTCAAATAAAGGAATGTTCTGCCTTCTGATTCCTCCAAAGCTTCACACTGAAGTCAGAACTGTGACTCCTTCCCATGGGAATCTATTAAGTCTTAATATTATGAGCAGTGTTCATTTAATAATGTTCCTACTTACTCAATATGCCACAAGTGCATGGAGAGGGATGATCCAGCACAATTCCTAGGTTAGTGACCCAGAAATATAGAAATATATTGGATTTTCTTTTTTTCTTCACGTGCCCTGTGCTCTGTGTGTGTGAGAGCAGCACTGCCTGAGGGTGCTCCAAGGGGGATGGGGAAAGAAGCCATAAACTTTATCAGAGAGATTGTAATTGAAATTAAATTGCATTTGATGTACCATGCTTAGCAATTCCAGAGTGAATGTGAGACAGGCAAAGTGATAGTGCTCATGTGAAATGCCTTGTTCAATCACTTCTCCACGTTATTAAAGTCATTTGGAAGCATCATTCCTTGCCATTGGCACTGACTTGCCTAATCTGGGTACGTCATTCATGGCCCAAAAAGCTGAGAATGGGAAGTGCTTTGCTCTCTGAAGTGTGTGGTGCATCCAGGCTTGCCCTGGACAGACTGAGAATGAGAGGCTGGAGAGCAGCTCTGGGAAAAGGACCTGGGGGTCCTGGACAAAGTCAGCAGTTCCCTGGAGCCAGGAGGAAAATCCGTGTCCTAGGAGGCATCAGGCCAGGCCAGGGAGAGGAGTGTCCTGCTCTGCTCTGGGCTGCGGTGGCCCCACTTTGAGCGCTGGGGGAAGTTTTGGGCACAACAATATAGAAAAGATCTAAAGCTGTTGGAGAGGGTCCAAAGGAGGAACATGGGGATGGGGAAGGGTCTGGGGGGGCCACATGAGGAGCAGCTGAGAGTCTTGGGAATGTTCAGCTGGAGCAGAGGAGATGAGGGCCGAGCTCAGCGGGGCTGCAGCTCCTCCCCAGGGGCAGCTCCGAACTCTGCCCTGGGACAGGGACAGGACAAGGGAACGGCTGGAGCTGGGACGGGGATTTGGGATGGATCCCAGGGAAAGATTCTTCCCCCAGTGGGTGCTGGGCACTGCCCAGGCTCCCCAGGGAATGGGCCCGGCCCCGAGGCTGCCAGAGCTCCAGGAGCGTTTGGACAGCGCTGCCAGGGGTGCCCCGGGTGTGGTTACTGGGGGGTCTGTGCAGGGCTGGGGTGGGACTGGATGATCCTGGGAGGCCCCTTTCCACCCAAAACATTCCATGATTCTAAGTTTAAGCCCATTTCTTGCTGTAGGTGTGGAGCTTTGCCTGAATTGAAAGCCTCACTCTGTGTGCTGGTGGGCCAATCCCTACCAAAATCATCGCAAAAAGGAAAAGGGAAATTTGAAACAGATTTGGAAAGACTGGGCTAGCAAAAAGTTTACCTACACATACAGATGCAGCTGAAGCCATAACTACAGAAGTTTCTTTCCCCATGGGTGGATCTGCTGCAGCTGAAGAGCCCTCAGGGGGACATCCCCTGAGGAGGTTGCAGGGTACAAACAACTCCATCACACAGCAGCAGCTGTGCCTGGACTTCAGACCTCCAAACTCACCTTTCTGGGGGCTTCAGCCACCCCTGACTGTTGTCAGTGCCCTACTGTGTCCACCTGCCACTTTCTAAGTTGCTGAAGTGCAGCTAGAGAAGCAGAGGGAACCTGCTTCTCCAGCAGGAGAAGGAACCTGGGAATCTGATGGAGCAGCTCAGCAGAGGCTTTCCATGTTCAGTTGTGCAGATACACTCTGCAAGTCCCCACGTCTGTCTCTGGTGGCCCTCTGGGTTGTGATGCCACAGTCATCCTCCATGATGGCAACGCCTAATGAAACATCTCCTGCCTCCTCCTCACCCTGTTCATCACCCTCAGTCCCTTATGGGACTCTTGGTTGTGCTGGAGGTACAATTTCTGGGTCTGTGTAGCCAAGCTGGCCAGGCTGGATGAGGTTCCGAGCACCCTGGTCTAGTGGAAGCTGTCCTTGTCCTTGGCAGGGGGCTGGAACTGGATGATCTTTAAGGTCCCTTCCAACTCAAAACATTCTAGGATCCAACTGAAGCTTTGAGTTTCTCCCTTCTCTCATTTTCTTTCATGCACTTCTACCAGCCCAAATGCAGGAAAGGTGTCCCTAAAGGCTATATCTCACTGTTTTCCAGGACCAGGTGCAGGTTCCACTGAAGGAAGTTGTCTGAATGCAGAGCAACAACACCTCTGTGTTTTTTTATTATTTGAAGGAGGTTCCTCAGAGGCCAAAGGGTTTTCACCACATTGAACTCGCAGTAATGCAACACCAAAACAGTAATTTTGAATCCTGAGAGAATGACTCTTAAATAATTCAGTCAGCGAGAAAGTGATTCCAGGATGTTTATGAGATGGATGAAAGGTTTTTAATTAGTCGGCAAGACTTCATTTAAACGCACGGAACTCCGGGAGGGGGATATCAGCTCCTTTGTGGAGTTTTATGCTGTTTCCAGCATGTATCTGATGAGCTGGCTTTCATCAGAAGCAGAATGCAGCTTTTTTGAATTGTGATAAGAGTGCTAAGAATGAGGAGGAGCTGCTGGGAGGTCCCAGGTGTGCAGCAGGTGGTGCCAGGGAGGGGATGCTGGAGGAGAATGAGGTTTTCCTCAGAACAGCAGGAAGCTGCTGCTGTCTGGCAGCCTGCCCAGGCAGAGACTGCAGGAATTTCTCCCTCGTTGGAGATGCTGCTTCAGAAGGGTGACGGGAAACACCCTGGGGAGCAGCCAAACCCTCAGCTGCAGTAGCTGGGATGAGCTAAATCAGCATTTCAGAATGCACTGTCCAGGTGGGGCTTCAGTGTCCAGGTACTTCAGACCCGGCTGCTTTTACTTTTCATTAAGGATGGAAAGGGTAAAAGTTTTGCCTGAGTTACATCACCCAGTGCTGGGGAAGGTGAATTCCTTCGCTGCCTTTGGCCCTGCAGACACCCCCCCGTGAATCACCCCCAGTGCTCAGTGCCTTCTCCCACTCAGGCTGAGTCCCTCCTGGATGGTGGGGTCCCCCCGGGATGGCACCAGCAGCAGGAGTTAACCTGGAGTCTGTGTTATTGGAGTGTAAATCTGGGACTCACCCCATGTTTCTGGGAGGAGGGAGCTAAGGCAGGAGCTGGGCTTTGTTTTGAGTTTTTGAAGTAGGGGCAACATCTACATGTGTTTCCCTGTTCCTGGACTGTTGCACGCAGGTTCATGGATTAATGTGTTGGCTGCTGCTCACCTGGAGGATGCAGTCCCACTGAAACCCCCAAACAGGACTGCAGAGTCACTACTCAATTTTCACATCATTGAGCTCTTGAGCCTGCTCACTGCTGCTGGACACAGGCTGTTTGCTGGAGCAGCAGCCAGCTCTGCTCTGGAAACAGCAGAAGCGTGGCTAGTCCATGTTGCATGGATTAGTCATGCTCATTGCAGAAAAACCTTGTGCCTCATTTCCAATGCAAAGCTGTCCTGGTTCAGATCCTCACCATTGCTTCTGTCTCTGCATTCAAGAGCACTCGAGTACCTTGTGTTTTCTCTGCAGGGAGACACTTATTCACTGTGATCAAATCACCTCTCAAGCTGTCTTCTTTATATTTTTAATTTTTTTTCTCTTTTTGAGCAGTAAACCAGGCTGGGCTTTGTAAGTCTCCATGGTGTGGCATTTTCTGTAGCTCTCCAATCACATCTGGTCTCTGCTTTCAGTCCCCTCTGAATTTTCTCCTTCTTTTCAAGATCACAAATGCTGGCAGCACCTGAGCTGTCCACGTAGGCAGGGCCAGGGCAGCATATATTCATTAGTTCAGCATTTTTGGCTCTGTTGGCTCCAGCCTTTTCAGCAAGGCCGGTGTTTGGTGCTCATGTAGGTTCATTTTCTGAGCAGTCGAATTCCCCCCACAGGTAGGCGTGGCTTGTCCTTAACTGGTTTAGGAGAGATGAAGGCAAGGAAGAGGCATAAAGAGATGGATGAAAACAGGCTTGTATGGGAGACTTGTAATCACTGGCTTGCCTCTCTTCTTTGCTATTCTCTAAATGACTGAGCTTTGCACAGGACTTGGTTCTGTGTGATTTTCCATCTGCTTCAACAGTGGTGATGAAACAGCAGAGAGGCATCTTCTAGTGGAAGGTGTTCATGGCAGGGGGTTGGAACAAAACGGTCTTTTAGGACCCCCCAACCCATTCTGGGATTCCATGATTCCATGATCTAGTTATGGTTCTGCAGCTCTGCACCAGAAACATCCCTCCCAAAGGATGGGAGCAGCTCTTTATTCATCTGCTTCATCAACACTGGCAAGCCTGGCTTTGCCAGGACAGGTGACACCTTTTCTCAGTGCAGCTGGGCAGACAAAGTCATGTTTGGCTCAGTGCTGATCTTATAACTGGTGCTAGGCCAAAGGTCTTTCAGATATCAAAATCTACCAACCGTAAATTGAGTCTGAAAATCCTCTTGACCAGAGAGCCTCAGTCAATGAATGGCAGAACATTCCCAGCCTTCAGTTCCCAATTTGATAAATACCAAGATCAACTTTCCCATTATTTTGCCCTTGACTGGCACCTGTTTAGTGAATGTGGACACCCTGCTTGTGTTCTTGCACAATCTTCTGGGCAACTTCTGCAGTTCCCCAGAGGATTTCCCACTCATTAGAATTTAATCTCAGTGTGCTGGACGACTCTCCGACCATCTTTTTGAAGACTTGGGAATAAAAATTATGCCAAATTATTGATTTGAAATTACACAAATACAATTTTTTTCCCATCTGAAGTCACTTAACAGCCTCCTTAGTTACTAATGGACCAAAAAGTAGTCTATTTCTCTTATGCCATACAAACATATTTTTCTGCTCCTTCACTAATATAAAATAGAAATATTATTTGAGATCTTTTCAAGACTGCCAGCATCTGTTTCTCGGAGATGTACAGCAGAATGAAACCGCCTGAAAGGACAAGTCTGGAAATAACTCAGTTAGTGTTCTCAGGGAAAAAAAATGACCAGTGTTTTTGTAAGAGAGGAAGCTATTTCTTAAAATACTTTGAAAGAAAAAGCAAAGGCAACCTCTGACTCTTGTTCTGGAAATGATACAATTACACAGAGCACATTAAAACCCCAATCAATCATTTACAGCACACAATGTGAGAAACAGAAGCCTCCAGGAAAAGCTAAATGGAAAGGAAGAAGGAAACAGAAGTTATGGACTAACTAGCCCACTATTCCTTCATTTCTGCTGGGGGACTTTGCACATCTCAGACACTCAGCAGTCGCTCTCTGTCCCTCCCCAGTGAGGAAATGAGTGATGGAGGGACTGAGCCTTCCTCGTAGTTAAGGCTGCCAAAGAAATCCCTGTGCCCTGGACAGTAAGACTTGCCTCATCCCTGAAACACCTTTAACCAGAAAAAGTGTTTGAAATCGGAGTCTGAGTTTCTGCAGACACCTCAGAGGTTTCCTGCTGCCTGCACTGCTGCCTGCAGTCACATTCAGGGGTTGAGGGTGTGAGTACAGCCACCCATTCGATGCTCCGTGTCTCCGTGTCTCCTGGTGGAAGTGCTTTGCTGAGGGCCAGCAGAGCTGTGCCCGTGGGAGCTGGGGCTCCTGTGTTGGCGTGGATATTCAGCTGATTTACTTGGAAAAAATCATTCCCTTCTCTTTCTATTGTCAGGATCTTCATGGTCATCAAAACAGACTCTTCCAGGAGACAGTACAAACACGGGCCTTGCACAGTGGTCTCTCCCCACCTCCCCCTTCTAATATCTCATCCCTGTGTCCTCCCCTCCTCACCCTCCCCACCGCTCGATCTGAGCCAACTCTTCTGTTGCAAGCCCTTGCACAGAATCCCAGCCCACAGAAGGAGGGATGAAGGATCTGTGGAGTGGGATGGGAGCTGAGCATGGGTTCAGGTCCATGGAGGGTGGGTGCTGAGCATTCCCTGGGCTCTGAGGAGAGGAGCAGGGCAGACACCTTGTCCTTTCCCAACAAACACACACACAGACCCAGCAATAATCCAGCTCCAAAAGAACATGGAATTTTGCCCCAGAAAAACCCGCATTGTGAAGTTTAGGAGGAGGATGACTCAGGTGTCCCAATCCACCTCTGCACATTTAGACTGATTTCCAGCTTTGATGGAAAATGCCTTTTTCTGTCCTTTCAGCTCCCTGCAGCCATTGTCACAGGAAGAAAAATGCACCTGAGAAACCCTGGGAGCCCTGAGTCTCCAGGGCCTCTGTGCCATTGCTGATTGTGCAGCTGCGCAGGGGGGTCATATGGCAGCACTGCGAACAGGCACTAACCCCAAATCCGTGTGGCTGCTGCCATGGCTCTCCATGGTCCCATCCAAACCCAACAGGGGATGGTGCTGGAAATCCAGTATAGATTGAAGCAGGGTGGGTGGGTTATAATTTGCACTTGAAATTTAGGTTGAAATCTTTACTTATCCCATCTTAGAAAATCAAGAAGCAACTTGAAAAGACACCCAGAGCCGATTAGAATTTCTAAAATATTGTGACTTGAATCAGTCACCTCAATTTCATGGAGAGGGTGGAGAGGGGAAGGATGAATTCTGATTTCCCAATGTGGTGGGGGAAGGAGTTTAAGAAAACCAAAATGAGAAAATGAAGAGGTTGCATCTTCATGAGGTGCCAAACTCAGCCAATCTCCAGGTGAGCTCCACACATACATAATCCTCATTACATATTCCACAAACAGCTTTCACTCTGCTTCCAGACAGTCACCCAGCAGCCATTGATGTTCCTCGCATGACAACCACGGAGTTTGGCAGCTCAGGAGTCAAGGAGCACAAACCAAAAAGGGAACTGTGCCATCTCCTCCTTCCCGTGGCTTCACCTGGGGCCAGGGGATCACTGGGAAGTGAGGGCACAGGTCTGGAGCCAGGGCAGCAGGGTGATTCCCCACACCACATTTTGAGACTGAATCATAAACTCACACAATGGTTTGGGTTGGAAGGGGCCTTAAAAGGTCATCCAATGCCACTCCCTGCCATGGGCAGGGACACCTCCCACTGTCGCAGGCTGCTCCAAGCCTGGCCTTGGGAGGGTGTTGATGGAGAATTTGCTGGCAGAAAATGGACATGCAAACCCACCGATAGTTTTGGGTCAGGAATTCTTCCGTAGTGCCTCACGGCTTCAGTAGAGGCTGCCTAAAATGGACACATTGAGCTCAGTTGCCCAAACACATGTGACTGTTGCTGTCGGAGGTGCTACAAGTCCATGAGATCCCTGGGGCTGGAAAACAGGATGCAGGACCAGTGGGAATACAGCACCCTTCTAAAGACACAGCCAAAGGCTGAGGAGTTCCTGCTGCATCCAACATGGAGAGAGACACCTCCAACCAGGCAGCCATGAGAAGCCCCATGGCTGGCGAGCTGTCCCACTGCTCCTGTTCCATTCACTGCCTTCCTGCAGGGGAGCGTCAGACGCCAGCCCCAGGGCAGCTGTTGGAACAGGATGGTCTTTAGGGTCCCATCTAACCCAAACCATCCCATGGTTCCAGGAGCTGACACACCTCATGCCATCTCTGGATGCTGAACCTGCCGTGGTCACACCCTCTCAAGTGGGATTTGAGAAGAAAAACGTCACCAGGAGTTCACAGAAGGAACAAGGGGACAAAGTTCCCCGGCTGTCTCTGGCAGCCGAGACGAGGATGACACAGCCCTCCCAGCTCCCAGGTGCCTGAATTTGTGACAAGAGCAAATGCAAAGCACACTGGGATGCAGGTGCTGCTCCTGAGAGCACTTACTGATTTCATTCCAGTGCATGGATGGATCTGCTGTTGGCTCTGGTTGTGAATCCCACAGGAGCAGCTGGGCAGTGGTGGGTTATGAACAGAGGGGTCCATGGCCTTTCAGCGTGACACCAACTCAGCTTACCCCTTCCAAGGGTGACATGAACAAATAGAGATCTCCCTTTCCTACCAGCTCCTGTGGGGCTCCAGTTTCACACTCTTCCTGTGGACACAAATGCATGTAAAGTCCAATTTGGCCTCTGAATTTTGCTTTCTTCCACTGTAAGGGGAGAAGAACTTTTTGGGTTGTCAGAACAACAAGTTCAGGCAGGACCAGGTTGGCTCAGCTTCCCTCCATGTCTTGGTTTGGAGGAGAGTCTCAGGCTGGACTTAGTTCAGGATGGACCAGCACTTGGATCCTTAGCATTCAATATCCCAGGCTGGGAATCTCAGCAAGCTTGGTGACAAAGCCCCATCATGACTACCTTTTCCTGTCAGTCCTAAAACTGGTATTTTCCATTAACTTCCCCCAAATCAACAACAACAAGAACAAATAATTATTTTTATGTTCATGGTGGCTTCCAGCACTGATCTAAAGCTGGGTGGAAGATCAGAGGGTTCATGTGAGCTCTTGTTTATTGAGATAGAAGCAAAAGCCCTTTGCATCTTGGACTGGGCAGAAGAAATAAAGCAAGGACAATAAATATTTGCTCTTCTTCAAAGGAATTTCCCTGTAAGCTTCACCAGTCTCCAAAAATACCTTGACATGTTATTTTCTCTTTTCTCCTGTTGATTCTTGAAGCTGTCACTGTGATAGACAGTGAAAAGTGCTCTGCAAACCCCCCTCTCAACAGGAAAAGCTTTCAGCTGCCTTTTAACTTTTTGTTTAATTTGTATTTTCATACCTTCGCTGTATTTTCCATACCAATTCTTTGATTCAGGAGGGGGGTCATTTGTTTCCTGCCTGACTAACTCATGGACTATCTGATTTTCTCATTATTGTGTGTTTCATAATTCCTCCCTCTTGTAACTCTGGGAGCAAGTTTTCGATCTGAGGATTAGGTGCTGAAAGCTAATAATGGGCTGGTTAAAAATTAATTGTTTTGCTTTGTAAGGAAAATAAATGAATGAATAAAGATTAACAGCTGTGCTACTAAAACACACAAAATACCAGTGACTGTCTGCAAGCTGCTTGGTGAGAGAGATGTTTCTGTGAGCCACTGGTCTGTGGAGATAAGTCCTCAGATGGATCTGCTCCATAGCTCTGGCTTCTCACAATAAGCACAGTGTATTTCCTGTGCATTAATTAACCATCTGAAATGGATTTAATATAATTTAAACCTATTTCAGATGCCTGAGTTTCAGTCCAGGCTTCATTCAGAGACTGATTTTTTTTTTTTTTAGTCTTTGGGCACAGAAAAACTGCTTGATGCCTCTAAGTCTGGTTGACAGACACTACAGAGTTTTGGAGATGGTTCAAATCTTGGATCCTTCTCTTCATACCAGGAGAAATCTCCACCAGAGTGACAGGGGTGGGATGTGACACAAGGAGCAGGGCAGGGAGGAGGGATGAGTTGGGTGCTGGGGCTTGGCAGCACAACATGGGACAGGTTTCTTGTCAAGGGATTTCTCCTTGGGCAGGACCTGGATAAATTCATGAATAAGATGAATGAATATCAGAGGTGTTTTGGATGTCCTGGTTAACAGCTTGTGTGTGGACTTGATCCAATGTCTGCTACAGAAGAAAGCAATCGTGTGGGGATAAGACAGAGCCTGAAATTTAATTTTGTACTACCCCAAAATATTGAAGCCTTGGCTGCTGTGTTTTGGGGATTGAAGGTGTGTTGGGGTGGATGTGGCGGGACCAGGAGATCATCTCCTAGTGGAGTCTTTCCTGTCTATGAGGTGCTCATGGACATTCCTGTGGGATCCAAACCTTTACATGAGGATTTACTTTAGCATTTCTATTTCCTTCAGTCAAGCTCTATATGCCTTATTTCTACAAGCACAATAAGGGGAAATTCTGAGGGACTGAAAAAAAGATAGTAACTTTGGAAATGTCAGAGTATTTTAACAGGTTTTGACTGACTCAGAGATCTCTGTGTTGTCAAAATGGAAATGATTCTTTTGTGTTCATTGCAAGACCAGAAAATGCCATTTCACCTCTGCTCAAGTGAGTAACAAGTCCAAGACGGCAGGAACAGAGAGGAAACTGAGAGAAAGAAATGGCTTATTCCATGTGCTGTGGAGTCTGATGGAGTACGTGGGGAATGCAATGCGGGGTTGGATGTGTGCTGTAACTGGAGGAGCTCCTCTGGCCCCTGCATCTCCCCTGCACCCCTGCTCTGCTGCGACCCCCCTGCTCTGCTGCCTCCAGCTGGGGGATCCCAGCTTAGGACCTGGAGCTGCTGGAGAGAGCCCAGAGGAGACCCCAGGATGAGCAGAGGATGGAGCAGCTCTGCTGGGAGGAAAGGCTGGGAGAGCTGGGATTGTCCAGCCTGGAGCAGAGACCGGGGTGACCTCATTGCCCCATCCACTGTCTGAAGAGAGCCTGCAAAAAAAGATGGAGAGAAACAATTTACAAGGGATGGAGAGAGAGGATAGGGGGCTATCCCCCACTACCAGAGGACAGGGATAGATGGGATATTGGGAAGGAATTGTTCCCTATGAGGGTGGCGAGGGATTGGAATGGATTTCCCAGGGAAGCTCTGGTTGCCCCTGGATCCCTGGCAGTGCCCAAGGCCAGGTTGGACGGGGCTGGGAGCAGCCTGGGACAGTGGGAGCTGTCCCTGCCCATGGCCGGGGGTGGCAGAGGGGCCTTCCAACACAGACCATTCTATGATTCTATGATCCAGTGATTCTGTGATTTAAAGGAACAAACCAAGCTACTCTGGCAGCCAGAAGGAAGTTGGTTAATACAAAGTCCCCCTTAGAAATGGCTCAGTCCTTTTCCAGGTAGGTGAGAAAAAGTTGATCTCCCTCCACCATCGAGGGCTGTGGGAAGTAAGAGACAAAACTTTCCAGTATCAGGCAAAGCAGCTCATTTCCAGGAGCTCTCTCCCAAGAACTCAATTCACAGGTGCCAAACCGCTTCCTCTGTAACCTCGGCTGGAGATAATTAGGGAGCATTTAAAGCAGAGCTTCCAACTTCCCCGAGCTCACATGGTGCTCCCACCCAGAATGGCAATTCTGCAATTTCCATAGGTAGATTTTTGCTCGGAGATTTAACGAAGTCACGACAGAGAAACCGCAGGGCATTAGTTACAAGGCTAAGGAAACAAATCTCACAGCATAATCCTGAGGTGCCTTTAATGTTCTAATTAAACCTATATATAGAAGCTGCAGGCAGGAAAAATTGTGTGAAAAGTTTCTCATCTGCTGAGTATTTTTCCATCCCTTTCCCCCCAACCCCAGCTCCCTTAACCCAGAGAGGGGCCAGAAAAGATCCTTCATGTTGATTTTGGTGGAGAAAGAGAGAGAAATGCCAGGCAGACAGAGAACAACATTTCCATTCCCTGAGCCCTTCAGAAAGATGCAGCCCTGTCAGCGTTTGCTGATAAGACTGACTTCTGGCCTGATAAGGCCAGGCCACACAAGGGGTCGATCATCAGAAGCCTCAGAATTTTCTCCTCTAATTGTGAGGCAAGGCTGGAGATGGGACAGTAAATGTGAGGAGCTGGGAAATCACAGAGACTGTCTGAGAGAATGAGTGTTCAGCATGGGATGGCAGGGGACAGGAGAACCTCACTGCCTTTCCATTTAGGAAGGGTCACAGGAGACAGATGAGGAAGGAGGACAAAATCCTGCTGTGTCTTTTGCCACTTAGCAAAGCCATCAAAGCGATGGATGATGAATCAGAGATTGAGAGAATTGTTTAGGTTGGAAAAAAACTCTATGATCATTGAGTCCAACCATTGCCCCAGCACTGCCAAGGCCACCACTAACCCATGTCCCCAAGTGCCACATCCACATGGCTTTTAAATCCCTCCGGGTAAGGTGAGACAGTGACTCCACCACTGCCCTGGACAGCCTGTTCCAGGGCTTGACAACCCTTTCAGTGAAGACATTTTTCCTAATGCTCAATCTAAACCTCCCCTGGTGTGACTTGAGGCCATTTCATGTTATTCTAGTCAGGAAATGAGTTTGGGAGAAAAATGACCCCTTGAAGCAGAAGAGGCTGTGGGGTGAGAGCTGCTGAGACAGCAAGGCCTTCCCAGGGTTCCAGTGGCTGCAAGGCCATGGTGTTGCTCAAGTTGTTACACTTTTAAGTCTTGCACAAATGGTCTTTTCCTTACAATCTGTGTTTTGAACTTTCCTCCACCATGCAATGGACACAGAAGGTCTCATGGAAACAGAGCAGGAACATGCAGGGAGGTGGCACTTCAGGCTTATGCAACACAGGGAGGCTGGATAGAGTTTAAAGTGCAAATCCTGAAGAAGGGAATCCCAGTGTTAGCAGAAACCTCTTTCAATCATATCAAACATTACCCCAAACCAGGTTTTTGTCACTTGGAAGAAACGCATCTGATTTGGCAGAGCTCTCGCTATTAGTCACAACCCAGTTTGGGGTCCAGCTTCCCGTGGGAGCTCCCTGGGTTATCCATGCAGTGACAGACAGTGCAGTGCGATCCTACTCCGTCACAGCAGGGCTGTCTGAGCCCTCTTGCTCCTTTCTTTCATTTCCCTTCACAAGGTCCACTTGGAGCTAACAGCCAGGGGTATCTTTATCCCTCCTTTATCCCTCAGGCAGCAGAGGGAAGGGCTGAGCCTGATGATGCGGAGGAGAACTAAGATGTTCATTACCACCCTCTCCATGCCAAAGGAGCCCCTCCCACAGAAGGAATTAGTCTATAATTAGCTTAGAGAGCAAAGCACTTTTAATTAAGGATTGAAATTCAGCAGGCCATCTGCCTGGTTTTATTTGCAAGCAATAGGCAACTTCTGCTGGCAGCACCATTTTTCATGGTTCCTCTCCCTAAACCTCACACTTGGGCTGAGACCAGGCCTGAGCATCGGGGGTTGAGCCGGGACATCACATCCCCATTGTCCAGGACAATGCACGGCAGTTTGTTGGTTGTTACAGTGCAAAGCCTCTCTCAGAAACAGCCGTGGAAGCTGGAATGGTGTCTTGCTTTCCTTCCAGCCTTCCAAGCGCCGTGACAGCTGCGAGGATCCCACCTGGGAAATCTCAGCAGATGATCTCCCATAGGTCCCCTCTGAGCCCTTTGCTTTCTTCTGCAAACACTCAGGGGGCCCAGAAAAGCCAGAAGCACAACTCCTGACACCTTCCTGCCTTGCACAGTTGTGGGAGGCATTTCGATGGGATATTAGGAAAGAATTCTTCCCGATGAGGGTGGGGAGGCCCTGGCACAGGGTGCCCAGAGAAGCTGTGGCTGCCCCAGCCCTGGAAGTGCCCAAGGCCAGCTTGGACAGTGCTTGGACTTTAAGGTCCCTTCCCTCCCAAACCATTCTGGGATTCTATAATTCTAAAATTAGGACAGCGCTTATGAACCACAGCCATGGGATTGTTTGGGAAGCCTGAGGAAAACAAACACAATTCTCAGTGTTCAAGAAGCTTTCAGAGAACTTTGATGTTCGAAGTGAAAACTAAATGATACCTTTTTTACTCCTTTTTTTTTCAAGCTGCAAATGGATCAAGCCCCCCAGGCTTTCTGCAGTGCCCTGCTGAGAGACACGGGCTGCTCTGCACAAATTGCCAAGGAACCCGAGGGTCTCAAGGGCTCCTTTCTACCTGGAGCTTTCCCAATTGCTGTCATCAAACCAGAGAAAAACAGGAAGCACATCTGGGGCTGCTCCCTCCATCCTAGAGGTGCTCTTAGAAAAGCTTTTTGTGGAGCAGCCGACTCCCAGCCACACGTCTTTTATCCCCAACGATTTCCCATATACTCATGTTAGCTGACAAAACTGCTGCTGCAGCTCTTTCTCCTTTCCCTGGGGATTATTATTTTTCTTTATTGTCATTATTACTAAGGGCACAACATGATTTATTTTCTGTAAAACAAGCCATATTATAGTCAGGGCAAAACGAAAGGGCTGGGTTAGGAAGGGACATTAGAATACATTTTGCATGAAAATGAAAGACCATAAGCAGTTTCTCGGCAGACCTAATGTCTTTCAGGCTTGTTCTTTGGGAATAGCAATTCCAGGCAGGGACTCTGGAAAAAGCAGAGTGCGTTGATATAATGAGAAGCTGTATCAGAATGGATATGTATGAGCTGGGCAGATTAATATTTAATGAACAGCGAAGCCTGCTCTCCCTAATCATGGAGTGCCTGGGATTTGCAAAGTGGCTAATTTGAAAGTATTTTGTATGGAATTATTCATGCACTAAAAAGTACATAACTCCCTTGTAGTGAGACGAAAATAAACTCAATGAAATTTAGTCATCAAAATGTCAGGTGTCAGGTCCAGCCGAGACAATGGGACGGGGGTATCGCTCTTATTGAAGGACATGGTGGAGCTGGAAATGTCAGGATTAGGGCACACAGCTTCCTGCAGCGAGGGATGGCCTCATCCCAGTGGGTTTTCTTGGGAAGCCAGAGCAGACAGAGCTTTTTTTTGGGTTTTCAAACAAGGAAGAGCCAGGAGTGGAAACAGGACCAGCAAGAGGTCCAGAGCAGGAAAATCACATGGATGGATGAAAAGGCTGCACAAGGATTCAGATGCTGGAGCAAGAGCAGGGCTGGGTCAAAACCAGTGATTTCACTTGAGTTACAGCTCTGACATCACCATAATCTTTATTTTTGTTTGTATATTGCCTCAAATGATGTCTTCAAACTTCCTTGTTGATCCAGAGTTGAATGAGACTTTACTTTGGCTTGAACAAGTGTTTTTCGGACCCCAGCTCAGACAATTCTCCTGGCACTTCTTCGTCTTTTCCTCACTGGTTTCTGACAAAAGGAGACTGTTCCAAAGAAAATGTCATTTTCACTTGGAAAATGAGGTCTTAGTTGGGGTTGGGAAGAAGAGATTTTTTTTTCCCCCTGGCATCTTTTAAAGGTTTCCACTTTTTCCCTGACACAAAACAGTTTGTTGAAGTTATTGTGTCTTCTTGAAAGCCATTGTTTGACCCAAACATGGGTTTTGTGAAAAAGCAGGAGGCAGAGGAGACTCAGCCTTCCTTGCCACACAACCTGTGAACACAACAAACTCATTGGCTTCCTGAGAGGAGATCAGAGAAACCAAGTAAATGTGTTTACAGCTATTTGAGTGCCAGTAACTGCACCGAAGAGCGTTCAGGAGAGGAGAGAAGAACACGGCAATGAAGGTACAGGCGGGCACGTGGGAGATGCATTTCCCCTTTCTGGGCCCACCCAGAGCTCCAGCCAGGGCCGGCGTTTCCCAGCCAGGCACGAACGGGACCCGGCTCGCTGGGAAGGCGCTGTTGGCAAACGCGGCCCCCAGGAATGAGAAAATCTCACCTGCCGTCGTAGCTGGGACCCTGAAGTGCAATGAGTTTTGCTGATCAGGAGGGATGAAAAGGAGGTTGGAGCGCACAGGATCTGCAGCCTCTCCCTGGGTTTGCGTGGAAGCAGTTGGAGTATTTTGTTATTTTTGGAACAGAATGTTGACTCAGAAATCAATTTATCCTTTCTCTGCCTAAGTTAAAACAAAAGATGAGCCTGAAAATAGGGAGAAAACATTTTATATCAGCTTGAGAAAAATGGTTTAATCAACCTGAAGTAAACAGGTTGGTTTTTTGGGTTTTGGGTTTGTTTGGTTGGTTGGTTTTGGTTTTGTTTTTTTTTTAGTTTTGTTGTGGACTGTGCAAGGATTTAGCACTGAGCCTGTCCAAAGGTTATTTTTTCTTTCCTCATCATTTTTTATTAGATCCCTGAAAAGAAAGATCCATTATTTTCACTGCAATTATTCTAAGTACAGCTAGAAAAAGCCATGTTAAGTCCTAATTTAAATATTAAATATAATTAAAAGACTTTCCTACATTGTGAATTGTTCTCTTATCTGCCTGCCCATAAATGTCAGTGTATTAATGGTCACTATTTGTCCCAGAGGTAGGAAATAGTGTTTTCCTCCCACTGCCTTTTTTGAGCAATGGGGAATCAGGCACAGCAGGTCATGCCCATACAACCAAGCAAAAAAGTTCCTGCTACAGTTTTGCTTCAGTTTCAATTAAAAATCCAATCCCTTTTGGCCAGCTGATTATTTCTGCTCTTGAATACACTCTTTAAACCAAGAAATGTTATCTAGAAGCAGAAACAGGCAGAGATATATTTTAAAAGTCTTCAATTTACTAAACTACAAGCCAGAAGAAAATCGGAGGAATTCATAACTCAGAGTGTGATTAATATGAAGCTTTTTTTTTTAATAGCTGGAGAGATAAGGAATTGGAAACTTGATGCTTTGTAGTGATGTGGAGAAAAGGTTCATCGGAGTGCTTGGACACTGCCAGATTCTCACATCCTTGTGCTTGACCAAGGCTTTTGAAAACACCACCATCCCTGCCGTGAAGGCTCTGCAGCTCGGAGAACTCCTGCGCCCTGCGATAAATTTCCATGGACTTTGTGCATCTTTACCAGGCTAATGGCCTTTAGTTACTTATTTCTTTGATTTGATTTAAAGTCCATCTTTTGGCAACTGCATCTTTTAGAGGTGCACGAAGGGATGGATCCACCACACGCTCCATAAGTGTCGCACCTTAGGGGATTCCTTGGCTCTAAAGTTGTCTCTAGAAGCTCAACACATGCATGAATACTGGAAATAAAGGTACTAAAGACCAAAGGTCACAGATTAAAAAAAAAAAAAAAAAAGGTAAAAAAAAATAAAAACAAAAAGAAAGAACATGCAATTTTTCACTCCCTTGTCCAGACCAAAAGCTGGGTTAGGGACAATTGAAAATCGTTGTCCTTGTGAAAAAAAAATGTGGCAAGATACATAAATACTAGGCCTAAGAATTGCTGTGAAGCAGGCAGGGAGCTGTGAAACCTGCCCATTTCTGTGGTGTGTGACATTCCTGAACTCGCCAGATGCACAAAAGACAGTTTTCCTCTGCTTTCCAAGGACATTTCTTCTAATTTGCACCACTGGCTGGAAGTGCCCCGCAGGTTCAGCTTTTCAGCTGCAAATAAGGATTTAAAGAAACAGAATGTGCCCCTGAATGTGCTGATTTTGTCAAGAAGAAGATTGCAGTGGAACTTGAAGTTTTTTCCTTCTGCTTTTACCGAATTCAGGTGGTGAACTGAACAGCTGTGGTTGGAAGGAGCCCCGCAGGCCACGCCAGGCTGAAGCATTTCAAGGTTTCTCAACACTTGTCCCACTTTTCCAAGGCTTTATTTAGTGAGTGGTTTCAACTTGTCCCCTATGCTGGAAGATCCCAAGGTGTGTTCCAGGATGTGTGAGCCAGGAGCAGCAGGAAATGCAGCAGTTGGGGTGCGCAGAGCTTTGGTGGCTGCTGCTGTGGGCCACGGGGACCCCCATGCCCACATCTGAATCTCCCTCCCAAGAAGATGCTGTCAACCCTTTCCTTGTCCCTGCTTTCTTCTGCATCCATAGTGCTTTCTCTCCTGTCTCTTTCTGTATCCAGAGAAGGATGAGAACCCCATTTGTGGATTCGTTGAGAACTTGCTGAGCGCAGCTCTGTGACACCATCCCGAGAGTGAATGAGCCCAAGGCCTGCATTGCTGTTTAGAGGCCTTTGCTCCTCTTCCTCCTCCATCACATTGATCCCTCTGCTGCTCTGCAGAAAGGTGGGAGGGAGGTATAACTTGTCCATGGCTGTGGAGGTTCAGCACAGGACACCCAGAACTCCCAGAGCAGCCATGGGAGGCTGGGGCAGTGATGGGAAGAAGCCACGGCAGAAATTCCTCTGCTGGCAGCTCTGTGTGGCTGGCACAGCCCAGACCCCTCACTTTCCTACCTGCCAGGGCTTCTCCCCAGGAAAACTCTTGATTCTGCAGAGCCCTGGTGCTGCTATTGGCCTGGCAGGGAGACAAAAGCACCAGGTTAATTAAACACCCAAGAACATAACTGCAATTAAATCCAAACAAACTGCTGAATCAGAACAGCAAATTGCCCAGAGATGGGGGAAAGGCTGCTTTGCTTTGGCTTGTTTTTCTCAGAAAAGCTATGGAGGCACAGGCAGCCAAGCAAATGCTGCAACAAGGATGTGCCACTGGCGAAAGTGTTTAACTGCTGAATAAAAGATAAGGATAAAGCCAGGACTGGGAGCAGCATCGTTGCTGAAGCCAATTTATGTTCATTTCACTCTAGGAAAATCCAAGGAGTCTGCATCTGGGAAGCCTTTCCAACTTGGCTGGAACCTTCCCCAGCTGGGCAGCCCCACTGATCCATTCCACTGCCATTTCCCTATCCCAGTGCTGCAAATCCATTCCGGAGCAGCCTGATGGCCAAAGCACCTCCTTGGGCTCCTTGGCCCCCTCCAGAATCCACGCCAAGGATGTGTTCCCAAGGGATCTGCAGGAAGGACATGGGATTTTCTCTGCAGCTTGCCTGATCTTCAAGGAAAATCTCATGGACACAGCCGGGACCACCAAAAAATGAACCTGTGGGGCATCTCTGTCCTGTGCCCAGCCAGCAATTCTCCAAAGGGCACACAGAGGAGGTTTTGGCACCTTCCCACTTCCACTACACAAATTCTGCGATCCTTGTTTGCAGAAGACCCCTCTATTCACTCATTCTAGGGCTGCTTTCTGTGGAGCTGCTCCAGTGCATCCCACTGAAGGCACAAAGTTGAGAGAAGCCGGTGAATTACAAGGTCCCTGACAGCTGGACTCAGCAAGTGGCCGCTGTTAATCTTCCCTTTCTCCTCAGCTTTTGTTCTGCCTGTAATAAATCCCTGTGCCCTTTTGCTGTTCAAACCGCAGCCTTGCTACTGGAACAGAAGAGGGAGGGAAATGCTGGAGATTGCTACGTGCAGAAATAAAATAAGGGGTTCATATCTTGGGCTGGCCAATCCTTCTCCTTACGGAGGTGTGAGCCTCTGGGTGATCAACTGGTGTTAAATGTAATGCCAGGGGAACACAGGCTGAACCTGGCAGACTGGAAAAGCTGCTGGATTAATGCAGGAAATGGGGCAGACGCTGCCATGTGTTTTCTTTGAGCAGGGTGGAATGGGCAGTTGGAGACGTGGTGTTGCTTCTGAATCGGGAGTAACAGCCAGCTGGGAATTTGTTAATGAAAGTCTTTTCCCCAGATGCCACCTCTGTGGATTTACAGCTACTTGTGGTAAAGATCATATTCATAATAAAACTTAGATAAAAAGAAAATCTGAGAATATCTACTATTTGCTTTGATATAAGCAAAAAAATAATTGCCATTTTGGTTCACAGTTGCTTCCAATCTGGGGACTTGTATAAAGCAGAAGTTAAAAACATTGAAAAATAATGAGAGAACACAGCACTCACCAGCACTTGAATTTCTGCACTTCTATGCAGGTTCTTCATTTGTGAAAAATTATGGACTTTTGACTATTCACTTGCACCTGAAGCTGGGGGAAAAAAAAGAAAATTCATAGAAAAATGGCTTGAGGGCTTTGCTGCAGAGAAGAAAAGCAGCAGATCTTCTGATGGTGAGAAAAGCTGTGTTCTGGTGACAATTCAAACCTCCCCATCATCCCTCCCAGTTCCCTGGTTGCTGTGTTCACACACTGCTGGGATTCATTTCCTGTGGCTCAACAAATCCCTAACCCCAGAGCTGATTTCATGGCCAGGGGGTTATTGAATGGGTAGCTCTGATTCCTGTTGACAACAAGCTGACTTTATACTGCTCGCCGGGCTCAGGAGCACTGAGGGGGGTGCAGAGCTTTCTGTGCTGCCAGGCAGGAGCTCTGGGAGATTGGCTTTGTGTCACTGGGATGTGGGGGATCACATCCCTGCGGAGCCCTCACTGGGAATCACATCCCTGCGAAGCTGTCATTGGAGCAGAGCTCGTGCCTGGTGCCATAGAAGATGCAGCTGGGCACGAGAGACCGTAAATATTGTGGCACAGGTGAAGGGTGTTCAGAGGGATAATGCACCAACAGACAGAGCTGGAAAATGGAAAAGCTTTTGACACTGCACCCCCCTGGCCTCACTTCTTCAGGGCTATAAATGTTCCTGGCTCTTTACAGCCGTACAAATGACCTGTTCTGGCTGGGAGGCCGTAAAGGATCCTCCCTGCAGGAATTAAAGTCAAGGGGGAAAAACAAATACCAAGCCACGCCATCCACCAGAGCAGGGAATGAGGCTTTGATTGTTTGGGAAAGGAGCTGGAGTGGACTCCCCACATTTTAAAGACTCAAGACCTCACGAGCACAGCTGCCACCTGGGCCAAGGCCTCTCGCTCCTTCCAGCATGGCTCCAGGCAGATCCAGCAGTGGGACACAAGGCTACAATAGAATGGAATCATTAAGTTTGGAAAAGACCTCTGGGATCATCAACTCCAACCTTTAATTGAATAAACCACATCCCAAAGTGCCTTATCCGCTTGCTTTTGAGCACCTCCAGGGATGGGGACTGCACTCCTTTCCCAGGGCTTGACAACCCTTTCCATGAAGAAATGTTCCACAATACCCAATCCAAACCTGCCCTGGCCCAGCCTGAGGCTGTTTCCTCTTGTTCTGTTGTCCCCTGGGAGCAGAGCCCGACCCCCCGGCTGCCCCCTCCTGTCAGGGAGTTGTGCAGAGCCAGAAGGGCCCCCTGAGCCTCCTTTGCTCCAGGCTGAGCCCCTTTCTCAGCTCCCTCAGCTGCTCCTGGGGCTCCAGCCCCTCCCCAGCTCCATTCCCTGCCCTGGACACACTCCAGCCCTTCAACGTCTTTCTTGTTGTGAGGAGCCCAAAACTGGACACCAGATTTGAGGTGCAGCCCCACTGGTGCCAAGTTCAAACTGCCTGAGACTGGTGGAATTGAGGTGTTGGACATCTTGAGAACCCCGTGGAAATTAGACCAAGCAGGATTAATTCCAGACTCTGTAGCTCCTGGGCCTTGGTTTCTTCAAGCAGCACATGAATGGTTTACACCTGGATCTTGAAAATTTCCATCAGAGTTGGTGAGAAAGGAGGTTTTTAACATCACATTTTCTTTGACTATGGTGGGAAACACCAAGACCAATGGGCTTCTTCCCCCCATGTTCCCAGGATGGAACACCAAAGCAATTCCTCTGAGGACAGTTTTATTTTTTCCATAACTCCAGTCTGCAAATGCTGTGGATTGGTCTAGAAACCCTCATGATGGGAAGAAACTTCAGCAGGCTGATTTTGACACCGTAGAACTTTTTCTTGGCATGAAAAATTCCTTTTTTGAGCAACTCTCTTGGTTAATTTCCAGCAGATGAGGAGTCACATCGAAGTAGCCTTGAGTAGGAGTTGAATATGAAAAACAGACTCTTGCAGGGGGAGGAAAGATGTGAACTTAATGAACTTGGAGTCTTAATCATATAAAACTGAACAAGAGAGCAATGTCTTTTCTCAAGTGACAGTTGTGTCGCTGTTCCCAAATGTTATTTTTTATTCCAGCTACGCTAGCTGGGGTAATAAAAGATATGACTTCGATCCCTATACTTTGCCCAGTTGATTTTTTGCAAATACCAAATCCTATTTCATGGCCTCAGTAGATGCAAAATTACCCGGACTTACCCCAATTGCAAGTGCAAATCTGTTAGAAATGGTTTGTAGTAACACACAGGCTTGGCTACCACAGCATGGGGAAAATGTTTAAAAAATCCGTGTGGACTCACTCCCACAGAATGAAAATCCTTGGTCTCCTTATTCCATTTACATCTTACACTGTTATATTGACCCTGGTATTTTTGATACATTTTGTAGGATGTACTGAAGGGGTTTTTAATATACTCAGATGTTGAAGAGCACTGAATGTTTCACTTTTTTTTATTTACCCAAACCTTTAGACATTATTAAAGAAACCAGTGTGATATTTCTGAGGCAAATGCCAGGAATTTCAATATTCCATAAACGTATTTTTGACTGATGGTGAAAACCAGAGCAGGGATTTGAGACTTCCACACCATCAGCCCCTTCTGCCCTGATGTGACAATGGGAATTGCCCATGATTTCCCATAGGGCCATTCCTGGTAGATCCAGTTGCTGCCCTGCTCAAGAGCAAACATGAGCCCTTTCCTCCATTTCTTCCAAATTGCTGCATCTCACCATTGGCGGTGGGTCCTTTGTGTAAAGAGAAGAGAAACCAGTTGGTTAAATCCCAGAATCCCAGAATGGTTTGAGTTGGAAGGGATATTAAAAGGCATCAGTCCCATCTCCTGCCATGGGCAGGGAGACCTTCCACTATCCCAGGGTGCTCCAAGCCCTGTCCAGCCCAGCCTGGAGGGCAAGGATGTGCATCCAAATCCATTGGTGGGGGTGTGAACCCCCCATCACCCCACTCCCATCTCTGCCCCATCCATGTGGGGCAGCACAGCTGGGAAAATGAAACCCAGTT
This sequence comes from Pomatostomus ruficeps, assembly GCA_013400735.1. Taxonomy (NCBI): domain Eukaryota; kingdom Metazoa; phylum Chordata; class Aves; order Passeriformes; family Timaliidae; genus Pomatostomus; species Pomatostomus ruficeps. The sequence continues at coordinate 83,303 of VYZT01062821.1, read as the reverse complement.
AAATGAACAGCTTTCAAAGAAAATCTCTATGTTTGCGTATTTTTCCTTAATTTCTACCCTCACCAGAGGTTCCAGGTCTACAGCTGATGACACAGAGTTAAGAAGTAGAAACTTTTTCTCTGGGTTTTGACCTTCATGAGTAAAAAAGATGGTAACATTTTGGGGGGTGGTGGGGTGGGGAGTGACATCCCTTAGTAGGGAAGCACGTGGCAAAGCTGGCAGTGAAATATTGTTCTACAGGTGAATTATTAATGTTGACATAGGAAGGGATATTCCTTGGGAATTGGTTATTACTGAAATAACTCCTGTTTCTCCCCCGTCCCTACAGCTCTCGACAGGGATTTAGGCCAAGGGCAGCAATCTTTGGGACTCCAGGGCAAACAAGGTCAGAGGTTACAAGAGATTTTCTCCTTTCATTAACTCCCAACTCCAACCCCCCGGCTTTGCTGCTGGAGCCCAGCCACTCTGTGCCTTTGTGAGTGCCAGGAGCTCAGAGGAGTCACGCTGGGCTCTGGCAGCCCCGACACCCCACGGCTGCAGCAGGGGATGGATGGATGTGCCCAAGCCTCCTGTAATTGGCTTTGGAGAAAACCATCACTGCTCAGAGAGTGCCACCAAATAAAGCCAAATGAATATTTCCATCTGCAGCTTTGTCATCATCTACAACTCCTGGGACATGGGAGTTGCTCATTTCATTGCCAGGAAGGTAATTTGGGGAAAAATTCCCTCTTAACCCCCACTGCATCTTCCTCATTGATACAGCAGAGCTCGGACTGCTGGGATGTTCCCTGGAGCCCTGAGGGTTTTACTTCTGGAAGGGGAACACTTTCACTCAGGGATGATTTTTTTTTTGGTTGTTTATTACTTTGGGTGAGGATTATTTTCTTACAAGGTTCCTTTTCCTTCAGCTTATGTACAGAGTTGGTTTCTGAATGCTGCTGATGGATTTGTCTGGAGTCGTGAAGGACCAAAATGGGCAAATCCTGTCCCAGTAGGAGAAAGCGCCTCTCTCCCACACCTCCCCCTAACTCTGGGGTGTCCAGTGCCGAGGATCCTGGAGAGAACCACTCCAGGCTTTTTCCTTTGCAGGCACCACCACCTAGTGCAGTGCACTGGAACTTCATGTTTTCCCCGTGGATTTTATCCTGCAATTGCAATCGATTGGTGGAGCTGGTGGAACAATTGGTGCTTAATAAATTAACCACTGCTCAGAGGTGTTTGTTTTTCTTAACCACTGCAAACAGTTCTCAAAGTGGGCACGATTTCCACAGCCAGGCAAGGGGTTCATGGTCTCCAAAAGGGAATTTGCAAAGCTCTGGCTGCTCTTAAAAGAGAGACCTTTTCTGGGATTTTGAAGTTGACTCAGTCTCTGTGTAGGCAGGCAGATAAAATCACAGAATCCCGGACTGGTTTGAGTGGGAAGGGACTATAAAGCTCCTCCAGTGCCACCCCTGCCATGGCAGGGACACCTCCCACTGTCCCAGGTTGCTCCAAGCCCTGTCCAGCCTGGCCTTGGACACTCCCAGGGATGGGGCAGGCACAATTTCTCTGAGAAACCTGTTCCAGTGTCTCACCACCCTCACAGGGAAATATTTCTTCTTTATAGCTACTCCAAACCATGGATAGCCATGAGCAAGAGCAAGGGAAAGGGAAAAATCCTTCCCTCCCGGGAGGTTTGTGGGTGAACCTCACACCAGTTGAGTCAAGGCTGTGGAGGTTTCCCAAGCGAGCTGGAGAGAGGTGCCCTGAGCAGAGCCTTCACATGGACACCCTTCCCCTCTGACACATCCCTGCCTGTTCACCCCTCAAAGCTCTTCATGCTTCTCAGTCTGGCTCATTTCTCACGTGCTCCAAAGGGGTGCAGACCTGGCCTGGTGTGCAGGAGGTCTCTGCTCCTGAGCCACCACTGACTCCTGCTCCCAGGGCCCCCTGTCGGATCAGGTGTAGAAAGTGAAAGGTGCAAATGGAAAAGTTTCTTGGCTTTTCCATACCTGAGAAGTGTCTCAGAGTTTTTCTGGATCATGCCATGATTTTTACAACCTGCTTTTCCTTCCAGGGTGCTGGCATTTCCCCCAAAATTAGAGAAAGAGGGAGCAATGTGACTGTGACTGACCTCCAGGTTAAATAACAAAATATTAAAAAAACATTTTGATTTGCCTTGAGGTACTCCTCCAACACTGGTTTCAAAGAGAAGCTGATTTTCCCAAATATGAAGCTAGAGTCATCCAATTCCAGACTTTGTGGAAAATTGCCTGGTAAGCAATGTAAAGCCATGGCATGTGCCCTGTGTGTGCCCAAGCCAGGGCATCCTCTTTAAGGACACAACCTGAGCAGAGGATCACAGATCCATTGAATCATTTCAGTTGGAAACGACCTTTAAGATTATCAGGTCCAGTGGGCTGCCACGTTTTGTGGGGGTGAACCACAGGCAGAGAGCTCCAGTTTTGGTGGTGTGGGTCCTCAGCCACCTCAGCACTCTCCAGCCCCACCACTTGCTCACAGTCAAGAAGAAGTTTGAAGCAGTAGAAATAAAATGACATTATTGCAGGAAAAGCTGATTTCATGAAAAATACATTGTCTTTCCACAACTTCAGTGAAAATATATTGGTTTCTGCCAGATTAAATTAGGAGTCATCTATTCTCAGAACCTGCGAGGAGCTGGCACGAGAAGGGAGTGGATATGAGAGACTTCAAATCTCTTGTAGGGACTGAATTAACTGACTGCAACCCTTTGCCTTCAAAGGAAACTAAGTAATGTTTCCTCCTGCTAAACCTGCACTGCAAAATAATCATGTGAAAATACTAAAATATTCATGTATTTACAATCTGAGCTCAGGAACTGCAGATTTGCTTTGCTTTTGCTTGACAGGCATAGTTCTGTATTAAAAGGTGAACCAAATGAGTATGAGTAAAACTATTACCCACCCTAGAAACAGGAGTAATTGTAGGTGAAACAGAAGTTTCATTGAACAACAACAAAAAAGTTTCTGTTTAATTTAAAAGGCCTTAAAATTCTGAGTTTGTCTGGTTTTCCAATATTGAACCACAGCAGTTTCTGAGCTGAAAGCACTGCAATGAGAAATCAAGAAACTTCATTTTGCAAGTGTCCAGACAAAAAAATCTTCACTTTTCCAGTCTTTCTACCCATTTTCTTTTGAGCTGAACTCATCAATTCCTCATAAATGTTTGGGGCTGTCGAAAAGAACTTAATGTCTCTTTTAAACCTTTTCAAACTTTTAAAAGATTAATAAATGCCCATTTCCTAAAAGGTGGTTAATCAGAGTTCAAAGACTTGTATCAGTCTGTCGGCATAGGCTTTGCAACCAAACAGCCCCAAATACATCTTTCTGTAAAATAAATGGGCTTGCATTAACTCCGTTTGGAAGCTCTTGAACTACAGCAAAATCTCCTTGTGGTTTACCCTCTGACACCAAATTAACCTTCCCCTGAGCAAGGCATTTATATTCTGGCATAAATGCACTCTCACAGAGTTATTCTGCAATTACAGGAACTTTTATTTGGTCTCAGCATAACAAGAAGAAGTGTGGAGAGCAGAGGGTGAGCAGAGGATGAAAGGCTCGAGCTTTCCCTGTGCCTGCAGGGCCAGGCTCCCTGTGCTCACCTGCACAGGGACCTTGGTGTTTGTGCAGTGCAAAGCAATCCTGGAATGAACAGTGACAACAACGGCGCTGCGACAGGATTTGCGCCTCGGGAATCCCCGTGAAATCCCCATCAGGGGTTTTACAGCTGCTCTCTGCAGGAGGACAGTGCTCTGACAGAGGGGACGTGAATCATCCTCAAAGAGGTTTGTTTGCACATTCTCTGGCTTTGCTTTCATGTGGTTTCATATCCATTCCCCTTAAACTGGTTGGAAACTGGGAAGAAGATGAAACCAGAGGATGTTTCCTAAGCTTGGAAACATTCAAGGCTGGATTCAACTGGGCTTCGAACAACCCAGTCCAGTGGAAGGTGTCCCTGCTCATGGCAGGGAGTGGAACTGGATGAGCTTTGAAGCCTTTTCCAATCCAAACCACTTCATGATTCAATGAAAGAGGGTGAAAAGAAATGTGCCATCAGACAGCTCATCCTAACAGCAGATCCCACTGCTTGAACCAGACTGGTTGGGTAATACTTGGGCAGAGAATGGAACATGGAAATGCTTCACCTTCCGAAATACCTGAGTTTCACCATCACAGAGCAGCTGCCTGTGAAAAGTCAGCCAAAAAACCGATGGCATGCTGAGAGATGGCCTGGGGGCATCCCGTGTCCCAGCCACTGAGGGCTCTGAATGATGAGGAAATGTCAGTGACTGAGCCCTGGCAGAGGCTGGGTTGCATTGCTGAGCCCTTGGAGGGGATGGGTTGCAATGCTGAGTTTTGATTTACAAGAGTCAGCCCTGCATCCATCCTGCAGCTCTCAGCAATTTCCCAAGAGGAGGAAACAAAACAGCTTTTTGGCAAGGTTCACTCAAGCATATCACAATTTTCTCTTTAAGGGCTTTTACCACTTACAAATTTGTTTTTCTTGTATTTACAGCTCCTTCCTGGCCGGATTCTGGGGTATGGGGGTGACCCACAGCAGAAATGATAATTGCAAGGGCGCGATGCTGAAGGGTTGGAGTGATGCCACCACAGGAAAGGTTTTCAGGAGATGTTTTCAGTCGATGCTTTCAGGAGATGCTTTCAGAGGGTGTTTTCAGTAGATGCTTTCAGAAAGATGCTTTTGGGAGACGCCTTCAGGAGGTGCTTTCAGGAAAATGCCTTTGGGAGATGATTTCAGTGAGATGTTTTGGTGGATGCATTCAGGAAGATTCTTTCAGAAGATGTTTCAGCTCCAGCATCTCTGTTGCTCTCTCCGGCTCAGCTACAGTGGCTGCACTGGGGGTCCTTGCCCACTTGCTGGGCTTTGCTCTGCTCACAGAATTCAGGCTGGTTTGGGTTAGAAGGGCCATTAAAGCCATTAAAGTGCCACCCCTGCCATGGCAGGGACACCTCCCACTGTCCCAGGCTGCTCCCAGCCCCAAAGTCCAACCTGGCCTTGGGCACTGCCAGGGATCCAGGGGCAGCCACAGCTGCTCTGGGCACCCTGGGCCAGGGCCTGCCCACCCTCACAGGGAGCAATTCCTTCCCAATCATCCTCTCAGCACTGACTCAGTGAGACCTTTCCTGGCCACCTTGTAAGAGTCAAGAGCCTTGAAATGCTCGTCCATTCTTAGCAGCAGGAGCTGCAGCTCTGGCAATAACTGCTGTCATCTGGCTTCCGAGTACAGATGAGTGATGGCCAATGTTCCATTGGTTGAGAATTTGCTTCTGAATTTCCCCACCTGCTGTGGAGAGCTGCTCCCTCACCACCCCGAGCAGCACCTGGGATCTGAGTCCCAGCTCATTTTTGGCTACCAGCAAACTCCACCACATCCTGCCTGGCCAGAAACATGACGAGACACAGAGCTATGGCAGGGAAATAGGCAGTGCTTGCTTTGTTCTTTCAATAGAACTTGATTTGTTGTTGTATTTAAACAGGAATAACTGAGAAGGCAAAGACAGGGCTCCACTCCTTGCTGGCTGTTATTAAAACTCTAAATCAGGCTGCCTATGGAGCTATCCCTGCTACCTTTGCAAAATGAAACAGCGAATTGGCCTCTTCTGGCTCGGAGGGAGGGTGCAAGCACTCAGTGATCCTAATAAAGCACATGGATTTTCCTGAACCTGCCAGTTTGCAGTTTGCAATGTTGCAAATCACCACAACAGGGTTGTGGAGGAAAAAGACTTGGAAATCCTCCTCCTAAAGAGCAGCTCTCTTGTAACTCAGACTAGCAGCTGCCCAGCAGCTGTAAATTCAGTGATGGATTTCTTAGAGGTGGAGATTCATACCCCAAAATCCCATATCCAGCCTAAAACTCCAACCCAGAAATGTCTCCCTTGCTGGGGCATGGCTGGAAACACTGCAGGGAACAGGGTGGGAATCTTGGTTTAACCCTGGTGGCAACTCATCCCTGCACATCCCAGTGGAATAGGGGAGAGGAGCAGAAGGGTAGGAGTGAGAAAACTTGTGGCTGAGGTAAACATTTTAATGGGTAAAGCAAAAACTGTGTGTGCAAGCAAGGCAAACCAAAGAATACATTCAGCACTTCTCCTCACAGGCAGGTGCTCAGCCAGCCCACGAAAACAGGGCCTCGTCACTGGCATGGGGACTTGGGAAGGCAAAAGCCATCACTTGGAATGCTCCCTCTCTTCCTTCTTCTTCCCCCAGCTAAGGATGACTTTGTTTGGTCTGGGATATCCCTGGGACCAGCTGGGACCAGCTGGGATCCTGGCTGTGCCTCCCCCAGCTCCTTGGGCACCCCCAGCCTCCCCTCTGGTGGGGAGAGGAGCAGAAAAGGCCCTAACCCTGTGCCAGCCCTGCCCAGCAAAAGCAAAACATCCCTGGATTATCTCCAGCACAAATCCCAAGCACAGTCCCAGATAAGTTACTGGGAAGGACATGAATTCTCTCCCACCCACACCCAGCACATGGTGGGATGGGGACATGAATCTATTATGTTTAGGCTGATATAACTCTGTTTCAAACCACTCAAAAAAACAAAATGAAAAGGTTTGGTTTTGTTTGGATTTTTTTTGTTGTTATTACACAAGGTTTAGGTTCTTTTAATTTCATTTTCCAGGCAGCCTATTCCTGCCCAGATATCACTGACCAGCTTCACTACAAAAAGCTCTGACTGACCTGAAAATGCATTTTCACTTCTCAGATAATGCATCTTCACTGCTGTCTGCCAAGTGAGAGCACTGAGTCACCCCCATCCCCACCAGCCTGGTCACAGCCTTCCCCCAGCCAGGCCAGCAAAACTCTCACTCACAGAGAGGACTCAGCAGAGGGATTTTTCCTGTCTGATGGGAAAACAGAACCTTCCTTCATCTTCTGGAATGGACTTTCTGCCCTTCTATAGAGAGCAGACTGGCAAAGACACCGGCGAAGAGGACTGGTGTTGCATTTCATAACATCAGAGAGTCCCAGACTGGTTTGGGTTGGGAGGGACCTTAAAGTTCATCCAGTCCCATCCCCTGCCATGGGCAGGGACATCTCCCACTGACCCAGGTGGCTCCAAGCCCTGTCCAGCCTGGCCTGGGACACTGCCAGGGATCCAGCGGCAGCCTCAGCTGCTGTGGGCACCCTGTGCCAGGGCCCCCCACCCTCCCAGGGAAGTATTCATAGACAGAAATAACTTGGATAAAAGATCTATTGACACCTTTTTTTTTCCGCTTCTGAAAGGAGGCAAAATTATTCTTTAGCTTTTCTGGGCCTTTTCTCTCACCCATCACCTCAGGTACCTGCTCAGAGAACATGTGATGAGCAAAGCACTCACCCGCTTCTGTCACATCTTACACAAGCTGAAGGGACATGTTGAGTTGGGGCAGCTCCACGGAGCAAAATGTCCGAACTTCTCAGCTCTGCCAAGAGCAGCTCTGGGCAGTTATTACTGCACTGACTAAAATCACATCCAAAAGGAACACAGAAATTTCATGCGTCCTTCCCCCTTGGAAGGGCAAGGATTTAGGATGAGGTTTGTTCTCTCAGTACAGGAACAGCTCCTCTGGAGTGGATGGAATCCTACTGAGAGTAAATACCATAATCTGGTCAAGTTCCTGTCTCTGCTGCTTCTCAGCCCACTGAATAACCATGAACTAACCCACCCAACATTCCCGAGGGGGGAAAGGATTAGGCCCATCCAGCACACTGGGTAGCACAAATTGAATTACATGTTCCAGCCAAAAGCACCTCGTGTGGCCTCCAGCAAAACCCCTTAGCCATGATTCTAATTTCCATGAAGTTCTAATGATGCCACAGGACAGACTCCAGTGTCCGTGTGTCCCCACAGCAAGCAGTCCTTTCAGCCAACTCAGTTCCTGTTTCTGCCTTTGGGAGCTCCCCCTGCAGAGCTGCCCCAGCCCTGGGGCCCAGCACAGGAAGGACCTGGAGCAGCTGGAGCCAGGCCATGGGAGGCCACGGAGCTGCTCCAGGGCTGGAGCCCCTCTGGAGCCAGGCTGGGAGAGCTGGGAGTGTTCACCTGGAGAAGGGAAGGCTCCAGGGAGAGCTCAGAGCCCCTTCCAGGGCCTAAAGAGGCTCCAGGAGAGCTGGAGAGGGACTGGGGACAAGGGCTGGAGGGACAGGACCCAGGGAATGGCTTCCCAGTGCCAGAGGGCAGCGATGGATGGGATATTGGGAAGGAATTCCTGGCTGGGAGGGTGGGGAGGGGCTGGCACAGGGTGCCCAGAGCAGCTGTGGCTGCCCCTGGATCCCTGGCAGTGCCCCAGGCCAGGCTGGATTGGGTTTGGATCAACCTGGGATAGTGGAAGCTGGGATTTGCTCTCAATACAAATGCAAACAAAAGTTTTTTACCAGTTGGCCCTGCCCAGACCCCCAACAATCCCACCCTGGGCATCCCTGGCAGCGCTGTCCAAACGCTCCTGCAGCTCTGGCAGCCTCGGGGCCGGGCCCATTCCCTGGGGAGCCTGGGCAGTGCCCAGCACCCTCTGGGGGAAGAACCTTTCCCTGGGATCCATCCCAAATCCCTGACCCAGCTCCAGCCGTTCCCATGTCCTGTCCCTGTCCCTGTCCCAGAGCTCGGAGCTGCCCCTGGGGAGGAGCTGCAGCACCGCTGAGCTCGGCCCTCATCTCCTCTGCTTCAGCTGAACATTCCCAGGGCCCTCAGCTGCTCCTCCTGTGGCCCCTCCAGGCCCTTCCCCGTCCCTGTGTCCCTCCTTTGGACAATTCCAGCACCTTCAGAACTTTGGCACAGAGAGATCCCCCTGGGGGACCATCTGTCCCGTGTCACCTCCCAGCTCTGCTCCTTTGGCACCAGGATTGCAATTAGCTTTGAGATTGTTTTTTTCTTGTTTTCCCAGTTCAGCCACTTGAGGAAGGACAATCAGGGTTGCCATGGCAATGGAAGGATGACTTCTTAATTTGTGGGATTCTTTCTCTAATTATTCTGAGAATTGTAATCCCATGAAAACTGCCTCCTTTGGAGAAATTCAGTTAAGAGCTGCACTGGCACTGAAGGAGAAGTTAAAAAGAAAGAAAAGCTAATGAAGATATTTTTTGGGCAAAAGAATGAAAAAAAAAATTGGTGAATTTTCCTTGCTTGTTTCATGTGCCAACAAGAACAAATGTGTGGTGTTATCCAGAAACAAGGGCCTGGAATGTGTCCTAAACTTGAATTATTCATGAGTAATTCAAGGTGTTTTTACAGACTTTCTGAGGAACAAGAGTATCAGGCAGAACTAACACATATAACTGAATATAAAACCATGTAAAACTTAATGGAGAACAAGTAGCATTTCAAGGGCTATTTAAATAGAGAGGCGTCAAAGGAAAATATCATTTTTTAGTACATTTTTTCATCCCCAAATCTTGAAACTCAAGACACAGGACAGAAGCAGCACTGCTTTCATTTCGTACAGGATGAAGAGGCACCGTGGCTTGCTCAGGGTGGGTAGTGAAGGGCAGGCATGAGAGGCTGGAGTCCCTGGGATGTCCCAGCTGGCTTTGGAGCTGAGCAGGTACCACACGAGTGACCTCTGACAGGAACACCTTGGAACCGAGATGAGCTCAGCCCTGCAGAGAGGGCTGGTAAATCTGGTATTGCAGAGAAGCCAGGAATGTCAGAGGGAGCAACACAGCCTCTAAGTGCTGAGAAACACCTCTGAAAATCCCGTATTCCCTCGCTGGGGCCTAGAATCCCCAGTGCACTATTAACGTGCATTAATATTTCTGCAGGAGGCAGAGGAGGAGGAGGAGAAGAAAGAGGAGGAAAAGGAGGGGGAGGAGGAAGAAGGCACCTAGAGCATCCTCTCTGCTGCTGGGGGAGAAATCTTCCCCCCAAAATCATTCTTCCACTGGCAAATGCTGGTTCAGCTTTCTGCCAGTATGAGGTTTTCATCATCACCTTTCTTTGGAGGGAAATGGGCATGGAAATGGAGCATTTAATTGTCTTACTTTGCAACAGCTTTGTTGCCCAGAAGAGCTGTGGCTGCCCCTGGATCCCTGGCAGTACCCAAGGCCAGTGTCCAAGGGGCTTGGAGCACCCTGGGACTGTGGAAGGTGTCCCTGCCCATGGCAGGGGTGGGACTGGATGATTTTAAGGTCTCTTCCATCCCAAACCAGTCTGGGATTCTGTGACCTTCCTTTAGAAGGCATTTCCCAAAATGCAGCCATTTGAATATTTTTGGTTTTCTTTCAAGGGCATTTCTTTTTCTTTTCAATTGCTTTCATTTTATACCCTATTATAAATCCAAGCACAATATTAAATACCCTGAAATCCAATAAAATTTTCAATTTTCTCTCTATATTAAAGAGCTGTTTAACTGAGCCAAAGCTACTTTGGAAGTGATCAGATTTAATTTCAGGGGAAACATAACATTCAACATTATGTTTTTGTTTAGAAAGGTGGACTCCTTTAAGTAGCTGAGCCCTCTCTGCTCAGGGGAGCTCTGGGCCCCCACTTTGAAGACACTGGCAGTAAAAATTTAAGCGACAAGAGAGTCTAAAAATATTGGGGAAAGCCTGAGAAGTGGAGGGAGAGTTACAGATCACAATTATCTTAGCCAAAGTCCTTCTTCCAAGAGTCATTGTTGTTGGCCCAATGCTCCCCGACTTTCCTTCCAAGGGCCTGTTGTCCTTTTTTTCTTCAAAGCCCACAGCCAAAGCAGCAGCCTGTAAAACTGAAATCCCAGTGGGCCATTGATGGGACATTTCCCTGGTGCTCAATGCAACCACAGAATGATCTGCAGTGGGGCCAGGGAAGGATCAGGAGCGGCTGAGGGAGCTGGAAAGGGGCTCAGCTGGAGCAAAGGAGGCTCCGGGGGCCCTTCTGGCTCTGCACAACTCCCTGACAGGAGGGGGCAGCCGGGGGGGTCGGGCTCTGCTCCCAGGGCACAGGGACAGGAGCACAGGGAACGGCCTCAGGCTGGGCCAGGGGAGGTTTGGGGGGAAATTGGGGAAATTTCTTCATGGAAAGGGTTGTCCAGCCCTGGCACAGCCACTCAGGGCAGTCCCCTGGAGTCCCCATCCCTGGAGCGGTTTAAAAGCCCTGTGGATGTGGCACTTGGGGACATGGTCAGTGGTGGCCTTGGCAGTGCTGGGGTAACTCAGTTGGACTCGATGGGTTCAGAGGANGGTAACTCAGTTGGACTCGATGGGCTCAGAGGACTTTTCCAAACAAAATGATTCTGTGATTTTCAGATAAACCTCTTCCCTGGACTGCAGCCATCACTGGTTTTCTGGGGTTTTTTTGTTTGGGGTTTGTTGTTTTTTGTTTTTGTTTTTGTTTTTGTTTTTTTTTTTTTAAATTCTTTTTTCTTCAAGCCCAGAGGGAAATATCAAAACAGTGAACTGGCAGAAAACACAGCGATTTCCAGGGCTAAGAAGAGGGCTCTGGCCCAGGGCAGTGGGGACCATGTGCTGAGCCACATGGGGGATCAAAGCAGCTCCTTTTCTCTGTGAAACATCCCATTGCTGTGTCTGTGAGGTCAGTCCTGCCTTTCTCATTGCAAACCCTTTACTTGGGCTGTGCTTCCGGGAGGGCTCGGGTGGGGCTGTGGGAGCAGAGGGCCTCAGACGGGCGGGACCCTTTTCCATCCCTTTTTCTTCCTCGAACAGAGCCGTTTCCTGGTGTTTCGGGTGGGATCTCGACCACTGCAGCAAGTGCTGGAGACACAAGAGGGCAGGCACAGGCTGTGCAAAGGAGAGAGGGCTCTGCTCCCGTGTCCCTCAGCCACCCTGGCCCTCTCCACTTTCCTTCATCTCTGCAAAGGGGGGAAAAAGGAGATTTTCCTCAGGGATGTGTCTTCGGGCCTTGCCTGGCTCGTCTGCTGAAGCAGATCTGAAGCAGCACGTCTGCGAGGAACATCCAGGGGCTGAGCCTGGGCTATGAGCTCCCACAGCAGCTCCTCCACCTGCCGGGGATGCTCCGCATTCCCTGGGCACTCCCTGGTGTCCTTAGCTGGGCTCTGTCACCTCAGGGCATTTACGGGACCAGCCAGGCTGGCTTGTCCTGCCCCTGCGGGTGCCCTCAGAGGGGTTCTTCTTCACAGGGGTGGCCAGAGGGGCCATCAGCCCTTCCCAGCCCTTGCACCCGTGTCCCTTGCTGGTGTTATCCCACAGCCCATCCCCGGGCACTGCTTGCCTTGGCTCCCAGTGGCTGACGGCAGCTCTTGGGTACAGCCTGAGCCACCAGCCCTCACCTGAGCAGGACAGTGCCCAGAGCAGATCCCAGGCAGTGCCCAAGGCCAGGCTGGACGGGGCTTGGAGCAAACTGGGACAGTGGGAGGTGTCCCTGCCCATGGCAGGGGTGGGATGAGATGATTCCTTCCCACCCAAACCATTCCATGATTCCGGGCTTTGTCTCGCTGGTTTGTGCTCATGCCCACGCGCAGCAGAGCAGAGCTGTGCCAGGCAGCTCTGCTGGGCACGGGGCTGTTCCCTGCAGGCTGCAACCAAAGCTCCCCACACCATTCAACAATAAAAGGCAGCAGATGGTTTATGGTGTGAATTACAGCAAACAGAATTGCAAAGGCAGCATGCACAGGGAACAAATGAAAGCATAAACGGGGAACAAATGAAAGCATGAACACACCGGGCCAGACAGTGCAGGCGTGGGGAGGGAAGGGGAGTTGCAGATGGGCTGGGAATGGGTAGGAAAGGGAGCCCGTTCCTGCCAGGAAATTTTTAGAGTGGAAGGGTCTTGTCCCTGACTGTGTCAGGGTGGTGAGCACAAGGGGAGACAAGCAGCGAGTCTGGAGCCTGGAGCAAGGGTGCTGTGGCCACTCTGTCCGCAGCTGCTTTAATTCCAGACCTCGTCTTGTTTAGGTGTGCTCAGCTCTGCCTTTTCCACCCTCCTGGAAAGGGCAGCCCAAGGTGCAGGAGGTCTGTGCATCCCTCCTTGGCTGAATTCCTGTGTAATGCAGAAGGAACACAGCTCTGTTTAGCCACCAATGGACAGTACTGAGAGAGTGGCTTCACTCACAGGAAGAGATGTAGCAGGAGGGACCATATTTTGCATTTCAGGGCTGATGTCGGTTTGTACAAGAGGAAACAAGCCTCTGGAGACAGCTCCAGCTCCTGCTCCCTCTGCTCCCCAGCCATCCATGAGAACACAGTGCTGGAGCCTTCTGGCTATGGAAGGAGGGTTCAGCTTCAGGGCAGCACCCTGGTGTGCTGGAAAGTCCTCTTGGGAAATCCCAAGGGCTCCTAAGTCCTTTGTCCTCTCTTTGCCTCAGATTCCCTGGTGTAAACCAGAGAGAGCAGTCTTGTAGCAGGGCTGGGATGAGCAGCTCAGCCTGAGATATATTCCCATAGGAACATCCATGCAGGGGGATGCCACAGCTGGGCTTGCCTTTTCTGCCAAGGCCAAATGTGGAGACAGCAAAGCTGAAATGATCTTATTTCTGGGTAAAAATCATCAGAGGAAGTACAGGGTGGCTCATGGTCTGGGGACAAGAGTCTTGGGGCTCCATCCGTGAAGTCAAGCACCTGAAAGGTGAAGGGGACAAATGGTGCAAAGGGTCTGCTGTCATGGTAACAGCACTCAGGGTTATAAAATTCACAAACTGGGCTCATTTTATCCCCTATAATCTTTTAAGGTGGCTGAGTGTCTTGAGGCATTGCCCTGCAGACCATGGCAGGCTCTGCCTGTGCTTCCACCCTCTACTCCCGCCTCATCCCAGCTGGGCAAGTCACCTCCCGGGTGCTTTCATGCCCTGGGACCCTCACCTGCTGTAGGGCCGGATGCCTGCACAGAAACAGAAACCCTGGGGCTTAATTCTGGATCTGAAATAAAGCAAGGAAAAGCCTTGCTGTTGATGGAGCTGATACAGAGGGGAGTTACTCCGACCCTGCTCACACCCAGCCCCTCACACCTCCGCTACGGATCTCCCTCATTCCCACTCCTGCAGTGGCACCATGGGAGCTCTCCAGTACCGAGGCATCGACACAGCATCTGCAGCATCTCTTGAGTAGGAAACCATGCCCAGTTTTCCTCCCCTCCACCCCCTCCTCCTTCCCAGCCTCCCGGCTGAACGCACATCTGGGAGCGCCTTCCCCAAACACATCCGTCACAGCTGCCTTCCAGCGGCTANTGGAGCTGGGGGTCTCGGGCCGCAGCCCCCTCTCCCTGCCCTGCCGCGGGGCTCCGGATCCGGGTGTGACTCGCTGCTCCCAGGGCTTCTCCCGGAGAGTCCTGCAGGGAAGGGAAGCTCTGAGACAGACAGAGCAGAGATGAGAGATGCTGCAGCCCCTCTGCCGCCGCTCCCCGGGTCTTGCCCTGCCTGGATTTTGCTCGGAGCTGCCGTGTGAAGGAGAAGCGGGTTCATGCCGCTGCTTTCTCATCTGCGTGTGTGCGTGCACAGAGCTGAGCAGCAATCCCCCCCTTTTCTTTTATTTTTCAGCCTTTCCTTTTCTTTTTTAGCCTTTCCTTTTCCCTCCCCTTTTTCATCTCCTGTATCCCCCGCTGAATTAGCTGCCCACCTTTCCCTTGCAAATCACACCGGCAGCACAGGCTGGGTTTTCGGAGTGGTATTTTCTGCCCAAAATGGAGAGGTGGGGGGGAGGAGAGATGCCTAAATCCTGCAGTCGCATCCCCAGAGCTCAGGGAGCATCTCCCAGTCGGGCTGAAGACATCCGGGAAGCAGCATCCTCGGCTTTCCGCACTAGTTAACAGCCTGCGAGCAGCCTCCACTTGCTTTAGGCTCGCTCGCTTAATCTCAGCTCCCCTCGGCGCGTGTGCCTGTGTGTGTGTGCAGGGGGTGGACTTTATTGCCATTGGCTCGGCTTCCGCTGCCCACCCACATCTCTTCCACATCACCTTGGTGTCTCCCTAAATAAAACCAGCCCTCCTTATCGCACCGAGGAAATCAAGAGCGAGAGTTTGAATGGATTTTATATAAATATTTACCCCGACGAAGCTACTGCTGAGCTCGTGAGATAAACTCGCAGCAGCTGGTCTCACTCTGCTTTCCTCACCCGCCCCTAAAAGGCTTTAATTACTTTGGAGAGGAGAGAGGAAAGATCCAGATCCCAGTTCTGGCTCCAGACCGACCCAAAAAGCAGGACCAGGATTTAACTGAACTATGGATCTGAAGGACAGCACCAGTGAGGGCAGCATGGGCAGCCTGCAGCCTTCCAGCATCCAGATTTTTGCCAACACCACCACGCTCCACGGGATCCGGCACGTCTTCGTCTACGGGCCAGTGACCGTCCGGCGCCTGCTCTGGACCTTGGCCTTTGTGGGCTCGCTGGGTCTCCTCCTGGTGGAGAGCTCAGACAGGGTGGCTTTTTACTTCTCCTATCAGCATGTGACCAAAGTGGACGAGGTGGTGGCGAACAGCCTGGTGTTTCCCGCTGTCACCATCTGTAACCTCAACGAGTTCCGCTTTTCCCGGCTCACCACCAATGACCTGTACCACGCCGGGGAGCTCCTGGCTCTGCTGGACGTCAACCTGCAGATCCCCAACCCTCACCTGGCTGACCCCGCTGTCTTAGCCATCCTCCAAGAAAAGGCCAACTTTAAGCAGTATAAACCCAAAGTTTTCAGCATGCAGGAGTTCCTGGCACGGGTTGGCCACGACCTGAAGGATATGATGCTGTACTGCAAGTTCAGAGGCCAGGAGTGCAACCACAAGGACTTCAAAACTGTGAGTACGAGCAGATGCTCTGCTTTTCTCTTCTCTGGGCATGTGGGCCGTGGTGTTGCAGGACCACTGGAGGTCCCTGGCCCAGCCGTGTGGGCCCAGTGTGATGAGGCAGTGGCTACCAGGCTCTGGCATGGTAGAGAAGGAGCAGGACAAAGCCTGTTGAGCTGAAGTTTGTTTGTTGGAGTCCTGACGGGGGTTTTATGGGGGCCTGCAAGGGGCTTATGCATCCTGCATGAGGCCCACGGCTCCCAGGTGGCTACTTGGGGTCAGATGGGTCCTGCTGAGCATCACAGGGGGCCTGGGGTTCTTTTGCCATGGCCAGTGGATGTCAGCCAGCTGAAGGAAGCATCGAGGGCTGGACAGAGCCAGCAAGAAGGGCAGGTGCTTGGGGCTGGTCTGAGTGGTGTCCAGCTGTATCTCTCAAGGTGTTTGCAGCTTTGCTGGAATTGTGGAAGGGGAAATTTTTCTGCTTGTTCCTGGTGTTCGCAGCTCATAACTCCTGGTTTGCTGTGGAGTGTGGGCAGCAGCTGGGTACCTGCCTGATGCTGTGTCCTTCCTGTGCTATGTTAGAGGAAAGGGGGGGAAAGAGTAGGAGAGGAAAAACAAAGAGGCTGATCTCTGATCCTGGTCTGTTCTGAGATGGGGGAACCGGAGCGAGCTGGGTGCTTGAGCATCCTGAGGGAAGCAGCTGCTGCTCCGTTTCCAGCTTCTGGCTGGCACCCTGATGGCAGCACAGGCTGGCCTGGGTGCTGTGGTGGTGAATGCGTCAGCGTAAAATAAAAATAACAAGGCAGTTGTCTGGATGAAGTGATGCCCCTGTGTGCGGCTGGGCAAGGGGCTGCAGAGGAGGCCGAGCCGAGCTGGGGGTGCTGGGGCCTGAGCTGAGTCCCACGGTGCTCTCAGTGCCTTGTCTCTGTGGTCCTGGAGTGGGGAATGTCACAGGTTTCCGGTGGTTGTTTCTTGGGAGTGCTGCTGCTTGTTCTGCTCGTTACGGTGTGTGAGGAGAGCAGGTCCTGGGCAGGGTTTGTGACTGCCTGGTTCAAAGAGCAGCAGGATCTGTGTCTGGTTTTGGGAGAAGGGAATTATTTTCTGTCTCTGCTGCTTTGGATCTCCCAGCAAATGAGTCCAACTGACTCCAGCTCCAAAGTCATCGCCATCCCCTGGATACTTTCTTCAAACCTCTGAGCAGGAACATAGAGTTTTATGCCTCAGTTATTCCCTGTGCATAACTCTGGTGCTGTGCCCATTTCAAACTGGGTATCCAAGCAAACCATTCCCTTGTTTCTGGTCCCTGGGCAGGGATGAGCAGGGCTTGGGTCGTCCAAGTTGTAGGAAGGCATCAATCAAGTCCCAAGGAGAGGAGCTTCCTAAAGAAAAGCCATGTGTGAGCAAGTCAGGAGATGGGATAAAAAAGGAGAAACAGATGCAAAAGTCCAGGGGACAAAAGAGTTGGGGAGTGAGGTCAGACCCCAGGAGGATGGACAGATCTCCCCTGACTGCGACAAAGTGTGGGGAGCAGGAGGTATTCTGCCTGTGGACTTGCCAAGAATGAAATAATAACCAGCCAAAAGCAAAAACCTCAAAGCCAGGGAGCAACCAGCACTTTCACAGCACCTGCAGGGCTGAGAAAAGGACTTTAAAAAGCAGGTCCTGTTCTCAGAGAAGACAGGAGCTCTTGGTAGCCCCCCTGGGACCCACCAGGGTGTCACCATTGGCTATTGAGTTTTTGAGGTAATTGCTTCTGAAACAATGATTTTTAAATTTTTTTTTTCCCATGGATACTGTTGTTTCTAGAAAGACAAACATTCCCTGTCTGCCAAATAAATGCTCTGCTAAAACAGATCAGGGCCAGCAGAAAGAGACAGGATATTATGGACTGACAGCGCTTGTCCTTGTCAAAGGGAGCGATTTAGTGCAATACTTGAGCCCATTCTGCAAAGCAGCTCCTACCTGAGCCAGAAGACACCATTGTCTCTCACAGAGGCAAGGCTTCAATCTCACTGACTCTAGGTAATCCCCCAGGTTATGGAAATCCAGGAAGCAGCACTCAACAGGGACACAACAACCCTGTTTTCCTTCCAGATTTTACTTTTTGGAGATAAAAGGCAGCAAAAAGTGTCTGTTTGAAGGATGAGTAGGTGTTTCCACAGGGAGAATGCTGTAAAGGTCTGTGAGCTGCCTCCAGGCTGAATCAGAACCTCATGTCCTGTGTGAATTTTGCATTTAATCACCACCAACCTGTTGCAGCTGCACATGGGCTCAGTGACAGCACATCCATCCTGCTGCAGCACCCGCTGGAGAAGAGTCATCACTGAAGCCTGATTTGTTTTCCGAAGGGAAGCAGGGTGTAAATCCCAGAGCAGCTCTGCAATACGTCAGCAGGGTGAAGAACTACGAGGTTTTTATCTACACTCCCTAAATTCTGGCGGCTGGGAGCAGAGGAGGCAGGAGCTTTGCAGCAGGAGGCTGCACCAAACAGGAACTCTGCAATAAGGTGCTGCTGAAGGAGTCGGTGCTGTGCTGCCTCTGGCCAGCTCTACCTTCTTGTGCATGGGGCTGCTGTGTGCAGGGTGTCCCTGCACAAAGCCCACAGTGCTGCTGCTGCACAGAGAGCAGGAGCTGGAATGGCAGCATCTTGGCACTTTGAAAACACGACTTTACCCTCCTTTCTCCTCCACTGCCCTGTTTAACTCCTCTGTCGCTGCTTTCTAAACAGGATTTGAGCCGTGCTTTCCTTACACTTCCTGTTCCTTCTCCCCCAATGCCTCTGCGATAACATTTCCCATGTTAAGGTCTGCTCACAGGAGTGAGTCCCCACAGCTTTTCTGCAGAGGGAACCGCCAGGTCTCAGCAGGATATGCTGACCCTGTGCTGGCATTGCCCAGAACAGCAGAGAAGATAATGTAGAGCTCTGCTGTAGACAAAGCAGTGAAGAAGAGAAAATTGGCAGAACACACTTTAGCAAAGCCATTCCCTTGGAGTATTTGGAGGAGGAAAGCCCAATAACAGCAGCAGCCAAGGAAATCCCCTCCTTGTTTTCTGCATTGCTCCCCTCAGGAGGTCCTGGCTGGAAATGACCTTGCAGGTGGCATTTTCCTGGAGGAGCTGTGCTCCTGCTGCTTGACGTGATGTTCTCATTCTGCTGCTGCTGAGCCTGGCAAAGCTGGGGCTCCTCAGCCCTCGCCACACCACAGTGATGCTCTGGGAGTCTCAGTGGGTGTGTGGAGCGAAGCCTCTTTCCTTGGGCTGCTGTGTGGCTCGTGGTCCTTCACTGCTGCAGCCCAGAATGAGCTGGGCAGTGGCAGGGGAGCCTTGAAGGAGGATTTTGTGTGTGGCCCAGCAAATGTGGGAGGCAAAGGGGAGAAAACCTCTGAAAACCCTTTCAGCCCATGGGACAAACGGAGAGAGGGATGGGGTGGCCTGGGAGTGGATACCGGGAATGTGAGCAGCAGCAGGGGAATGGGATCCCTCAGTCACCCCTTGCTGTGAAAAGCTCCCCAGCCACTGGCCCTGCCCAGCCCAGCCCGGCTGTGGCTCTGGGGGATGTCCCGAGGTCGGTTCCGGTGTCTGGGGTGGGAACGCGTTCCTCAGGCGGGTCGTTGGCTAAATGCAGTGTTGGGCTGTGCTTCCTCACACATCCAATCATTCCAGGGAACACAAACCCTTCCCCTGTGCCTGCTCTGGCTCATCAGGTGTCTACTTCTTGTCGGTGGCCATGACAATTGAAGGGTAGAGCTCATTTATTTTCAATACACATTCTGACAGACAGGGTCCACATAATGGAGTGTCTCTCACGTGAATATTGCTATTTTAGGACACGAGTTTCTGTCAATCTATCTGGCTTTCTCTATACATATTTTTCCTTCCATTATTTTTAGTATATCTATCAGACCAATGTTTACTGAATAGCTTTGACTTTTTAGACTGGCTAGTCCATTATCATCTCCTGTTATACAACTTCCACTTTCTCCAAGAAAAATGTCAGGATAGTGGGTACTTGATTCAGAAAAACATTACTTTTCTATCTAACAATTTTTCTGGAGAGTCATGACTTTTTCCAAAGTTTGCTCCAGAATCTGAGGTGCCCTAACAAGATGTACCATAATGAGATGTGCAATAATGAGATGTGGAATTCAGTGATAACTTTTACACAAACAGGTTGTTCTTCCAGTAGGAAATCAGGTTTCTGCCTTCCCAGCCTGCACTGGAACATCTCCATTTTGCAGGTGCTGTTGAGGGTCTGGGTGGGGGTACAGGCACAGAGGGAGTGCAGGGTTATCATTTTGCTGCTGCTGGTGCCTTGTTTGGTGTCTAAAAGGAGGTGGGTTGCTCTTGGCTCAGGTATCTGGAAAACCCTGCCCTTGGGAATGCAGACCCTCATTCCACCCAGTGCTTTTCTGGATTAAATTTCTCTGTCCCGTAAGGATTTGTGAGCATGCTACTTCCCTGTGGCACTGATGGGGTTTGTATTTCCTTTATTTATTAAAAAATGGTAGGATAATGCTTTGAATTTTGCAGGGTGTTTCATGGGTGGATGCCAGTTGGGATGAATCCTCATGAAAAACCATTCCTGGGTTGGAAAGGTTAATAGAGTTAAAATCTAATGACAGCTGTGGAACTTCAGTGGGGCCTTTTCATGGCAAACCCAGTTTTACATCCTTTAATACTGGAAGCATAAACACG
Source organism: Pomatostomus ruficeps (assembly GCA_013400735.1). Taxonomy (NCBI): domain Eukaryota; kingdom Metazoa; phylum Chordata; class Aves; order Passeriformes; family Timaliidae; genus Pomatostomus; species Pomatostomus ruficeps. Next base: position 62,934 of record VYZT01062821.1, on the reverse strand, counting down.
GAGTGAAACAACTCCAAAAGAGAGTAGCTGCAGGGATGAGCTGTAGGTTGTTAACCTGGGACATTGGTGCTCCACATTTGGGATTTGATCTGACTGCAGACCTGACCAGAACAGTGACAAAGGCGTCCTTGATGACCTTTGGAAAGGACTGTGTTTGGATGTGGTTTGAGCTGTTTCCAGCCAGGCATGCTGCCCTTCCTCACTCGGGCTTTGGGATGGGAATAACAAGTGGGAAATGTCAGGAACAGGCACAGCCACAGTGTCAGAGCCAGCTGGAGAGCAGAGGGGATGAGTGAGGAGGGATGTGAGGCACAGGGAGGGCCCTGGGAGAGGAAAGACAAAGAATTTGTGTGTGTAAGAGCCAGCTGTGGGCTCAGCCTTCCCTCGCTGGAGCAGCTGGCACTCGGTTTGGAGGAGAGTGAGAACCTCTCCTCACTTCTGAGTGATTCCAGTTCATCAGAGTTATTCATCAGGAGGCCAAGTGAGAGCTCCTCTGTCCTCCCTCCCCACCTGCCCAGGGATTTGCACTGCAAACAGCAGCTGGAGCTGGAGCAAAATGCAAATCTGCCCTTGGGATGGGGAAGAACTGCTGAGCAAGGGGGGTGTCATTGGAGTTCCAAGGATAGAGGAGATGTTTGAGGGCTGCCAGGCTTTATCAGAATTGTCCTGGGAATTGTGTGAGGCTTTCCTTAGTGTTGGAAATACCTCTGAGTGTGGCTTCTTGCACCCCAGCTCCTTTCTCTGAGACAGGCACTGAGAACTGAAGTGCCCAAAGCTGTGGAGAGCCAAGGTTGTCAACAACGGAGAACAAATCTGATAAATGCCTTCTACCTGCCATGTCCCGGTGCCTCCTGCACCCATGGCTCTCCGTGACTAATGTAGTTCGTGTCCCAGGGTCCCCCTACAGCTGGCCTCGGGTGAGTTCTGGGTACAGCGTTCTGTCTGAAGCGGGCAGAGGGTCAAACTACAGGAACATTTCAGATGTGCTTGTGCTCTCTCTGCAGGAACCAGAGTTAATCCAGTCATGGCCAAAGCTAGAAGTGAAGGCCAGGAAAGACAATAAATATATAAAAACCCAGCCTGGTTTCCAGCTGGAGAGGTAAAGTGGAACAACATTGCTTGTCCTGACTTTCTTCCATGCCCCACACTAGTGTCTCTTGGAGTCCTCCTGGTAGATAATAAACAACCCCCCCGATGGCTTCTCCTGAGGAATCTTCGTGCTTCTCTGAACAAGTGCAGTGATGCCCTGTGAAAAATTCCAGTGTGACTGCTGTGGGTTTAATCTAAACCCTCCTTGAGAGGTTCTGACCACCATGTCCATGATCCCTATGGACAGAAATGGGTAAAAATCTAAATCAGTGGTCATGAAGTGAAACAGGAGAAAATCCCACTTGATTAAAGAAGAAAAGAGGTCTGACTTCAGTGAGTGTCTCTGGCATCTTGAGGTCCCTTGCAAGCTGAATTATCGTTCTATAACCAAAATCAAGTGGAGACCTACTGGGTCTTAAATCCTTTTGCTACTTTTGGAGCATCTAATTTTTTCATGGAGACATAGAACCCAGGAATGATTTGGGTTGGAAGGGACCTTAAAATCATCCAGTGCCACTCCCTGCCGTGGACAGGGACACCTCCCACTGTCCGAGGGTGTTCCAAGCCCCATCCAGCCTGGCCTGGGACACTGCCAGGGATCCAGGGGCAGCCACAGCTTCTCTGGGCAGCCTGTGCCAGGGCCTCCCCACCCTCCCAGGGACACATGTTTTCCTAATATCTAAACCAAATCTACTCTTTTGCAGTTTAAAACCATTTCCCCTTGTCCTGTCCCTCCAGGCCCTTGTCCAAAGTCCCTCTCCATCTCTCTTGGATCCCTTTAGGCACTGGCAGGGGGTATAAAGGAGCTCAGTCTCCCTGGAGCTTCTCTTCTCCAGGCTGAACAGCCTTGCAGGACCATGCACTTGGCCTTGATGGATTTTGTGAGGGTCACAGCTTCCCACCTCTTCAGCCTGTCCAGGTCCCTCTGGATCCCATCCCTTCCCTCCAGTGTGTCACAGCCTGGTGCCCACAAACTTGCTGAGGGTGCCCTTGATGCCACTGTTTGTGTCACCAACAGAGCGAGAAACCACAGCTCTGACCCTGAGAAGCTCTGCCCATCTCTGACCTGCTCTTGTGCTCAGTTCACCCACAGCCTCCCTGAGAAATGAAAGCCAGTTTGGGAACAGGATCACCTTCCTCTCTGTGAACTCTGTGCACAAGTTCAAGTTCGCATTATTGACCTAAGAACAAAAACTGCCCTGAAATGCAGAGTTGCTGACAGCTCTGTCTGCACTGAGTATCAAGGCATTCACAGCTCTGATTCCATAATGAGACCACCACAGTTTCTCTGAGCAAACCCCTGTCTTTTCCCATTTCCTGAAACTACCCCTATTTGCTTTAGAAGCAGACAATGGAGATTCCCTGAAAAAACCCCTCAAATCCATCACTCAGCTCCTGCTGACAGAAAATGTGCCTGGCAGCTCCTGAGGAGCGGCAGGACGGGGAGGTCACGCAAGGCATCTCCACCTCCTCTGGCAGGGTCTGGAGTCCCTCCTGTGCCTTCCCCAAGGCGTTTGTCACAGGGATTTATCCTGGAGTGCCAGCCAGGCTCAGGTCAGCCAGGCCGCAGAGCTCTGCACGCATTGTCCTGGGCAGGGCAAGGGAAGGTGATAAGGCAGCGTGATAAGGTATGTGTGAGCAGGGTGTGCAGTGATGGTGCTGCTGCCACAGCTACACCAGCTCTGTGCGGGACTCAAAAATACACCAAGCATTCTGCCTGCTGGGCTGGGGAGACCCTGCAACGTTCTTTAGGATTAGCTCTTTGGGAAAACAGACCCATGGAAAACTTCCTTGCTTACAAAGTGATCACGGCTATGAGAGAGCTGGGAGTAGGGAGGACTCAGATCTTCCTGGGGGAGGAAATTGTGATCTGGGGCTAAATTTGAAGGTTGTGAAACTCAGTGTCTATTTTGCCACCTGCATCTGCTGGGAGGTCATGATGAAAAGCCTTAAATAGATTGACTTTATTGAGGGGTGAGTGAAAGGGTCCTCTAAAAGCTTGTTGAAACTTCCCGACCTGTGGAAATCTGTGAGGAAACCTCTCAGACACCAGAAGCTCCACAAGCTAAGAGGGAAAATGAGGAAGATGAGGTGGTCATGTCTGACTCCATCTGCCATGGATTAATGTGTGGGACCTGCACCAGGAAAACCAAATCGCCCCTTGGAGGTAAAAGAGCCTGGGAGTCATTTCAGCAAATTGACACCGGTGTGCTCAGGGCCATCAAGAACCAATTTCCACCCAGCCATGAATATTTACAATCAAGCACATGGCATTACTTGAAGAAAAGCTGAATTGGTTCGATCATTTGTTGCTGTTGCGTCATAGAAGGAAGGATTTGCCCTGTGTGTTAAGGCAAGGAGCGTGAAGTGAAGGAGTGAAGGGTAATGGAAGATGCACTTGTGTTTGCTCAGGGTGAGAGGGATGAAAGGAGGTTTAATCTGCTCTTGGGTTTCCACGGAGGAGCACATCCAAGGGAATGGGGCCATCAGGGATTTTCATGTGTGAGAGGAGCTGCTCAGTTGTCTGCTCCTGTCAGAGAAGCCAGTTCTGCTCTGTGATTTCCTCAGAGACTGAAATTTGAAAAGCAAATCAGAAGTGAAAAAGACCGAGTGAAATTCCATCTTCTCCTCAGGTCCTTCCCCACATGGGTCTGAACTTGCACGAGAAGGGGGTTCCAGGCGCTTGTCTCATGCCAGGTCTGTAGGTTTCCCTTCCAGTCAGTCCAAAGGTTGTCCAGATCTCAATTCCAGTGTGAGTTTCTTGGGAACTGGAGTCTTTCCTGAGGGAAACCAATAGTTCTGAGTCTGTCCTCCTTGCCTATATGAAAAAAAAAATCCCAAACCAAACCACTGGAGGTCCAAAAATTTTAGAAATTTCAGTGGGACCAAGTTTTATCTGCTCTATAAAATTGAGGTTTCATGATGCTGTTTCAATGGTGATGAAGACTGATATATAAATGTAATATGAAGATGAGCATGAAATTTAAAAAATTTAAAATTAAATTAAAATTTTAAAATTGTTAAAACTTATTTTGCTTTTTAAAAGTTTTGACATTATTAGAAGAAGAAAATCAAAGCAAACCATTTAAACATTTTTTGGTTTCTTGTTCCATCCATGTTTTCCAGGCTCTCTGAAATCCCACGCTTTTGCAGCAGAGGAGTCGAGCAAGGACTTCTCTTTATGAAAGGGTCTGAATCCCATAACAGTGATTCAAAGCGTGGGTTCACCTGAAGGTTTGAGGCACATTAATCTTAGGCCAGGAGATGAGAATAAATAACCCCCAGCAAATGCTCTCTGGTGATTCAGCTGCACTTCCGTGAGAGGCGTCATTTAAGGGCTCCGTGACAGGAGACTTCTCCCAGTTCAGTAAAAGATGATGAGCTGGGACTCTGGAACGAGGAGAGGAGTGGAGAGGAGAGGAGAGGAGAGGAGA
>VYZT01062821.1:0-58127 GCA_013400735.1 Pomatostomus ruficeps | reverse complement strand
GGAGAGGAGAGGAGAGGAGGATTCATGTGGGGGTGCTCAATGACAGCCCAGAAAACATCGCTGCAGTTGCCATAGGCAGGACTAAATTAATTGCAGAGAGAGTTAATGAGCAGTGGGAGGAATTTATGGAAGCTTAACCCTTGATTATCTAAATTTCCACCACCACACAGCACTGCTCCCTGGCACTGAAATGGGTGGGGAATGCTGAGACACCCAGGGAAGCCTCTCTATCCCTTCCAGTGCCTCCCGCAAGGCTTTGGAGGAGCAGCTCGAGGCTCTGTCACGTGTGCAGTGGTGTCAGCAGAGCTGTGAACTCCTCAGCAGTGATGGAGGAACCTGTGAAAGCTGAACCAGGATGCCAGAGAGGCATCAGTTTGACCTCGAGTGGGGGATGGAATTGTGTTTTGGGAGATGGGAGGGACTCTCAGCCATCTGGAATGGGATGGTTTAGCTGAAGGGGACCGTGGATGGGAGCTGACTTTCACCACCAGATTTCTGGGTGTTTCTGTGAACATGTGAACGAGAATTCTGCACACAACTACAGTTTCTGTTTATCGTATGGGTATTTTTCTCTGGATATCCTGGTGGAATTAGGGTTAGGGTTGGGGATCAGGATCCCACAGAACATAACATGTTGTGTCCTCTTCTGCTTAGGAGCTGCTGGCAGGTTACAGCAGTCACACAATCCTGATATATTAATTTTTTCTTTGAAGCATTTACTCTTCGGGGATTCTTTTTTTTTTTTTTTTTTACTGCAAAGAGGCACGTTTCCCCAAAAGGCTTTGTGAAAAATGCTGCTGTGGTCATTTCTCAAACAACATTCCCATCTAAACCAATCTTCATGTAAAGGATAGGAGCGGTTTCCATGGATAACATGGCGAGGGTGTGGAGATCATGCTGGGCAGAAGGAGATGCTGTGCTGGATGTTAAGATTGATCCTTGTTGACTGAGCTGCATTTTTCATCCTCCACCCCGGCCTCGGATCCTGCAGCCACCACCCCTTCTGCAGATACTCGAAAATCACTCTGAATGACCATTAACTAATGCTAAATTATGATGGAGCATCTCCTGAAATATATGTGATGTCCACATGAATACCAAATGGATTTGTTTCTGTCAGGGATGACAGGGGACTGCAGCTGAATGAACACAGCTGCTCCACACCAGTCCCAAGATTGATCCCTCGTAGGGCGCTGAAATTCCCGGGACAGGCGTGGAGAGAGGAGGTGCTGGGGTGTCCGAGGCAGGTCAGGATGGGCTGAGGGAGGAGACAAGTTCCAGGCTGAGAAAAGAGTCCCACTTCCAGGGAACCCCACTGGAGTTGGCTCTTAAAGACATTAATGAGGGTGAGATCCCTCCGTTAGCCCCCACAACTGCATCCATCCCTGCAAAAATCATTCTCTCCTCATTATCTCCTGGTAGAACAAAAAGACCCTCAGAGGTTGGTCTTGTGATGATGTCTCTGTACATCTGCATCTCTCCAGGGAAAAACAGATCAAGAAGGAAAGGATTTTTCTATGGTGTTGGTGCATGATACCAGAAAAATGTGCAAGTGTCTCCTGGGATGGTATTTCCCCATGTGAAAAATGAAAGCTTTTTGTCTTGAAGCATTTCTATTTTCCATGTAATTAATTAAAATAAAAATCTCAGTGCAAAATAGAACATTGAAACCTTGGGATGCCTCATTAAATGGATGATCTGGCTTGGAATTAAGTAATGAAAAAAGTGATGCAGAGTTGGGGGACCTTCCACCATGTGCAGCCTCTACATCTTGCACTTGTAGGTCAGGTTCACCCAGGTTCTGTTTTACAGGGGTTTTGAGGCAAACCCTGGCTCAGTCTGGGATTAGTGAGGGGGAAGCCTGAGTTATATATTCACGTCTGGTTTTCCCTGAATAGGGGCATTTCATTTACTGCTTTCAAACGGGTCCCCTCTCTCAAAGGTCAGGCTGAGCTTTCTGGAGATGGTTTTAGGCTTATTTCCTGATACGAGAAAGTTTCAGCAATTTTCCTCCATTTGAAAGAACAGGAGGAGTCTCAAAACCATTTGATTTCTACAAGTTTCACAAAAGCTGGCAGCTGGGAGAGACCCAAACTGGAGCCCAGGGAGGAAAAGCAGGGTCAGCGTTTGTGTTTTACATTGTGTCTGACAGGGACCAGCTGGCCAAAGAGCACGTGTGCCCCACTTTCTGCAGGAGCAGCCTGGCTGGAAGGAAACGGCTCTCACTGTCCTGGCAGCACAGACAGCACCAGCAGGACCAAGCCAGGATGCAGAGCTGTGCTCCCCATGGGACACTGATGCCTGATGGTTTTTGTCTTTTCTTTTTATACCTCAGCCCTACATGTGGAGAACCCTTGGGGGCTGAGATTGAGCTCAGCTTGGGGCTTCTCTGAGGGGAGCAGACGAAACATCCCGAGTGTCTCCAAAGCAGAGGCTCCAGCCTTGCCCGGAGCCTCCTCTCTGGAACAGGTTTGTTCAGCTGGGCTGGAGTCTCCCTTGGGGGGGTCATTAGAATGGGGGACAGTTCCCTCATTTGTTCAGTTCCTGATTGGGGATTTGAGGTCGATCTGCTCATTGCTGAGCTCCATCCAATTGGATCCGCGTTGGACCCGGGGGTGCTGCTCGGCTGTTCCCACCTGGGCCCAGTTGTGCCCCTGGGATCCCATTAACCCAAGGGAACGCCCTTTGCCCTGCCCTGCTGGGGCTGCCTCGGATTTTCACCGGCCCTTAAGGCATCAATATGGGGAGCCATCCCGGGCGGGCGTGCAGCTCAGCTCCTTCTGGTTTGTTCTGATTGTGCTGTAGGGGCCCTAAGGAACCTGGGACAGAGCAGAAGGAGGTGAGAAGACAAAATGCTCGGGAACACAAGCTTCATTCATGGTTCTGTTTCAAATTCTGAGTAATTCCCAGCACCGGGAGCAGGCCCACGGTGCTGCAGATGCACTGCAGGACTTGCACTGCATGGAGTGACCTCGACTTTGCATCCTATTCCTCGGGCCCCGGGGGGGAAATCCTGCCCAGCTCAGAGCCTCCACAACCCCCTGTCAATCCAAGGCTTTCCCTCTGCTCTTTGGATTGACGATAAAACTGTCAGCTCCTTGGGGCAAGGGCTGTTTTCCTGGTTTATGTTTGCTATTAAACATTTATTATTAAAATTGATTAAACTTTAACTAAGGGAGGGGAATTGCTTTAACCTGCTGCAGAGAATGACATGGGCTGTGATTTTGTGCAGACACGAGAAAATCCATCAAACTTGTTTGGACAAAATTGAAACCGAACAAATTTTTCTACAAATGTCTTCAGTCAAAAAGTATTTTGAAAGCCTTTCTTGCTGTATTTGCATATCAGGTGCACAGAGTACCCGAGCAGCTCCAGCTGCTCCCAGCTCTGCAAACTCCAGATAGCTTCTGCAAGTGCCTGCAGGCTGAACATCGTCCTGAGGTAAAGCGTCCACCTCCCTTCCACTCTGGAATGCTGTTAAATGTTGATGGGTATTTCTGAGCCTAAATCACTCCTCCACTGGGTGTGCCCGTGGCTGTTTGTTGGAACAATTAACTGCAGCATATTCTCCTCCCGTGCTTCCAACCCATCGAACACCGGGGGTTAAAGCACGGCTACCACTGGTAAATTCATGTGACAAACTATTTCTGGAGATCAAGCAAGGACAGTTCAGTCACCAGGGGCAGAGAAATGTGGTGTGCATTTATTTTGTTGTAAATCAGGCAGGTAAGTACAGTCCCCGTTCGCAAAGTAATATTGAAACCTGGGGAAGAGCTGTCAGTTGCTAACAGTTATTGTAAGCCCTTTGTGTATTCTGGTCTTTCCATGCTTTTTTTTTTTTTCCTGTCAGGAGGAGAAATAAGTATCTGAGTCAAGTACGTTCTTGTAATCACGCTTGTCTTTCAAAAAAGACACACTTTCATTAAACCCAACAAAACCAGAGTGCAGCATTGTGGCTTTAGTGCTGAGAAACCCTTGGGTTCACCCCTCGTCTGAGCTGTGCCCAAGCAGCTCCAGCTCCCTGCAGTGATTCTCCCTTGGAATAATTCTTCTCCTCTCTCAGTCCCAGCACATCCAGGTGTGAGATATTCCAGCTTTTTGATGTGCACCAGGGCTCTCCCCTGGCCTCATCCTTGTGGTGTTTGTCAGTCAAGGTGTGGGCACCTGATTGTTAAAGATGCTGATGATTCAAAGATGCAGACGATGAGTTTGTATCACTTATTGCAGCAGTGGTGCAGTAAATCCCTGTTTTAGGCATATGATCCTTGCTACCCACCGAGAATTCTCACATTCCTAAAATATTGAGGGGAAGAGATAAAACAGCATCATGTTGCTCCAGGGGAGGTTTAGATTGGATATAAGGGAAAATTGGGGAAAATTTCTTCACAGAAAAGGTTGTCAAGCATTGGATCTGAGGCAGGGCAGGACACTCACCAACCATCCCTGGAAGTGTTCAAAAAATTATGGATGTGGCACTTGAGGACAGGGTTAACAGTGAACGTGGTGCTTTGGGTTGGACTGGGGATCTCAGAGGTGTTTTCTAACCTGAACAATTCCCTGGTTCTGAGATCCAGCTGGACATCCCCACAGCAGAGCTTTGCTGTCCTGCTCCTGAGGTCAGTGTCCAGGAACCGGGGTGATCGGGGTGATCTGCCCTCCCAGTGTGCACTCAGAGAGGGAGGAAGGGCGGCAGAAGCGAATGGTTGGGAGCAGTGCCTGGGCTGGTGGCCACTGGGGAGGAGATGCAGGGATGGAAAAGGGACCACAGAGGATATTCCCAAGGGACCACTCTGGCGTGTCCAGCCCATTCCTGGCAGGCACCAGGAGCGGCTGAGGGAGCTGGAAAGGGGCTCAGCCTGGAGCAAAGGAGGCTCCGGGGGGGCCTTCTGGCTCTGCACAACTCCCTGACAGGAGGGGGCAGCCGGGGGGGTCGGGCTCTGCTCCCAGGGCACAGGGACAGGAGCACAGGGAACGGCCTCAGGCTGGGCCAGGGGAGGCTCGGGGTGGATCCAGCAGGAATTTCCCCATGGAAAGGGGGCCTCAGGCCTTGGCAGGGGCTGCCCAGGGATGTGTGGAGTCCCCATCCCTGGAGGTGTCCAGGGAATTCCTGGAGGTGGCACTCAGGGCTCTGGGCTGGGGACAAGGGGGGGATCAGGCACAGGGTGGATGATCCTGGAGGTCTTTTCCAGGATCCTCAGAGATCCTGGGATTCTATGATTGCTGGAAATAATGCTTATCTCTATTCTTTCACCACATTTTTCATGCCAAGCTGACATAAAAAATACTTTCACTCTGAATTTCATACCTTTCCTCTCTCCCTTACTAGTAACATGGAATTATATCCCCATTCCTTTAAAATTCTGAGGTTTAGCAAGCACATAAACTACACTTAAACCCCAGCCCCAACTGTAAAGCAAATATTCCTTTCCTCTCACGGAACCATTCCTTTGAGTTGTTATTTTGAGTTCCATCATGGTTGTTGCTGTGCAGAGGCAACTTTTTGGAGAAGAAGGTTAAGTGCTGAGGTTAAAACAGGTTCAAGTATAATCCAGAGTGCCCTTGGCAAAGACAGAAGGGTTTTAGTGGGTCTCATTTATCATTGCCTGACTGCTTAAAGTGCTTGAGTGACTCATTATTGTTTTTATATGCCTTTGGAAGAGCTGCAAAAGAGCCACCGAGAAAAGTATCACTGTTTTCCTCTTTTAACCCTCACTCAACAGGGAACAATAATATTTAAGACTTCAGAGTGTAAAAGGTTTCCTCTTCAGAAACCAAATTCCCTGGCATGAGGCCCATGGAGCAGAGCGGGCTCAGCTCCAGAGGGCAGGTTTCTGTTGCTGTGGAGTTACAACCACGGCAGAATTTTAGAGCTGAGAGCTGGGAGCTGCTCCTGCCAGCTGGGGCTCCCAGGCCTTCCTGAGCCCACTGCCCGACCTTCAGCCTTTTCTCCTCAGCCATTCTGCCAAAGCTTTGTCCTCCTCCCGCAGGGGCTCTGCGGTGGAGGGAATGGTTGGACCACCACTGGAAGGCCGGGAGGTACTGGAAGAGTTTTCCCAGAGAGGTTGTGGACTCCCCATCCCTGGCAGTGTCCCAGGCCAGGCTGGACGGGGCTTGGAGCACCCTGGGACAGTGGGAGGTGTCGCTGCCCATGGCAGGGGTGGGAATGAGAAGACCTTTAAAGTCCCTTCCAGCCCAGAATCCTGTGATTCTGAGATCATGGAACACTCAAAAGAGCATTTTGAAGAGCACAGATCTCAAACATCAGTGAGCAAAGACCTGCTCCATGCTCCATCCCTGCCTGTTTTGCACATAGATCCCAGGGGATCCAGGCAGCCCTCCCAGTGCTCCCAGTGCACCTGGGAATTTGTGTGCAGGTATGTAAATCACCAGGATGAGATGGCCAGGGTCCTGACTAGTGGGGGTTTTAATTAAGTGACTGCTTTAACTTGTGGTATCTTGCCAAGGCTCTTTACAAAGCTCTTCTGGAGCTCAGCAGATGTTAATGCTACTGGAAAAGGCAGTGGTTTCATCCCAAAGCAGCTGAATCCAACCTGGAACAGGTACAAAGCAAGGCTGGGAGGTGGATTAAGGAAAAGAAGCACCTGTTCTAGGAGGCAAGATTATGAGAATTGAGCTTGTTTAAGTGAGCCAGGCAAAGGCTGTGTGAAGGACTGGGATAACTGCATCTGGAGTGTGAAGGACTGGAAAAATCCATCAAGGGGACAAGGACTGAGGAGGAAATGGAGATATTTCAGCCAAACCATGGTGCTGGCTTCGGAACAAATGGTAAAAATTGGTCATGGATAACTTGATGCTGGAATTTAGAAAGGTTTTTATTGTTATTATTTCTTGAAGGGACAAAAGCCTGAAGTAATGGGGATAAAGAACCCAGTCGGGTTTAAAGCAGGATCATCCCCCGGGACTGTGGGATTGTGTGAGGTGGCTGCCAGGAACAGGAGGCTGTGTTCAAGGCCCTCCCCAAGTCCATGGCCAACAGCCTTGATCTGGGCTGGAGGAACGGGTTGGGTGTGCAGCTGGATCAGGGAGTCAGGCACACCCTGCCCGGGCTCCGCAGCACCGTGGGGTGCCTGGGAAACCTGGAAAAACACAGCCATGCCCTGGAAAGCTCTTTCCCCTCAGTTCCTGGAGCCCTACAGTGTCAATTCAGTGTTTCTTGATCCTGCGAAGAATTTAATATCCAGCTTGTCAGTTCTGAGAATTTGATTAACTCAGCCCTTGTCTGTGGACACAGGAATTCTGAGTCCATCAGGGTGTAAATCCTGGGAGTGCTTAACCCTGTCATGGGCTGGGTGAAGATCCCACGTGGAGGCTGCGGCAGCTTCGCTTGAGGGTGTTCCTGTTGCTTGCAGTGAGAATCTCCCCAAAACACGAGTGCAAGACACCCCAACTGCTGACACTCCCTGGTCTGAACCCCCCACAATTACAGGTTCATGTTAATGCTGAGAACACCCCTGAGTGTTATTCAATTTCCCCCCTTCAAGGGAGGGTAAGAACACCCTGGGATCCTGTTAATGGCCAATCTGACTGAAGTCAAGGCATTAGATGTGGTTGGATTTTTGTTCATCTATATTCATATCCCATCTGGGAGCCCCTGGGATGCTGTTGTATTAGACATGACACAAAAATGGAGCAGAAATGTGGCCTCTCCTCTCTGCTGCTTAAAAATAATATAATTTTCTCTCTGATTTACAGGGTCTCTGAGCAGCAAGGGAGAAAAAGGAGGGACAGCATTGCGTTGGTTGATTTTGACCAATACTCACAATACAACATGGAGAGAAAGGGGAACTTCTTTGAAAATATATTAATAAATTCCCTCTGCAGAAATGAGTTACTTGGGCTCGATTTTACCCACCTGGGATCTCTGATTATTGTCTAATGAAACAGAGCACCTGCTCTGTCATCCAATACATAGGGGAGAGCAAACGCGTTGTGTGTTCATTCCAAAGCCTGGCTCCCCCACAGGGCTGGAATGTGCTGCAGCAGAGGGAAGAGATTTGGAAGTTTGCCCTCCGGTTTCCTGGAGAGTCATGGCTGTGGGAGCAGTTAGAGGAACATTCCCTCTGCCCGCCGGGGCTCCCCTCCATGGCTCGGCAGTGCTCCTTGCTGCTGCTAATTAGAGCTGGGTGGAAACATCCCCGGCAAGGCTGGAGCCGCAGCAAATGTGCCTGGCAGGGTTGTGGTCCAGGCTGCAACTGCAAAGCAGCTGCCCTGGAAGATTTGGGATCCCTGAAGGGGAGGGAGAGCCGGAGCTCCGGCATCAGTGACGTGGGAATGCTCTTAGGACAAACCAAGGTCCAGATGTGGACTAGTTAAGACTCACTTTGTGTTGACTTAGGGGGTATTTAGCTAATGAAGAAGGGACTGGCAGCCCAGCTTTGTGCTGAATGTGCAGTTCAACCTCCTTTCTCTTGGTTTTAGTGGCAGCACTGGGAGTTTGCTCTGAGTCCATCCTGTCCCTTTTGAATCCTAAACTGTGATCTCACCTAAACTCAAAATCTCACCTGGAAGCAGGGGAGTGCTGACCCTGCCGAGACCTGTTTGTGTTGCAGGCAGAGCTGGCATCCTTGGGTGCATTGCAAGGTTCACCTGTGACCCATCCCAGAGGGGTTATCCTGAGGGAAAGGATGGATCAGGCTGCTAGAGCTGGGCAGCTCCTGCTGGAAGGAGGGATGCTCTGCTTGGCCCGTGCAGAGAGCCTAAGGAGTAAATCCGTGCTGGTTGTTTGGGATGAGAGGCCATAAAGCCATTGGAGAGGGTGGGGGTGGCTATGCTGGAGCTCCCTCAGACTCTGAAATCCCCTCTGGTCAGCAGTACCAGGTTCATGCTGCGAACACAGCCATGAGTGTGCAGGACGTGCCTCAACCAGCAGCTCAGCATCACCCTGAGATCCGTGTCAGACTGGGAAGTGAGAGCTTTCCATCTCCTGCTGCTGTGTTCTGGATCATTTGCTGTGACTCTGGGCATATGTTGTCAATTCACCAGCACCTTTATGCAGTCAGTTATAATTCACATTTGCTGGTTTTTAATGAATGTTTGTTCACTGGAGCATTTGCCAGGGAGTGTGCATGGTGTGCAGAGCCAGCCCACATCCCAGCAGCCTCCAACACAAGCTGAGGCGAGGAATCAAGCTCAGGAAAAAATCAGGAATATATACCTTGTGACACACTCTGCCTGTGGTGTGAGACAGAGGGGACTCTGTGAATGGGAGTCTTGCAAGGGAGTCCCAGCAGCCACATGGATGGAATAGCTCCTGCCAATGCAATGGAAAATCCCAGGGATAATCAGGATCCTACTGAAATTCCCTTAAAATCCAAATATAGGCTCAGTCATTACCACTCTGGAGCACCTCACTGTCTGCTGCTCCCACCTCAAGGTTTGTTGTCCCGGTTGGTTTTCCCATCATCCGCATGGGGAATGGAAGCAAACCAGGATAAATGGAACACATGGTGATGAGGGACCTTTGAGAAACATCCCAGGAGCCCCAGATCCTCAGGGAGGCATTGAGAGACACAAGGAAGACTGACAGAGCTAAGGCTGAGTGTGATTGTTCTAAAGATACAGGACTCACCCCAAAAGGGAATGCTTTCTGTGGAAACACTTGAGAGGGTGTTGGGAGCTCAGTCCAGTTTGTTGGTAGAGAGAGCAATGCAAATTCATAATTACTGTAGCTAAAGGTGGGAGTTAATTACTTCTCCCATTGGGTGGCTGTGTAAAAGATGCAGTGACGAACAGGGACTGCTTCCCTGGCCCTTGCTGGGAGAGCCAAGGCTGCAGCCTGTGCCGGGGAAAGACGCGTCAGGAAAACCAAGGAGCTGACAAAGAGTAGGCGACAAAGCTGAGCAGCTCTGAGCCTTGCTGGGCAAAAACCTCTGACCAGGAAACTGAATTTCAGCAGCTTTTCTTTCCATCTCTTTGCCTTCAAACGCAGCTGCTGCTTGGACAAAATCAGCCTGGCTTTAAAGTAGGTCAGAGCTGAAGTCATCTCAGGATGCTCTTAGAAGGAGGAATACATGTCAGTGTGACACCACTGTAGCTTTTAATAGAGTTGTTCTCCACTGGCTGCTCCATGGGACTCAGACCCAGGAGAAAAGCTGCAGCCAGGTGGGAAAAGCTGTGGATCACAAATCCTACCTGAAGGGATGTGCTCCAGCAGAGATGAGGGCAGCGCAAGGGGAATGTGGCAGTGGAGGTCAAAAGTCTTAAGCTGCTTCCAAAAAAATGGACTTGGAGAAGCAACAGGGTCCTGAGCACCTTCTTAGCAGCTTTGGGGTCCCAAAAATCTAATTATCCACTCAGACTCTAGTGTCTTATTGAGTCCTCCCAGGTTTTTTTTGGACAGTCTGCCAGCAATTCAGTCTGGGCTATTTTAATAGCATGAAGGCATCCTGGGTACTCCGTTTAGGTCTCAGACACACAATTAGCAGTTCCAGGTTCTGAGCAGCTCATTAGTGTTTGGGCAGTTGGGAAGGGGACACCAACGAATTATGATTTCAAGCACCTGCTCAGCAGCTGTGACTTTTGGATCCTTTCTCTTAGCAATGCCAGCGAGTTCCAAAGCTGCTTTCAGGGAAGCATTTTCATCAGGCTGGAGAGGAATTCACGCTTTTTACCCTGCCACTGTCCAGCAGCCAAATCCTTGTGCCTCGTTTTCCTGGGAGGAGCGGTCCCAGGCTGAGCTGCCGTTTGTCCTGTTTGGCTGGGCTCTAAACCCTGCCTTTAGCTGAACACATTAAGCCCATCTGCTTCCCAAATCCAGCCGCAGCTCCAGCCCTCCGGGGCAGCTTGGCAGTGCCGCTGGTCTGACACAGCTCGGGCTGGCGGCTTTTTGGGAAGGCAGAGAAGAGAAGGAGGAGCAGCACAGCACCTCGGAGCGGCTTTCTCTTCTCCCCGAGCTGCCCACTACTCCCCAGACACACAAAAGAGAAGAGAAAAGTAGTATTTGCTGCCTCTCTGAGGAATGCGATGCTGGAGCAAGCTCCATGTGAGGGATCCGTGCGTTATTTATGGCTCTGGGCTGTGCTATCCCCTGCTGGATGAGCCGAGAGTTCTCGTTCAGAGCGAGGCTCTCACCGGGCAGTTTAACCCCCATCCCTCCTGACTCCACTGAGCTGCGCCTGCAGGACACAAAGGCAAAGCTCAGCTCCTGGGTGTGCCCCGGTGAGCGCAGCCGGGAGGGTCTGAGCCGTGCCTGGGGTGGGATCCCCGGCCCCGGAGGGTGGGAATGCTGCCAGTGCCCCCCAGCTCCACCTGAGCCGGCAGCACCAGCCCCTGGCCAGACAGGCCTGGAACGCTCGGAGCCCCTGGGCTGACACCTTCCCCCGGGCTGGTTTGCTGCTCCCTGGGAAGCGCTGCTGCTCTGCGGTGGGTTCCTGTCCCGCTGGAGCAGCGCCAAGGCAAAGCAGTTTTTTGGGACCAGTTCATGTTTTCTTGCTCCATGATGCATGTAACATCCATCAGAATAAAAATCAGAGCAACACGAAGGTAACGCTGGCGTGGGCTTGTTTGCATTTTACTCCTTTATTACCATAACATACAGAACTGTGTTATAGTATCATTGGCTTTTATACTATGTTACACTGGGCTTCATAGATGATAAAGAATTTGCATTAAATATGATGTTAAATAGGTTTCCAAGCACATATATTAAAGGGATATTTTGTATGTAATAGGTGGTTTTATTATTATAAAATGCCATCAATATTTCAGTATAGCAACCTGTTAAAAATAAAAAGGATTAAAGAGACAAGTTGGAACTGTCTGTTTTACCAGCCTCAAGTAAAATACTTTAGCATTTTTGAAATGAAACAAGAAAACCCAAGTGATTCATTTGGACTTTTGATATGAAGTGGATTTCACTAAATCAAATTAACATTTTGCTGTGAAATGCTAGAAACTAGATGAGACCACATTTTCTTCTCAAGAGTTTTCTGATCTTCATGGAAAGGGTGGTCAGGGACTGGAAAGGGCTGTCCAGAACACTGGTGGAGTCCCTATCCCTGGAGGGATTTAAAAGCCTTGTGCATGTGGCACTTGGGGACACGGTCAATGGTGGCCTTGGCAGTGCTGGGGGGTGGTTGGAATCAATGATCTCAGAGGACTTTTCCAACCTGAACAAAGCTGTGATCCTGTGATCATTTTTCCAGCCAGCCTCTGCCCATCCCAGCCTCGGGAATGAGCAGCCCAAGCCAGGGCCGGGGGGCTTTGCCAGGCTGGTGGCACAGCCAGAGCCACCAGAGCAAAGGGTCTGAGTGTTTGCAGAGGGAATTGTTCAGAACCTTGGGGAAAACGGCCCCGTGTGGGATCATCCCTCTGTATCCTCTGCATCCTCATCTCCCGGGCTTTCCGTGCTGTTGGCATTGCCAGGGCAGCAGCAGGAGAGCAGCAGGGCGGTGGGAGCTGCTCGTGTTGCACTGTGCAGCCTCAGGGAGCAGTGGGGTTCTCCAGGAGAACAGGGATCCCAAAAAACCCTCCAGCAGCTGGGAGCCACCTGAGCTCCCGATACACAACAGCCCATGGACACACAGAGGGAAAATGTGCCAGAAATCCACAACCATTGATCCGAACTGGTGTTGGTGACTGCTCTGGGTACTAATGACTGCTCTGGGGTATTAATGACTGCTCTGGGGTGTTAATGATTGCTCTGGGGTATTAATGGCTGCTCTGGGGTATTGGTGACTGCTCTGGGGTATTAATGGCTGCTCTGGGGTATTGGTGACTGCTCTGGGGTGTTAATGATTGCTCTGGGGTATTGGTGACTGCTCTGGGTACTAATGACTGCTCTGGGGTGTTAATGATTGCTCTGGGGTATTAATGGCTGCTCTGGGGTATTAATGACTAATGCCTTCCTTATTGCTATAAGCCCATCTGAGTGACAGCCCAGGACAGGAGGATTTGTTTTGCTTTATTTTGCCTCTGGATGTTGGATTTCAGAAGAGCCTCAGGAAGTGGAGCAGAGAGAAACTCAGTGAGGAAAGAAGCTGTTTTGGCTCCCTGGAAAAGCCTTCAGAAGGCTCCTCCAGCCCCGTTCAGCCATAGGAAAACCCTCTGAGGCAGCTTTGGGCTGAGCTGGGGCTGCAGACACAGCAGTGGTGAGAGATGTCTGTGCCAGGGGAAGGCTGGAGCTGTCAGGAAACGTCTGCCTCTGCGATCTGCAGGGATCTGCTGATGTCTCTGTTTATTGGGCAAGACACAGCCCAGGGGAACCCTAAGGAAGAGTTAACGGCAAACAAGGAATGTGAGTGTTGGGAGACAGCAGAGACCTCTCTGCCACAGCAGCTTCCAGCAGGAGCAAGAGAAGGGAAGTTCAACAAGCCATGAGGAATTTCCAAGGCAGATGCTGACAGGTTTGTGCTCAGACAACTCAGCAGGTCTTATAAATATGTCCTTCAAGGGAGGCAGTGCAAAGGCCCTACAATTTGGGCCAGGAGGTCTGAGAAGGCTTCAAGGAAATGCTCATTTTGGAGCTCCTCAGCCTAAACTGAGCCTTCCCCAAACAGAAGGGGAAGCTCTGAATCTTTATTGTCATTATTAAAACAGGAATAATAGGAATGTGAGTTCTTAATCAGTGGACCATAAACTGCCCTTCTTCCCAAGGGATGACTTCTCTGCCTTTTTATCCATGGGGGAAGGAAGTAGGAAAGAGAGAAGAGATTTCTTTTGGCTCTGCAACCCATCTGTGATGGAGAAAACGGTGCCCTGAATCCCACCCTGATGGTTCAACCCCTGCAAAAGCACCCGGTTATGGGCTGCCATGGGGGTGTGCGACCAAAGAGACCACCCTGGCTTCCAGCATGGGATAAACTTCCAGCAGTGGAGGAAATACAGGATATGAGGGGTAGGGAGGTGTCAGAGCTCGGTCCAAGCACCCAGAGAGTTCCTCTCCTGACTGCTGGGGGATTTTACTCCCAGCCCCGTGGCTTTGGAGTCAGGAGGAATTGGTTTTCCCAGTTGCCTTTGCCAAGGGCTCCACGGTACCGCAATGAGAAGAGCTGCAGATCTGCCAGCATGGCCCTGGGAAGATGTCTCAGAGGAAAACACCGTTTGTCCTCTCTCTTCAAGGGTCTTTCACTTTTATTCCTCCACACAAGGCAAAGGTCAGACTTGTGCTGAAGAAGAAACACCTCATCCCTTCCAGGAGGCTTTCAGCCAAAGGGATGGGCTGTAAATCACCCTTGTTCCCACGTGCAGCTGTGGGTTTTATGTTCTGGGCTGAGGAGATAAACTCACTCCCTGCTCACAACAGAGAGCATTTGTAGCATTTATTTCCAATCCTGTCCCCCCACACACCCACCCTGGCATGACAAATAAGAGGCTGTAATTCTCTGGGAGGCAAGTTTTATGGGAAGTGATGCATTTTTCTGTCCCTGCTGCTAAACCGTCTGTGGCTCTGCAGCTGATACCAGGTTTGGGCAGTTTATTCTCTGGCAGACTTGCCATGATTTTCTAATTCACTGATCTAACACGGGATGAAGAGAAGTCTTCCCTCCTTGCTACTGTAATTCTTCCTCTCCACCATGTAACTGTTTCCCAATTTACTTTTGAACAAAGGGGGCTCTTCTCTCTGCATACAACTCTGAGTTTTATGTTTTCTTTCTCTCTTATGTGACCATGTTCCGCGGAGAAAGTTCATGGAGCAGCTTTGTGTGGGTGTCTCAGTCCTGCTGAAGTTCATTGTTCTCAAAGCCAGGAATTGGATGGTATTTAAGGTCCCTTTCAACCCAGGCCATTTTAGGATTTTATGAAACCTGGAGAATTTATGTTGTGACTTGTAACTCTTTAAAGCCATTTAAAAGCCCAAGCTCTCCAGGAGAGTGGAATATGCAGCAGATGACCCCAGTCTGAGGCACAGCTTTTAGCTGTGTTGAAGATGTTTAGCCTTGGACTGAGGTAAATCAGCTCCTGAGAGTGATCTGTGCTGCCACAATGCCCTGTTTTATTTAAAACAGCTCCAGGTCCCACTAGCCCCAGGGCTCTGTCATTGTCAGCACTGTTTCGGTGGGAATTACTGGCATCTTTGGCTCTTTCTGGATCCTCGTGCAATCTCTGCTGCTGATCCTGGCATTTAACTGGCCAGATCATTGTCTTGACACAATTTGAACGCAATTCTGTGATTAACAGGTTACAGTGCAGCTCTTTGCAGCACAAATACAGCCCTGTCCTTCACCCTGGGAAATGACAAAGAATCTATTAAAAAATACCTGTTGTAGTGAGGTGGGGTTGGGTTCTTCTCCCAGGTAGCAAGTGACAGGATGAGAAGAAATGGCCTAGAGTTTCACCAGGGTGAGTTTAGGTTGGATATTAGGAAAAATTTCTTCACGGTAAGAGTTATCAAGCAGTGGAACAGGTTGTCCAGGGCAGTGGTGGAGTCACCCTCCCTGGGGGATGTTCAGGAGACGTGTGGATGTGGCACCTGGGACACGGTCAGTGCTGGATGTGGTGCTGGTGCTGGGCTGGTGGCTGCACTTGATGTAGTCCAACCTCAAGGACTCTGTGACTCTATGAAATGGGTTTGGGTTTTTTCCTGATGGTAGAGAAAGAATTACAGATAAAGATATTGCACTGGGTTCCAGGGAAGCTGAGATTAACAAGGCAACTTTCTGCTTTGGTTTTGAAGCACAGCATAGATGCATCATTGAGGGGAATCGGGGACCTTGGCTCCCCTCTGCTTTTTGTTCACTCTCTGCATTGACTGGAGCAGGTGGAGTGCAAGGATCTGAAGGGCAGGCTGTGCACATGCTGTGAACTGATGTGGCAGCAGAGTCAGGGGTAAACTCCCTCCTGTGCTACAGGAGTGTGATAATATTGGACATCAGAGGTACCAGCAACAACTGAGACACACCAGCACATTCCTAGGCCAGCCTTGGTGGCTCCTGCTGCATTCAGAAACAGCATCATCCTCTTTTGTGTTTGCTGCCTGTGCTTGTGTTTGCGTTGTTTCTGCTGTGGGATGAGAACACAGCAGGAAAAGGGAGCAGGGGAGGGCAGGGGTTATCACTGGCCTGGGGACAAGTGGAGGACACCGGTTGGGATGGAGAGGGAAAAGGTGAAGGCAGATCAAGGTGAAGCATCTCAAATGGGGACAGAAGAATACTGATGCACTTCTACGTGGAGAAATTCCGGTCACACGGACAAGGAATGGATTTCCCTTGACCTTCCTCAGGCTGCCTGTCCCTCTGGCAACGCCCAGCCCTGGCAGCAGCTGGAAATCTTCAGCAATGACAGCTCCAGAGCAGTGACCACAATGACCATTCCCTGTCAGGGGCTCTTTGTCCATTTGATCGTTACTGAACCAGCAGCTCCTTCACACACAGCTGGGGGCTGCTGGGACAAACCGGCCTAAGCCAAAGGCTGTGGAAGGGAAATATTCTCTTAAATGGGAAAGTGAAGCTCCTTCAGCCCATGAACCACCTGCGCCCAGGTAGCTGTGTCCCTACAAAGTCAGGGGGATGAAAGCTGGGCCTCGAGCAGGGCGCAGCAGTTGTCCCATGTGGTGAATATCCATGACATCCCATTATCCGGTGATTGCTCTTCAAGGCTTAGCCAATACCAGGACAATTTACCTGTGCTACATTCTGTCCTTGCACATGTAGGGTCATCTGCCCCTGTTAAAAGCATGAGAGTAGAGACAAAGTCTTTGAAGTCAAGGCCTTAAATCTAGAGAGAAGCCAAAATGTACCCCAAGTTCTCCCTTGAGAGCCTGCCCTTCCAGGAGTCATTAATTCAGCTTTAGGCTCTTCCATGTTCTTGGCTCCAGGGATGCCAATTGTACCTGTTCATTGGATTTGTAGCTCTCCCTTCCTGTTGGCGCAGGCAGGATAATCACTTCCCATTATTTAACAGTGCACAGCATCCTTCACCTCTCCCAAGGCATTTCCCCAGACTGTGGCTCCCTAATCAAAGGGGTTTGTGATGGGAGGTGATGGTTGGGCTGGAGCTGCAGCACCACAGAGAAAGGCTCGATGTGGTTGTGACACATTTACAGGCAATTTTCCCACAGTTCAATCCCGTGGGTCTTTGATTCCCTAATACAATCAAGGGTTTGGGTTTGCATTCCACAAAAGGGGCGGGGAGGTGCTATTGCCCCATTTTGGGGTCATAACTTGAAAGATGACATAGGTGGCACAAAGTGAGCCAGTGTTAGACTGGGAAAAAGGGATGGGTGTTTCTAATACTCCAAGAATGTCCCAGCTTCCTCTGGAATAGGAATTGCTGCATTTCCCCCAATATCCTGACTGCAGAGCTGAGCAGCTCATTTCTGTCAACCAGAAGTCATGAGAAAACAGAGAGAGGAGGACAAAAAGCGACAACAAACCAGTCATGTAGGTTAAAGAAACAACAAAGAGAAAAGTGTCTTCTGCCCTTGGTGTGCCACAGTGGCTGCACCACCCAACAGGATTCAGGAAGGGATGAGATAAGGGCAGCACAAGAAATGAATCCCAGGCAAGACAGGCTCTGATCATTATGGGAATTTTAACCCAGCCTGAAGCTATGCACTGCAAAAATCTGAAAGCATAACCTCTCCCTGACCTTGGAAAAGATTTTCCCGTTTGAAAATAAAATTCAGAAGAGAAGAAAGGAGGAAATTGGTAGAATAAGCACTGCAGCCTTTAAACACAGACATTATTGAACACAGCCCATGTAAAGCTCTCTCAATCCCTCAAGCACTTCCTTATGAAAACCCTTCCCTGTTCCTCCATCCCTCCCGTATTTGGGAGTGGCTGGCAGGGGAGCAGGGTACAAGACTGAGCACCAAGGTTTGCAGTCCTCGGAACAGGCAGAATGTAGCGAAGGCCCGGAATGAGGGGCTGTGCTATTACCTGCCTGCTCGTAATGCAGATCCATCCTCTGCATGTCTTGCCAGCACCTCCAAGCTAAAAATAGAAATGTTTCCTTCACAGTTGGCACACAGGAAGAATCTGAGGCTGGGGAGTGGGGCAATTAGAAAGTTTTATGGGAAAATCTCTCCTTGCTGGGTAGGAGCAGCAATGGCAAAGCAGCAGCAGCAACGTCAGAGCATCACCAAGAAGAGCTGGCCCAGAGCCTACAGATCCTGCAAGGTCTGAGAGCACAAATTGAACATCAGAGATGTTCCTGGGGGAGCAGAATGTCGGGCAGGAAGCACTTGGCCTCTGCATCCCATGGGAGTGGAACAGTGTAGCTCCCACCTCCGTCCCTCCCTGAGTTGACACGAGGTGCCCACAGGAGCTGTGCCCCAGGGGTTTCCTTGCAGTTAAAACCTGGGGCAGGGCCCTGCAGTGTCCCAGCCTGGGGAGTTTCATGGTGGTCGTGGATGGTGCAGCTGGACTGGCCAGAGCCCTCCTGTGTTGCTCTGGGGACCAATCCCAGAGAGTGCTAAGTGCAGAATGAGCTTGAGAAGGTGTAAAAATCCCACCCCTGGCACTGCTCATAACCAGATTTTGGGTCAGGGTGACAGGCCTGTCCAAAGAAAGCTTGGCTGGGGAGGGCAAAGGGATTCCTACCACAGTTACTGAAGGGAAGGTGCAAACACACCACATTTAAACCAACTTCTGTCCTTTATTCCATGACCAATCCATTCTCTGGGATCAATTTTCCCACATTCAACTCCTTAGCCCAGGATCCATCTGACTTGCCACCAGTGCCATCCTTTCAGGTGAGCTGACAACTTGGCCAAGATGTTCCTGAGACCAGACTCGGAAATGACAGCTTCTGATATTCTGAGAGCATTCCCTCCTTCTCCAGCCCACTGTCCACAGCTTATCAACATCTGGATTGCTGATCCCCAGCAGAGAAGGATGCCTGAGGGCTCTGGGCCTATTTGGGAATCTTTCACCCTCCTTGGGACCTCTGCCACAGAAGGACCAGCTGGACAATGTCAGCAGCCTGCCAGGAAGGACAGGAAGGCAGTTTCCATCCCCTGGAGCTGATGAGCTGTAGGGAAACCTCGACACCTTTTCAGCCTTGTTTTGGCTGCCCTCAAACCCTGATGATCCAAGAGAGCTCTCCCTGCTCTCCTGCTCCCTGACACCACAGTGACCAGTGCAGGCCCTGGGAACCCTGTGAGGGCCGTCACTGTCCCAGTTCTGAAAGGAACTGCACCCATCGTGGCTGCTCCAAGTGGACAGGGGGACTCTGAGCTGGCAGGACCTTCTAATTGAAGGAACCCAGTTTGGATTGTCCTTGTTGCAGTACACCCTGTTAGAGTGTCGCTACCTTGTCATGTTCATTTGGGGCAAAGAATTGATTGGGAATACATTTTATCCCTTTGGGGTTTACAGAGGAGAGTCCCCGTCTTTCTGCTTGTCTTGGTGAGAAGTCCCCTCTCCTGGGTTCCATTCATGAACAGGGTGGCCGTGCTGTGAAATGCCCATTTACAGCCAGACTTGGTCTTTTTGAATAGGTCCTTTTGCTCCTGGCAGGAACACGCAAACACCTCCTCAGCAAACGTTCAAGGAAGGAGGCAGCCAAACTCTGCTCGTCCTTTGGGAGGCTCAGCCCTGCTGTCAGTGTGGTCCTGCTGCCCGCTGAGGAGCTGCAGGGTGTGTGTGGTGACGCGTGTCCTAGGAGCAGTCAGGTCCTGCTGTGGTGGCCACTTTCCCAGTGACATCTCAGGGATGTGGCACAGTCTGTTCCCCATTTGTTAGAGCAGAACCCTGGGATGGTGTCAAAGCACCAACAGGATCAACCTGAACCTTTCCAATGTGGTTTGCTGAGGAGGGAAAGGGGGAGGTGAGGTAGAAGAGACGGAAGGGAAGAGTGCAAAGCTCTTTATGCCAAAGGGAGAGGAGATCATGACCCTTCAACTTGGATACCCTCCCCCGGCCCCAAACCAGGCAGGTCGGGATGTTGGCATGGGAGGAGCAAGGATTCTGTCAGTGTCATGTGTTTCCTTTCTCCACAGCTGCCACTGGATGGGAGTAACATGAAGCCCCAAACACCACAGGTGTGTGGTGTGGCCATGCAGGGAGGAGGAGAAGCCCCGAACCCGATACTTGGCACCACCCCATGCTCGGAGCAGCCATCCCAGAGAGGGATGTCCCTGTGGGTGTCTCCAGCATAGGCATTGCCCAGGAGGTACCTCCTGCCCAGGCATTGCTGTGAAAAGAAGACAGTGGTTCAGGAGTGACTGCGGGAGCAGCAGAGCACCCACTGCACTGAATCCCCCAGGCTTCTGTGAAGAACCATTTCACAGTCTGTGCTTTGAGGAGAGATCATTAGACCCGAGTTTGGATTTCATCTTTGGATGTCATCTTTCCCTGCTCCCTGAAAGAGCTGTCATCTTTAGGTTAAGAAATAACTAAAAAATACAATGTCAAGAGCAAGGCCTTCTCCAAAAGCTCCCAGAAGATCCAACTGCTGCATGACAGACTCACATCATCACTTGAAAACTTTTCCCAAACATGGCTCTTCAGCATCATTTCTTTCTGGCCCAGGTGGACACCACAGTGCAGACACCGATGTGCATCTGAGCACATCCCTTGGTTCCTCATTCCCGTGGTTGTGGTGGGATCTCGTGTTATTTTGTGTCAGGTTTATGTGCAGGTGCAGCGTGAGCTGTGCTCAGGTGCAGTGTGAGGAGGAGAAGCTGCTCCCCCACGAGACATCTCCTTTGTGGCTCTGGGTGGGGGTGTCTGGCTGATGGCTGCAAGATTGGGGTGCTGGTTGCAGGCGGTTGTTGTTCAGGACAGCTCAGGCTGTCCCCTCCCGCTGCAGCACCATGGTCCTGTCGGGGCTGAGCAGAATTAGGGAACTGACAGACAGGTGAAGGTGGTTGAGCCTCCTCTGGAGTGGGGTCAGGGTGGCATCTGCTCCCAGTCCTGCTGTGACACTGGTGGAATGTGCTGAAAGAGAGAGGTTTGGGTTCCCCCACTTGGGTACAGAACGGGCAGGGAACAGAGTATTTATCCAGGGGTTTCACGAATGGTACTGGCAGTGAATGAACACTGATGACAACTGCAAGGACTTCGCTAAAAACTCTCTCTCCTGGGAGCACGGTGCCTCTTTTGGGTCCAGGAACCTGCCCTTCCTGAGTCTTTGGGAATGTCCCCCAACTGCCAGATGCAGAACCTGAGGAGGATGGGCACCAGGATGGGGGAGGGGGGAAGGGGCAGGGAATGAGGATATTTGTTATTATCAGGGAATATTTTAGGAAGCTGTGGAAATCAGGAATATGGTTCAGTTGCCCCATGATCACGGAATCATGGAATGGCCTGACTTGGAAGGGACCTCAAAGCCCCTCCAGTGCCACCCCTGCCATGGGCAGGGACACCTCCCACTGTCCCAGGCTGCTCCCAGCCCCGTCCAGCCTGGCCTGGGGCACTGCCAGGGATCCAGGGGCAGCCTCAGCTGCTCTGGGCACCCTGTGCCAGGGCCTCACCTCCCTCCCAGGGAAGGATTCCTACCCAATATTTAATAATTATGCTGCAGAGAACAGACATTTCCCAGCCATATCAGTGTAGAATTGCAGGAGTTGATACAGCCCCTGACGCCCATCACAACCACCTCAGAAGCTGCAGATCTCAGGGGGTTGTTTTCCTTTGGAGTTACTTCTTATGGATGCAATCAGCCAGGCCAACCTTCCCACAGATCCAGGCCCAGGACTACACTTGCTGGAAGGTGCTGCAGAGATTTCATATTCACAGAGAAAGAGAGGCGCCATCCAAGTGTTCTGTGCCTGGGTTTGGAAGAGAAAGATTGAAATGAATCTGCACAGAAAATGAATCTGCTTTGCATTCTGATTATTGTAGGACTACATCAAGCTCATGACAGAAAAGATGCCCTGCCATGGCCAATCCTGTCTTTGGATTAGCTGGAGCAGAGCTGGGAATTGAGCCAAAAAGAGACAGAAACTCCTGCTCCCCAGGGCTGGCTCGCAGTTTGGGACCAGCGCACGCAGCTGGGCTTGGTGGGATGCTGGGCTGGGCTCGGCCCTTGGAATGCCCTGCCCCAGTCCCGGGCAGGAGGGCAGTGGGATAACAGCAGGATAGCAGCGGGATAACAGTGGGATAACAGCAGGATAAGAGCAGGATGGCAGTGGGATAACAGTGGGATAACAGCAGGATAACAGTGGGATAACAGCAGGATAACAGTGGGATAACAGCGGGATAGCAGTGGGATAACAGTGGGATAACAGTGGGATAGCAGTGGGATAACAGTGGGATAGCAGTGGGATAGCAGTGGGATAGCAGTGGGATAGCAGTGGGATAACAGTGGGATAACAGTGGGATAAGAACGGGATAGCAGTGGGATAACAGTGGGATAACAGTGGGATAGCAGTGGGATAACAGTGGGATAAGAGCGGGATAATGGCAGGATAACAATGGGATAACAATGGGATAACAGCGGGA
The DNA here is from genome assembly GCA_013400735.1 of Pomatostomus ruficeps. Lineage (NCBI taxonomy): Eukaryota > Metazoa > Chordata > Aves > Passeriformes > Timaliidae > Pomatostomus > Pomatostomus ruficeps. The sequence goes on along the minus strand of VYZT01062821.1, from coordinate 35,781 downwards.
TAACAGCAGGGTAACAATGGGATAAGAGCGGGATAGCAGTGGGATAGCAGTGGGATAACAGTGGGATAACAGAGGGATAAGAGCGGGATAACAATGGGATAACAGAGGGATAGCAGTGGGATAGCAGTGGGATAAGAGCGGGATAATGGCAGGATAACAGTGGGGTAACAATGGGATAACAACGCCCATTGAGGGCGTTGGAAGCTGCCTCGCTAAGCCACGCTTGGCTGGGGCTTGGGGCAGCAAAGCTCCCCGCGGGGAGCCGATGGAGTGGGAACATCCCAGAGCAGCACCCAACGCAGCCCATCTCCCCAGGCCAGGGAGAGCGCGGGACAGGCAAAGCTCGGGAATGAACATTCCGTAGGGAAAGCCTGGGCCTGGGGCTCCGAGCTTTTCCTGTGCCAGCAGAGAAATCCACGGGAGCTGCCTGGGCTCGGGGCTGCCGTCCTGCACAGCTTTCCCTGGCAAAGGCCCTCGGCTCCACCAGCAGAGCTGGCTCCGCGTACTCCAGCTCAATGAGCTTTTCTCTGGTTTGTTGGGATTTGGGACTCCACTGCAGGGTCTTTTACTTTAGAAAGGAAGTTTAGGAGGCAGAATATTCTGTTTGCCATTGGTACAGCAAAACCTGGATGGCTTTGGTTTACTCTGATGTCAAATAAGCTTTTTCTTTTTTTTTTTTAAATAGCTTCCTTTTTTATTTTATGCAAACCTCTACTCAGAATAAATAATCTCAAACCAAAATATTCCATCTCAGAGAATCCCTTCTCTCTTTCCACATCCCCATTTTTGCCTCTCTCTTCCTCCCTATTTTTTTTTCTGTTTTTGTTTTGTTTTCATTTCCGTTTGGTTTCACTTTGTTCTACGGAGAGCAACTGGCAAAAAGCTGGGGTTTTCAGAGAGGGTTGTAAGGATTTTTTTTAAGCCCATACCTGGCACTTCTCTGCAGGCTCAGGGAACCCAATACCAGTTCGTCTGTTCCTCCTTTCCCAGGGGCTGAAATTCCCTTTCACCCACACCTGCACTGAGCTGAGCAAAGAAGCAGTTGGATGGTTGGCTGGTGACTAAAGGAAATGAGGAAAAAACATGTTCCTCATATCATTAATGAATTGAAAAAATAATTTAAAAAAACCCTTAGAGATTAACTGGATAAATCTCTTACATTTCTGGTACTTCTTGAGCAATTTTCAGTTAATAAGTCCAATTGAAGGAGATTTTGAAATGAAACATCACTTCAAATGAAAAATAATCAGAGCTTGTTTGTTCTCAAAGTGCCAGATTGACACAAACACTAAAACCCCCTGAAATGTTTATGTTCTTATTTTTTTCAATTAACAGCTTGAATTTACAACATGTATTAGTATCAAAGTAATTTTGGTTTTTTTACACTGGAAAAATTGATTCCATCTCCCTTTCTCCAGACTGACAGAGCTTTACCTCCTCCTTGTTACAGTCTTATTCTGCTGCCAGATTTCAAACAAATCACAGGCTTAGTGTGAAAAAGGAATCAAAAGAAAGGAGCACCCAATAAAGCTGTTTGCTCTGATGAAGTGAGGCAGTTGCTTTGCACATGAAAGTCAGCATTATGACTAAACTTGAAAATAGCCCTTTTTCCTGAGTCTTGCCTCTAAATCAATATTTCAGCCGAGGCCGTGTCTCAGATGCTGAGCAGCACATGTGGCACTGGCTGCCACAACCCCTCAGACGGCCCCTCCTCCACCCTCCTTGGGGGCTACAGAAATTCCAAGGTGTTTTGGAAAGCGGCGCCCTGCATTCCCCTCATCCTGTCCTTCATTAAAAACTTCTGTGGTGGGGAAGTTCAAGATGACAGCACTGAAGGGATGGGATTGAGGGGTAGCACCAGGAGGCCCTTTCAGAACATTCCCAGCTGGGCAGGTCTGTGCCAGATACCACAGAGAGCATCACAGCACCCGTTTAGACTCTGAACTTCTGGATATGTAAAACTAAACAGGAAACCCCACCTCAGGTCCTCTGCTCCCATCTTGTTTTGGGAGATAATGGCAATGCTCTGTTTTTCAGAGAGGTTGTAAAGATTAATGCAGCCTTCAAGTGCAGGAGAGAGAACAGAGAAGAGAAAGGCAGAATGAGTTCTCCTGGTCCATGGGGGACAAGAGGAAGAATAATGGGTTTAAGTTGTAGGAAGAAAGATTTAGGTTTGATGTGCAAAACCACCTAGCAAAGTTTGACAGGTAATTTGAGCCAGAGGAAGCAACACAGAGACCACGGAGTGCTCCTCCCACACAGACCCCTGCTCACTGCACACACAGTACACGGGGCACAGCTGGGGGAAAACAGGGGAGAACTGACACCTCCCTGGGAGCAGGGTAACACCCAGCTCCTGGGATTGAGGGTAACACCCAGCTCCTGGGAGTGAGGGTAACACAGAGCTCCTGGGATTGAGGATAACACAACACCCAGCTCCTGGGAGTGAGGGTAACACAGAGCTCCTGGGAGTGAGGGTAACACAGAGCTCCTGGGATTGAGGGTAACACAGAGCTCCTGGGATTGAGGATAACACAACACCCAGCTCCTGGGAGTGAGGGTAACACAGAGCTCCTGGGAGTGAGGGTAACACAGAGCTCCTGGGATTGAGGGTAACACAGAGCTCCTGGGATTGAGGATAACACAACACCCAGCTCCTGGGAGTGAGGGTAACACAGAGCTCCTGGGAGTGAGGGTAACACAGAGCTCCTGGGATTGAGGGTAACACAGAGCTCCTGGGATTGAGGATAACACAACACCCAGCTCCTGGGAGTGAGGGTAACACAGAGCTCCTGGGAGTGAGGGTAACACAGAGCTCCTGGGATTGAGGGTAACACAGAGCTCCTGGGATTGAGGATAACACAACACCCAGCTCCTGGGAGTGAGGGTAACACAGAGCTCCTGGGAGTGAGGGTAACACAGAGCTCCTGGGATTGAGGGTAACACAGAGCTCCTGGGATTGAGGATAACACAACACCCAGCTCCTGGGAGTGAGGGTAACACAGAGCTCCTGGGAGTGAGGGTAACACAGAGCTCCTGGGATTGAGGGTAACACAGAGCTCCTGGGATTGAGGATAACACAGCTCCTGGGATTGAGGATTTCTGGAGCACTCAGAGCTGTGCCACACTCCAGCATCGGGTTGAAGGTTCTCCTTTGCAAATGACAGAGCTGTTTCTACCTCTGGAGGTGAACAGGAGCTGCTGTGCCTGAAAGGCACCTGCGTAGTCACCCAGATGACATTTGTGACCAGAAGGTGCTGAGTGTAAGCAAGTGGTGGCTCTGATGGGTGTGGAGCAGTCCAGCTCTGAAGGAGTTAAATGTTTCCTGCTGAAATCCTGGGCTGCTGTATTTTATTTCTGTTTCCCTCCAGTGGAAAACCTGCTCCTGAAATCATTTATTGGACACTGACAGAATGTTTCTTTTCCTTCTTAACATGAAAAAATTTGTGAGGCAAGAATTAATCTGGCGCATAAGTCACAAGTTTGGCACGGAAGCTGTCCAGCTAAGTTTGGGCTCAAAGTGCCTTTCTCAGCTTTAGTCCTTGAGCTGGAAAGCAGAGTGCAGGCAGCAGTGCCAATGTGGAGCACACACAGGAAATCGCTCCAGGTCTGATCCCTCTTCCTCACTTCAGCAGGAACAGGCAGAGACAGAGATGAACTCCCCAGGTTGGTGTCTTTGGAAAGCTTGAAAGAGGAAGTACTGTTCAAGGAACCGACAAACCTGGTACCTCCAAGCTCTGGGCTTGTGGCCTTTGATGAATTTCTCAGTCATCTTGGTGTGAAGGCTCTGCCAGGTACTGAAGTGCTCTGAGAACACAGGCTTTGAAAAGCCACCAAGCCCCAGCACAGGCAGGAGCTCCAGAGGTGCAGAGAAGCTGCCTCTGCCCCATCCCTGCAGTCACCTCCTCAGCCACGGTAGCCCAGCCCACAGCAGGGCTGGAGCCTTCTACAGCCTTTAAGGAACCGAGTCCCATTAAAGCACCCACTCCCCCCAGCAGCAGAGCACGGACACCCCCCTGCAGGGCTGGGGTCACCAGAACCAGGAGAGGAGAGGCTGTTCCTGAGCCAGGGCCTCTCTCCAGCCCGGCTCTCCTCAAGCAATGATCCCACCAGGAAGCAGCCCCTCACTCCAGCCCGGCTCTCCTCAAGCAATGATCCCACCAGGAAGCAGCCCCTCACTCCAGCCCGGCTCCCCTCAAGCAATGATCCCACCAGGAAGCAGCCCCCTGGGCTGGCAGGAAGGTGCTGCCCAGCAGAACATCTCCCCCATCCACAGGGAATTGGGGCTCAGCAGGGCCTGAGGGCAGCAGGGGAGTTTTTAATCCAGGGGTCTCTAATCTGGCTGATGCTCCTCGCGGGCTCAGGGATTTCTGGGGCTGTCCCTCAGCGACCCCCAGTCGGTGCAGCACGAGCACGTCTGGGTGCAGGTGGAGGTGTTCGGCTCTGCAGGGAAGGAAGATCCTCCCTCTCTGGGTTCAGTCAGCCCTCTCTGTGTTCCATCAGCCCTCCCCGCACAGTCTGGGGTTCAGAGGGCACAGGGAACACTCCCTGACCCTGCTCCAGGCCTGCCCTGTGGGCTGGGGGCTCTCTCACCCTCCCACAGTGTCCAACACCAGCTGGGGCTGTGGCAGCTCTGTGCTGGGGGGGAGGGGGCAGTACAGGGGATTTTAATAATAGCCTGCCTGAGCCAGGGGAGAGGCAGAAAGAAAGGAAAGAGTTTCATCCCTTTTGAGAGAGGGGAGGAAGAATAGGGAGTGTTTTCCCCTTCCTCAGGAGTACTCTGACAGCAGCCCCTTGGTGGCAGGAAGAGGGTGCCTGGTTTATCTGCTTGGGACCTTGATCCTGTCCTTTCCCAGTGTCCCTGAGCCACAGGATGTCACCACAGAGCATCCAGAGGCAGGACAGACACCCCAAAACCCCTGAAAACATGAGCTAGGGAAGATTCTCCTCCCAAACTCTCCACTCTAATCCAGGCTCAGCTTCCAGAAGCACTGCCTGGGGCAGGTCTCAGCTTTGGTTCCTCCACAGGAACACAATTTGCTCCTCTCGGATACATCCTGCCAGCCAAGCTGGTCGCCTCAAGGATTATCCACAGCAGAGACAGAATGACCTTCTCATTCCCAAGGGAAGCAAAAGGAAATACTTTCATTATCAGCCAAGTCCAACAAAGCAAATACATCCAGGTTAATGAACATCCCAGTGGCACACACCTTATCTAAGCAGGTAGATATTTCCTCCCTAATTGAAAAGAAAAGCTGTTCACTAGGCAAAAGTTCTTTTAGGGACTTTCTTTATGCAATTAAACTGCTAATGAGGCTGCTTAGTCCTCCCTACTTTTCTTGTAGCATCTTCCCAGTGAGGCACCTCCACATTCCCAGGGACCAGTGGACAAACTGGGGCAAGTTTCATTCCTTGCAGGCAGCTGATGGAATCTGGGGGGCTCAAGGCTGGCAGGGAGGGGGTGCAGGATCCTTTCCTTCTGGGGATCAGGGCTCCAGCTGCACGCTCTGATTTCTCTGCTCTCTCTTAAATCCATGAATCCAGATAGAGCTGCTTGTGTCTGAACTCTTTCTTGGGGCAAATGTAGTTTTTTCTGGTGCCAGCTGTGTTTGTTTGACAGAGACATTGTAGGGACCTGTACCCATTCCTTGGGAGCATCCTTCCCACCTGGAAAGCTGGGCAGTGGCTGCTTCTCTTCAATGCAGTGCTAAAGGAGGCGGATGCTGGGGCAGGGACTTGTGCTCTCTAATCCCTTCAATGCTGTGAGCCACGGAACATTCCTGCCTTTCCAGAGTGAAAACAAACCAAAAAACAATCTCCTAAATAATCTCCTTTAGCCTAAAACTCAGAACCAGGATTTCCAGCCTAGCTGAAACCAGGAATTTTCTATTCCCCCTGCAATAAGGCTCCTGCCTCATCCAGAGGAGGGTCCTGGTTGGGTTTGGGGCTCAGCAGGAACCTTGCAGTGAAATTTTCTTATTCTGCCAAGCACTGAGGCTCCTGTGGATGTGACTGGGCTTGCAAGTGCTCCAACTCTTCAGGGAAATGGCTTGTCATCCTTGGCTGCTTTACAGCTGTAAACATCACAAAGACAAAGGCGTTGGAGTACTGTACTCAGATTGTACCTGCTCCTGCTCACAGCTAACAGGAGATGGACTGCAGAAAACATAACAGCAGAATTCACTGTTTTCCTCTTCTTTTCCCCCCCTGACTGGCAGTGAAATCTTTGCTGTCTCCCACACCCACTGCTTTTATTATTTAATCAATGCTCAGTGCTGCCACAAAAGTAATAGAAACACGGGATGGGCTTTATGAGCCACCACCAGACATGGCTACAGATCTAATTATAGATTCCTGAAATTTGCATTAAAGTGTTTGGAAGCCCTGTGGAAGGGCAGAACACGGCTGTACTAAACAGAGACCGCAGCAGCCTCTTGCCCAACATTTTGCAGCTTAAGCAGAGAAGGCAAGAAAAAGATGGGAATCAATTAACTGGTACCAATTACGTGGTGCAGGAGAAGAATGGAGACAAGGGGAGCTCAGGCTGAGTCTGTCCCGTGGATCTGTGGTGCAGCCAAGAGCAGAGCCTGGCGGGAAGGCAAATGAGGTCATCTGTCTGATCACTTGATCCCACAGTCCTAGAAACCCAAGAGAAGGAATTTATTAAATACGGAATCTCAGAATGGTTTGGGTTGGAAGGGACCTTAAAGCCCCTCCAGTGTCATCCCTGCTATGGGCAGGGACACCTCCCACTGTCCCAGGCTGCTCCCAGCCCCGTCCAGCCTGGCCTGGGGCACTGCCAGGGATCCAGGGGCAGCCTCAGCTGCTCTGGGCACCCTGTGCCGGGGCTTCCCCACCCCACAGGGAGGAATTCCTTCCCAGTATCCCATCCAGCCCTGCCCTCTGGCAGTGGGAAGCCACCACTCTTCCATGCTTCCTGGCTCTCTCCAAAATCCGAAGAAAACCTGTGCACAGGTCCCAGAGCTCAGGGATCTGTGGAAAGCAGGAAACGCACCCGAGGAAGCGACAGCGGAGGCGGAGAAGGACAGAGAAGGGACAGAGGAGCCAGAGGCACCTGCTGATGGAGTCCCTCTGCTAACAATCAGCAGGTAATCAGCACATCTACTCATGTGCCATGGGCTCCATCTCCTCGGCTCTTCAGAGCCAGCAAATCTCTGCACTGCTATTGATTTTCTGCCTGGCCCCTCAGGGATGGTGCTCACTGAAGATAAGGGCTTCCCCCGCGGGCTGCAGCTGAAGGAGGCAGGAAAGGCTCTGGAGCAGAAGCTCCTCCTGCTCAGAGCTTGCTGCAGAAAGAGGAATCGTGTGCAAAAACCTGCTTGTCTGGGGAGTTTGTGTCTGCCCAGCAATGCAGCAGGAAAGATTGATCCTGCCCCGAGCATCTTGTCACAGGGACTGATGGCCCAGGGACTCGGGAGCCGGCTGGCTTGGGGCTGCAGGTGCCATCACTATATCCTGGATGACACAGTTCACTTGGGCTAAATAAAAAGTTACTCTGTTTCAAAAGCAAGAAAGAATCTGGTTTTTATTTATAGAGAAAAAAATTGTTTGTTTCAATTTAATGGAAATCCTCCCTGTCCTTATGATGTAAAAAAACCTTGGATGAGTTGACATTTTTCAAATGGGAAAAAACTTGTTGTCAAAAGAATTNAAAATTTAACAGGTTAGCAGGCAAAACATTTGTTTTGCTGCCTTTAGTCCTGCCAGGAAGAGGCCTGGAGTCACCTCAGCAGAGCTGGGAGCTGGAGGGGAAGGCTCAGTGGGTGTTAACAGCTGCAGGGGGATTTTCCACCCCAAACGCTGCCCGGGAACCTCTGGAATGGGAAGATTTAGGAAAGGGGACAGGAGCAGCCCACACCTGCCACCCCAGCCATGAAGGGTGGAGAGAGTCAATCCCATGAGGAGCAGCTGAGGGAGCTGGAAAGGGGCTCAACCTGGAGCAAAGGAGGCTCCGGGGGCCCTTCTGGCTCTGCACAACTCCCTGACAGGAGGGGGCAGCCGGGGGGGTCGGGCTCTGCTCCCAGGGCACAGGGACAGGAGCACAGGGAACGGCCTCAGGCTGGGCCAGGGGAGGCTCAGGGGGGATCCAGCAGGAATTTCCCCATGGAAAGGGGGCCTCAGGCCTTGGCAGGGGCTGCCCAGGGTGGTTTGGAGTTCCCATCCCTGGAGGTGTCCAGGGAATTCCTGGAGGTGGCACTCAGGGCTCTGGGCTGGGGACAAGGTGGTATCCGGCACAGCTCAGGCTCAATGAGCTTGGAGGGCTTTTCCAACTTAATGATCCCAGGATTTTGGGATTTCGTCATACAAATCACTGCCTCGTGCCCCACAGGAATGCCTTGCTGTGGGATGTTTGTTCTGGGATATAAGGCACATCCCTGGGATGTTTGTAGAGGGAAGAGGCAGTGCCCTCTGTCTTCTCCAGCAAAATGTGAGAGAGCAAAAATGAAAACTGGGATTGGGCCACTGCACTTCCCTGTCCCCTTCCCTGCCTTGTGTCTGTCCTGCTGGAGCAGGAATCCGGCTGTCCAGAGTCAGGAGACAAATCCCTGTAAATTTTCTCTTCAATCTTTCATGAGCAAACACGGGGATGCCTTGCGGAGGTGCATATTAATGACATATTAAAGCAATATAAAACAGGCTGTGCAACAGGTACCGCACTCCAGCCCCGCTCCTGAGCTCCCTGGGATTCACTTCATCAGAAGTTATTTACAGCAGTGTCTTGTCCTATTATGCAAACAGCCTTTTTGTCCCCATTTTGGAATGTGCAATGTTCCCGTGCTTGGCAGGAAGGCTGCCCTATGCTGAAAGAGTCAGATAAAACATTGCGTGATATTCCTGGGCTATTTAAGTGGAAAAACTCCTCAGTGGTATTGCTTTTCTCACAGCCCAAATGCATTTTCTCTCACATGGTTGAAAGCACAAATTGTGTTTAATTCTACTCCCACAATTCCTCATATCTGTACGCCCTGAGCATGCCAGGAATACCAAACTCACACTCATCCTTCTGAATTCAGCTCCTTTTGGATTAGTGACTTGTTTGTGGATTCTCTCCTGAAGTACTTGGGTGTATTTGCTGAATAATCTGGACAAACTTCAGCACTGGCAGGGAGTTATCGGCTCCCCAGCTGCCTTTGCCAGGAGAGGGGCTGGGAATGTACACTCTGGATTATGTGGCTGCCAGCTCCGCTGATTTCATTATGAATCTTGTAAAACTTCATGTTTTCCTAAAAGTCTCAGCTCCTCAGCCGAAATGTGAACCTGCCCACTGATGTCATTACAAAGCTCTGCGCTCCGAGCTGCAGAGAAGAGGCTGCAAGGGGGACTGAAAAGGCTGAAAATCCAGCCAGAAAATTACAGGGACCCATCGTCATTGAAACCTCCTCACTTTAAAGGCAAATCTCTTTATTTTGTGGATAACTGGCTGGCTTGGTTGGACTTGTGAAGGGTCAGAGAGCTGAGTCCCCCCAGGAAGACACAGACAGACACAAGGATGGACCAGCAGAGCCTGAATGTGTTGAGCTGTCACCAGGGGAGAGGGGAAGGGCTTATGTGCTGCTTTTCCACAAATCCCTTGGAGCTGCCAAATCCTCTGCTGCTCCTCCAGCCCCTGCCTGGGCTCTGCCCATCCTCTGTTCCCTCCCTGAGCTCTGAAGTGCTCAGATCCTTTCTCTGAGCAAGATCTTCCTTGCAGTGTCTGGTTCCAGATGTCTGAACCTTTAAATGAGACACAACTCCACATTCATCCCCGGAGATCTCAGTGTCTTGGGGTTCTCTTTCCTTCTGTTCCCAACGTGTGGAGAGCCAGACAGAGCAATTATTTGACAAAATATGATGTGAACACCTGCAAAGCCAGTCCCAGCCTGGGCCAGGTGCTGCAGCCCTGGCTAAACCAGCTCGGTGTATTTAGAGAAAATCTGACGGTGTGTGAGAAGACGGGCGGAGAAGTAACAGCTGGTGCTTTAATGCCAGCTGGGAATCAGAGGATGTCTTCTGGATGCGCCCTGGATGGCAGCAAAGCAAGAATCCCTGCCCTGCCCTTCCCAAGGCCGCTCCCTGGCCCCTCGGCAGAGCTCAGCGAGAGCGGAAATGCCCAGGCAGGGGAGCTGTGATGTGTCACATCCATCACTGCTCAGTCAGGGGGGATTGTGGGGATGCCAACAAGAGGTTTTGTCTGTGGAACTGTTTGGATTGATATAAAGCACTGGGATTTGTGCTTCCAGGATGCAGGAGTGCCTGGAAATGGTTGTTATGGCAAACAGGGCAGGCAGCTGTGCCTGGCAGAGGACGTGAGTGTTGGGAAGAAAGTGGTGCTGAATTCAGTGGGGTCAGGGGCTGGGAGAGGCAGGAGTGCTGCCTGTCCAGACTGCATCCCAAACTGGATACAGGTATTTTCTGGCAGGTTTTCACCCGAAAAAGGGGTGCAAAGATGTGCCTGGGGCAGACCCCAAAGTCCTTCAGACTTTGCCCAGTGACTCTGTGTGAAGGAACCTGAGCTGCCCCATGGATGCACGACTGGCCAGAACGAAGGATGTCCAGGCTGTGGCCTCAACAAGCACTGGAGGACTCTGGAGATAGCTCCTGGGTTTGTCTCCTGAGAGCTGGGGCTGCTTCATGCTCTGGGTTGTGTCCTGGGATGGCTTTTTCACTGCTGCTGCTTTAACCTGTAACAAAACCTCTTCCAAAGCAGAGCGAGGGAGAGCCTGGATGTGGCGGGACAATGAGCAAACAGCCCATCCAAAGGGAGAACGGGTCAGGAGGAAATCACTGAGTCTCTGGAAAAAGACTGGAGCAGATATTTTTAAAAGCAGCTGTGTTTCCATAGAAACCCTGGGAAAGCATCCTGCAATCCTGTGGGGGAAGGGTGGCTTTAATCCAGTCCAAAGAGCTGCCACGAAGTTCAGTGCTAAAGGAGATGCAAAACCCCCATCCCACAGCTGAGCTGGAAGGGGAAGTTGCTCTTCCTTCATCAAAGCTTTTCCAGCTGCATTCCAGTAGCTGCCTGTTCCCTCCATGTTCCAGGTGATGCTGTGCCTTGCATGGTGTCCATGTGCTGATTTGGGGGCAAAAATGAGCTCAGTGTCTGTGCAGAACCAATTCCAGCCTCCCTGCTCATCCTCTGACCTGGCTGTGGGTCAGGACTGGGACATACCCTGCAGCTGCTGGGTTCATTACTATGGGTCTGCAGCAGCCTGGGGAAACGTCTGCTCTGCCTTGGTCTGACCATAAAACAAGAGGACTTTCTGAACATCAAAAAGACACAATTTAACCCCCCCCCAGATATTCTTCCTGCCGTGTGTTCAGCGCTCTGAAGAACAGCTTTGTGCCAGGATCAGGGCTGGGGGGTTGGATCAGGTTGAGCAGCACTCATCAGGCTGAGAAAATTCCCAGCTTCTGAGAAATGCCTCAGCTGAAGCTCAGAGAGAGTGAATGACTCGCCTGTAGACAAACAGCGGGGGACTGGGGACAGTGGGCAAAAATCTTATTTCTTCTCAGATCAGATGATGTCAGGCCTCTGCTGTCTGTGGGCCACAGCAAACAAGCTGCTCTCCAGTCAGGCCAGATCATCCTTCAGGCTCAAGTGGAAAATGTCAGCTCACCAAATCAGCAGCACCATCATCAATGGCCAATCCAGTTCTGCTGTCACTGTTTAGCACCCCATAGCAGGGCAGGGATGATAATGAACTGCACTGCACTTGACCCTAATAATTCAATTTTCTGCCTTAGTGGAGCGTAAGAGCCATATTTTGAAAAACTCATTGTAGTCAGGGCACCTTTGGCCTGGGAGTCCAGGATTAGAGACATAAAGAGAAACCACCCTTGGCTCTCCATGGCTGATTACAGGACAGGAATGTTTTGCACACAAGATCCTTGCTGGATGTAAAAGCAGTTTTTGCTGAAGAGATTAAATATTTTTCCCATTCAGGGCAGATGAGAACACATGAAAATTGACATTCTTGACAAAATTAAATTTCTCTTCATCCACAATGAGACTTTCTGCTTAAAGCCCTGTGAAGCTTTCACTTCCAACTCAAAATGAAGAAAGAGATGGGAGGATTTGATTCACACACCTTGAAAAGGAGAGCATCTTGATCTGGGTCTGAAATGATATTTAATTTTCCAAATGCTTCACAGAAAAGTCCTTTCAAGTGTGAAAAGAAACATTTTGATTTAAAAGGAGAGTTGTAAATATTCCATCTTGGTGGTTTCTACTTCCCCACTCCGTTTTCTGTGTAAATTCACGTATGAAAGGGATTTGGAGTTCAGCACTGGACCCTTTCTGGCCAAGTGTTTCCCTGAACTCCCAGCCAGGCTCCAGGACTGAAAGGGCTTTCCAAGGCAGGTACATTTGCAGTACAGCAAATTGCACAGATTTGACACTGGCAATGGTGAATAAAATCCCTTATACACTTGTTAACTCTGGGAGAAGAAACGAGTTAAGCTCATTTGTCTCCTTCCTGAGATGAATTTTTCATTTTCTCTTCCAAGCCCATTGACGTTTGTGAAATGATTTTCTGGCGTTGGTTCAGTCAATAAAAACTGCAGCTGGATTTGGAGTCAGCACAAAGACTGGCCTGGCACCAGCCCTGCACAGGGGGGTGTGCACTGGCTTATCACAAAATCCCTGATTCTTATCTCATTTGGATACACTCCGGGTATCGGCTTTTTGTGTCTGTGTAGAGCTGTCAGCGAGGCTGGGGACGGTGGCTGATGAATTCTGCTGTCTTCACCTCTGGAAAACACAACAGAGAACAGCTTTGGAGCTGTACGGGAATCATCATCAGCCTGATAAAAACCCTCCAACGCCTCAGTTTAAACTCACAGCCACTAATTCACACCAAGCTTACATTTCACACAGTCTGACACCCTGCCTGAGGCTCCATGGCCTGGGAAAGTTTTGGGCTGAGTAAATCACTGAATCCTGGAATGTCCTGAGCTGGAAGGGACCCCAGGATCATCCAGTCCCACCCCAGCCCTGCCCAGACCCCCAACAATCCCACCCTGGGCACCCCTGGCAGCGCTGTCCAAACGCTCCTGCAGCTCTGGCAGCCTCGGGGCCGGGCCCATTCCCTGGGGAGCCTGGGCAGTGCTCAGCACCCTCTGGGGGAAGAACCTTTCCCTGGGATCCATCCCAAAGCCCTGGCCCAGCTCCAGCCCTTCCCTGGTCCTGTCCCTGCTCACAGGGAGCAGATGTGGATCCAGAGAACTGGATTCAAAACAACTTTTCAAATTTCAAAGTTTAGTTGACACTTTGTAAAAAAAGGGGGGGAAAGTCTCCTGTGACATCTCAAGCATCCTGTGGAACAGAGAAGTAATTTCCTTCTTCCCTGGGCACCTCTCCAAACCTGAGGTGATAACTCTATTTTCCAGCAAACCTTGGACAGGACAACCTGGTCTCATGGAAGGTGTCCCTGCCCTTGGCAGGGGGTTGGAATGAGAAGATCTTTAAGGTCCCTTTCAACCCAAACCATCGCATGAATCTGCGATTCTACGACTTTCCCTGCAAATGTAATAAAGCAGTGATTTAACAAATAAATAAAGCTTCCTGTCAAAGAGGGGGATGAATTAAAAGGGAAACTGTTCCTTTAAACATCACAGTGCTTAGAAATTGTGGGCTCTGCCTCTGTGCCCTTTGAATGGGAACGTGGGGGAGGCAAGGGGGGAGGTCTCCTCATGAGCAGCCGAAGACTGCAAGAATTAATAAGTATGGATCATTTTTCTTGGCCTGACCCAGGGTGCCACAGAATTCATTGGGACTCTCAGCACTGATTTCCGAAGATGCCAGGCTGAGGAGAAGAGGAATGGAAGAGGAATAGATTGACTTTGGGAAGTCAATGGGGATCTATCGACTTGTGCTGCTAAAATCCTGCCCATCCTCCCTGCGCCAGAGCACGGGGCTGGGAAGGGAGCAGCCTTTACTTGGGAGTGAGGCAGGTTCGAACTCCATACTCCTATCTCCCTCTAATTAATCCCAGGATTAATTTTAAAGCTTATTTTGTTCTTTTTGAAAGTTTTCATTAAAAAGATGCCCTTTGCTGCAGCCAAGGACAGCTGTACAACACTGCCTGCAAAGGGCTGCTTGGAGAAGGGGAGCAGGCAGCAAAGAGAGCTGAAATGTTCATTTTTAAAACCTCAAAATAGCTAGATAAACTTTACTGCCACTTGCCAGCCTGTCAAGTGGTGTTTCAGTGTGTTTGCGGAGGGTGTTCAGGTGTTTGGGGACAGATCTGTAATTAGAAGAAGTAACACTTGCCATCTGGAGAGAAAATCTGCTGCCTCCTCGCCGGGGCTGAGGTCGCAGCAGCTCCACATGTGCTGCCAGCAGAATTTGCTTTCTCAGACACCACCTGCTCGGTGATCTGTGTTTATCAGCAAGGGAGGGCTTCTTTTGGTCAATCTGCTCTGGTTTGGGCGAGGGGTTTGCTTTGCCTGCAGGGAAAGTCGGGCTGATTGAAAACAGTCTGAGGTTTGGGTTCCAGGAGATCCCCCAGGACAAGCCTTCCCCTGCTGGCTCTCCTGGTGTCACTGCCCTGAGATAATTGGTGGCTGTCTGAGTTCTTTTGTGAATTGGTGAGAATTGCAGCTTTTTTGCTCCAGCAGAGTTTTCCACTGACTTGGTTGCCAGGGAAGCTCAAAGCTGAGACCCAGGAACGACAGAAAAGTTGAAGTACCAGAAAATCAGTAAGAGAAGCCAAGATTTATTCACCAGCCTGGTGTCCTGGGAGCACTCCTGTTGCTTGTTCCATGCCCTGACCGTCTCTTTGCCCCATGGCCCTGAGTTTTGGGAAGGAGAAGGAGCTCTGCTGATCCCTCTCGGGGCACAGGGCAGGGGAGCTCATGTTTGCTGGGACTTGCACCAAGAGATTGCATACAGGCAGCTCATCCCTCACTAACAAACAAGGAATACAGGAGCTGAGGATATGATTTTGGTCAGAAAAGGGTTTCACTTGGGAAAATAAACCCCCCTTTTTAATGCTGTAGTAAGAAGATTTCACACTCTGGTCTTGCAAGTGTGACAGAAGCTCTAATGGGATCTCCAGCTCCCTGCCAAGCCTCAGGATTTGGCATCACCCCCTGTCATCAATATGCAACTAATGACTCAAGCCATTATATCATCCTGGGTGCCTTTCCCTGCTGAGTGCGAGGAAAAGACCTGTAATGGCTATTTTGGGGTGCGTGTCTGTTTGTCTGGAAGGACTTGGAGCTTAGAGGGATTGATGTTCCCAAATAAATTACACTGGAAGTATTTTAGGTGAGTGGTTTCCTTCCCTGCAGTCGTGTCCTTGTGGCATTGCTGAGGTGGCTCCCTGGTTGTCCTTCCCTGTCCTTCTCCTGCCCTTCTTGTCCTGCCCTGCCCTGCTGGAGCACAGCTGGACTTTGCTCTTGGTGCCTTCAGGACCTACTGAAGATGTGAGAGATGTTCTGTACCTGCAGTATGGGTGTGCCCAGCACTCCTGACATCCCAGGATTTCTTGACAAAGACCCAAACACACCCAGGAATTGTCAAAGGCTCTCAGTTACCATTTAACAAAGCAACGTATTGACAGAGCAACAAAAATTCCCATATTTTTGTCAGCTGAGTCATCCAAGTGCTTGCCTTGGCTTGGGGCAGCATTTCTTCTTTCCACCCTTGCGAAGCAGATGACACTCAGCATCTTTTCTTGCCTGTTTTGATTCCAATGAATCACCTTTCAAATGAGAAGGTTCATCCTGGACAGGTCCTGGCTTTGCTGAAGGTCTGATTTTAGGAGGACACCTGAGCATGAGGCTCTGTGTCTGTGCTGCTCGTTCTTTCCCACTCTGCCCTCTGCCTTGAGGGGTTTATTCCTACAGTTTTCCTGGGGGCTCTGGCCTTGGGAACACTTTGGGATGTGTTTTATCTCCTCAGGGACAGAGAGCTGGAATCAAGCATCATTCAAGCTCTGGAACGGTTTAAAGCTGTTCTTTCACTCAGTACAAGGAGCCAGAATTCAGAACTGATCCTTGCATTTCCCAATTCATAACCTCAATTAACTCTTTTATACTGCTGCTGGAAAAAAATAACTTTTTCCCTCTGCTTAAGGGATTATTTTGGTACAGAATCATACAAAAGATAAAGAAATGCTGCTTTAAAGGGGTTTTCCACAGAAAGCTTTACAGTTTCAAAATCAGTTTGGGAGTATCTACCCTGATCTAAAGGCAATCTCATAGTTTCATCTCTACTTCTAAACATCAGCCTACATGTGGTCAGAAATGTTTGTTTGTTTGTTATTTCTGTGTTTGCATTTGAAATGAAAGGAGGTTCATTGAAATCTGCAATGAACCTCAAAGTGTGGGGTGTCCACTTCTGATCAAAGGAAGCTCAGAGAACAAGGAAAACATGACAAAGAATAAAATACTTCAACTGCTTCCCTTGCGTCTCCAGCAATGGAGTTTGTGTTAATGCTGGGATTCTTGTCAAAGCCTCACCAGGAGTCTCGTTTTCTCCCTGAGAATGCCTCTGATGGCTTTTTTAAGGAGCACCCAAATAGCTAAAGAATCATCCAGATCCTGCTGAAGCATTCCAAATGGGCTCCTTTGGAGAAGGAGACAAGGATTTATAGCTGGGGAGTACTTGTTGCACTGAGCGTGGAGAACTGTGCCTCCAATAACGACGAGATTTATGGCTTCCAATCCATCAGCGCCCGCGCTGCACGGGAGCTCTTTGTGGCTGGAACTCTGTCAGCGCAATGCAGGCACCTGCAGGTGAAGGCTCTATTTTCATGAGTAAAAGTTACAATTGAACAGTTTTTGTATCAGAAAGGATTCCTCAATCAGCTGTAGATTAAAGGGAAACCCAGGTCTTCCCGAGGGTTTATTGGGGGGGGAAGTTCAGTGAAGGCAGCAAGGCTGGGGGGTGCAATGGATTCAAAGGATGGTCCCGATTAGTGTTTAAAAAAGGTTTTCCTTTGGGTTTGACACCTCTTTCAGTGGCTGCCAAGAAGGTGCTGTGCTGGGTCATAAAATCCTGGAATATCTTAAGCTGGAAGGGACCCCCAGGATCATCCAGGCCCAACCCAGCCCTGCCCAGACCCCCAACAACCCCACCCTGGGCACCCCTGGCAGCGCTGTCCAAACGCTCCTGCAGCTCTGGCAGCCTCGGGGCCGGGCCCATTCCCTGGGGAGCCTGGGCAGTGCCAGCACCCTCTGGGGGAAGAACCTTTCCCTGGGATCCATCCCAAATCCCTGACACAGCTTCTTGGGCCCCAAGGCTCACTCTGAGCACAGGAAAGCATCGAGGTGAGCCCATGTCAGGGGGTGGAACTGGAGGGTGTTTAAAGTTCCTTCCAGCCCAAACCATCCTGGCATTATGTGATATAATTTCTAACAGTAAGAAAAAACAGCTGCCCTCACATCCCTTTCCCACTGGACTCCTTGGGGCTGCGCTCTGTTGTACGTCAGGTGCCCTGTGCCCCCTGAGCCCTGTGCATCCCTGTCAGAGCTCTTGGCTGCTCGGCATTTCCAGATCCCCGTTCCTGCCTGCAGGAGCTTCCAAGCTGCTTGTGTTCAGGTCTTGTCTCTTCCCTGCTCACACTGCTGAGGGAGAGCATCACGTACACCCCAACCCAAAAAAACATCCAAGAAGTGAAGTCAGCCTGCACTGCCCCAAATCCCCCAGCTCCCCTTTCCCAGGGTTTCCTGAGCCTCAGCTCAGTGTCCTTGGAAGCCGACTGTGCCCTGCGCCGCCACCTTCCTGCCGTGACCGCGCCTTGCCTTGACTCCCATTGATGCCTGATGGTTTTTGTCTTTTCTTTTATCCCCTTTTTATACATTTTTGTCCCCTTTCCCTTTCCTTGCACCCTTCACAAACACTCCCTGTCCCTCAGCCCTACATGTGGAGAACCCTTGGGGGCTGAGATTGAGCTCAGCTTGGGGCTTCTCTGAGGGGAGCAGACGGAACATCCCGAGTGTCTCCAAAGCAGAGGCTCCAGCCTTGCCCGGAGCCTCCTCTCTGGAACAGGTTTGTTCAGCTGGGCTGGAGTCTCCCTTGGGGGGNCGCTGCTGGGGCTGCCTCGGATTTCTACCGGCCCTTAAGGTGTCACCGTGACTTTCTTTCCCTGACTCCAGGGTTCCTCTCATCTTGATGGAGATATCCAGGTCTGAAGGAGTCATTCTGGGCTGGCTTTGTCGTTCTTGATGCTTGAGATGCTCCTAGAGGGAAATTCACCTTCCCTACCCTCCATCCACTTCCCAGGAGAGGCATCTCTCATCCTTCAGGGCTGCTCCTTCTCTCTGTTAATTACAAAGGTGCCCCCTCAGACCTGGATGGGTTTTGTTTGGCTCAGGCAGAGCAGATTAATGTCCCCACCTGTGTAATTAACCAAAAAAACCACCCCAGTTCCACACACGACATTCAGTAAAAGGACTGAAAATGTACAAATGAATTCCCAGAGGTGCAGTTTAAAAGTGCACTCCACTCCACTTAAGTCTAAAGTTATCCTAAATAATTCCTCCTGGCAGTTTAATGGTGGGGATTTTGCTGTAATGCTTCCTCCCTGACATTTGCAATGACCCAGTTTACTGTTTTTACAAATAATAATTTGTCTTAATTTTCTCTTTGAAGTAGCAAGGAAAAGAATAAATGAGTGAAATCCAAACCTGGTAACCTTGCTGGATACTGTAGGTCAATAAATTATCTTCGTGCACAGCTTAGTGTTCCAGGTTTCCACTTGAGT
The DNA here is from genome assembly GCA_013400735.1 of Pomatostomus ruficeps. Classification (NCBI taxonomy): domain Eukaryota; kingdom Metazoa; phylum Chordata; class Aves; order Passeriformes; family Timaliidae; genus Pomatostomus; species Pomatostomus ruficeps. The sequence continues at coordinate 17,068 of VYZT01062821.1, read as the reverse complement.
GGATGAGGGCTCTTTAATGCTTGTTAAAATAGCAGAGATAAGTGATTGCAGTCTGAGGATGGAAAACATTGAATAATGCAAAGATCTGTGGATTTTGTGATTTTACTTGGCTGGGAGAGAAAAACCCTTTGATTCTTTCAGAGCTGGATAATAAAAGCTTTCTTTTCAGTTCAGACTCTTCATGTTTTTAAGCCAAACATGGCTCTGAAAAAGTAATAATGCATTCCTGATGAAATGTTCCAGTTGGGCTATGCCAGAGCTGGGCATTTCTGACCTGGTTTGCAGTGTGAAAGTCCAGCACAGGCTGAAGGTTATTCCATTCTGAAGCCAGGAAACCTTGCCAGAAACACGGTTGAGAGCTGCTGGTGCAGCTGAAGTTCTGGATGCAGGTTCTGGATGCTCTGGTGACCAAAACTGGTGGCCAAAGGTGATTTATTCGATGGAAACCTGATTCTAAGAAGTCCTTCAAATCGACATCACTCAAAGCAGAAGAGGCTTCTCAAGGGAAACCCAGGAGTTTTAATGAGGAGAAATGTTTATGAAATGAGTCTGACTTCCCTGATTGCCTTATTTTATCCAGACAAATAAAATCCTTCAAGGCCACAGACAACTTTTTCAAGACATCAAAAAATTTTGGCAAGAAACTAAAAATTTTTAATGAAAACCAATTTTGGCACTTTTTAAACTTCCATTTTTCTCTGCAAACTTTCTGATGAACTGGAAATCAGGTTCTCCAGGGCCCATTTCAGCCTCTCCAAACACCAGTTTCATTTCTCCATCTGTACAGGAGGACTGAGACTCATTTACCCAGTTTCTGGGGCTCAGCTCTCACCACAGATGGCCCTTCCTGCACTCATGCTGTCTCAGCTGCCTCCTGGAAGCAATATCTGAGATGAGGTCCATCCTTTGGAATCCCAGTGCCCTCAATCATGGACTCACATTTTCAGCACTGAAAACTTGCACAATTTTTTCCTTTCTGATAAACAAGCGTCGTAATTCAACTTTGCTAATATTTTATTACCTTGTCAACATGTGAGAAAATAATAATTACACCCTGCTCTGCAGGACTGGGAATTCTAATCAACACCAAGCAGGATCTGTACATAATTAGAAACTTGTTTTAGTTGCTTTTTTAGAATTTATCTCTCAAGCAATTGTCAGTGTCAGCTACATGGTTTAAACCAGCAAATCTAAAAGAGACACTTCATTGTTAGAGCTGCTCTTGCAGATAAAATCATCATTTGCTCCAAAACAATGAAGACCCAAAACTGCTGGAAAAAGTTTCCCAGCTCAGTCAGAGTCACTGTCTGGTTGTTTGGAGGCTTTTGGGGTTTGAACCCAGAGCCAGGGTTTGTCTGCATGTCACCTCGCTGCTGTGAGAGCTGCGGCTGTTCCTGTCACCCCCGGGCCAGGCAAAGGGCATTGGCCCTGTTTGAGGTGTGGAGCAGGACCAGACACTGAAATCCCATCCTCAGGGGCTGCTCCGGGAGCCTCAGTCACAAAAGGGACATTTAGAAATGGAGCTGAAGGGTCCAAAGGACTTCCATTTCCCTTGAGCCAGGCCGGGGTTGGAACCCAGCCTCAGGAAACCTTTGCAGCAGTTACTCGATCGTGGTCTCTGTTCCTTGAGCTCTCCCAAGCTCCAGCAGGGAGGGCCCCATCCTTTCCCCATCCACCTCTGTGCCTCAGTTCCCCCCAGATCCACCTGTGCCACGCTCAGCTGTCCCTGTGCCATCAGCACAGACAAGGACCTCTGGGAGCACGTCCAGAGGAGGCCCCAGAGCTGCTCCCAGGGCTGGACCCCCTCTGTTCTGGGAGAGCTGGGGGTGCTCAGCTGGAGAGGAGAAGCTCCAGGGAGAGCTCAGAGCCCCTTCCAGGCCTAAAGGGCTCCAGGAAGGCTGGGGGCAAACATTATAGCAGGGCCTATTGCAATAGGACAAAGAGTGATGGTTTTCAACTAAAAGAAGGTTGATTTAGATTGGATATAAGGAAAAAAATTAAAATGAGGGTGTAGAGGCCATGGCCCAGGGTGCCCAGAGCAGCTGTGGCTGCCCCTGGATCCCTGGCAGTGTCCCAGGCCAGGCTGGATGGGGCTGGGAGCACCTGGGACAGTGGGAGGTGTCCCTGCCCATGGCAGGGGTGGCACTGGAGGGGCTTTAAGGTCTCTTTCCCACCCGAATCAGTCTTGGATTTTCTGATCTGGGATATTGGCCCTGTCTGGTGCTGGAACACTCCTGCTCCCTTCCAGCCTCCAGCACAGGGACTCTCCCAGGAGCAGCGCTGGACAAGCTGCCGCAGCAGGACAGCATTTCAGGCTGCACGAAGCATCCATGCTAAAAACAAGGGGAGCTCAAGCCTTGGTGTTCTCCCGTGTCTGCCTGCCCTGCCAGAAGGCAGCTGGGGAGCTGAAATATCAGCAGAGATCAAATGTTTGGGAGCTCACAGCGGGTGGAGGTGGAAAAGCGCCTGGGACAAACAATCCTGAGCAGTTTTATCTCCAGACTGCTCAAAGGGCGCTGCCTGCGGGGTTCTGGCTGCTCTTTTCTGCCTGGGCCTCTCATCTATTCCCTCATTGACTTTCAGTCTTTAAGCTGCTGTTAATTTAAGAAGCTCCCTCGTTCACCTCTCGTACAGACTCAAGAGCTCTTCTGGCTGAGATGGATTGGAATCCCTGGAAGGGCAGTAAAATGCTGTGTGTGGCAGGGTCTGCCAAGCTCCTCCAATCCCTTTTCCCTGCATCTTGCTCTGCAGTTGGATTCATGGATCCAGGCCCTGCAGAGCTGCTCCTGGGACTGCTCTGCCTTCATTAAGTGCACACACACACACCAAATTCTCTTGATTTTTTGCGTTTTGTTTTTTTTTCCCAAGCACCTGAGAAGTCTGGGCAAATGTGGGAAGGCAGGAAAAGATCTTTTAAATGCATTATAAATCCTATTTTAACTCAACTAATTATAGCTACAGCATAATTAAAATACTGTGAAGAAAAAGGAAATAATTGTGCTGAACTAAAAGTGCATTAACACCTTGCATCTGCAGAGTTCTGAATCACTGCACGTTTGTACCTGACAGAAAAATGCTCGACAGCCCCTTTTGCCAGAAACCCCAAACCTGCTGAGAACAGATTTTCTTTCCTCCTGAGCGGCAGCTCCATCTCTGCTCTGGGACAGGGACAGGACACGGGAACGGCTGGAGCTGGGCCAGGGATTTGGGATGGATCCCAGGGAAAGGTTCTTCCCCCAGAGGGTGCTGGCACTGCCCAGGCTCCCCAGGGAATGGGCCCGGCCCCGAGGCTGCCAGAGCTGCAGGAGCGTTTGGACAGCGCTGCCAGGGGTGCCCAGGGTGGGATTGTTGGGGGTCTGGGCAGGGCTGGGGTTGGGATGATCCTGGGGTCCTTCCCAGCTCAGGATATTCCAGGATTCCACGATCTGTTGGCTCACTGGTCCTGGGCAGAGGGGAAACATCTCCTCCTGCTCCTGTAAACTCCCTCCTATTCCCTTTCCTAAACGTGAGGTTTCCAACACTGAAATGTTGGCAGCTACAAATCAAAATGTCACACCAGAAGAAAAGTCCTTGTTACATAAAATTTCTCCTTTTCTATTGAATGGAAAGTTCCAGCAGGAGAAATGAAAAATGTTGAACTTGATTTCATGAGCAGGGATTTTTTTTTCAGTTACAAGCAACCATTGCGCCTGCAAAACAAATGCAACTCTTTCCTGACCAGCTCTACCTTAGTGATTTCAAGACTAATAAATTTGCTGGTGGTAAAATATTATTACACTGAATATTCATCAGTCACAGGAAAGCACCAGATACGTCAAAGACTGGGGGTAATACATCTGAGGTAAATATCCCTGTACAGGTCAGTCAGCTCCCTTCAATCCCAAAGTGGGTGACTAACCCTGCTCGGTGCCGTGCTATATTCCCACTGCAAAAATGCAGGGAAGGATGGATGTTTCTCCAAGGCTTTAAGTGAAGCAGGGATTACGAGGTGCAGCACAGGGATTACAGAGGGAATTTCCATGTCCCGTGTTCCGCTGGAGGTCAGGTAGGGTGGGGATGACAATTTTTCCCTCTGGCCTTAAAGGAACACATCTATGAAAATGCAATCAGAGCTTATGGGCCATTGGATCCATGTGCTCAGGAATGATTTTTTTAGCACTAAAAATGACATTATCTGCAAGAACAAATAAACTGCGTCTGCCGGAGTCAGCAGTCGAGCTTGGAAATGGGAAAAGTATGAAGAGAAAATCCCAACCTGCTTAATTGCCTCACAAATCAAAGCTATGGGCAATAACTCCTCTTTAGGGGAAATTCAGATGAGAAATATGATTACTGCTCTCTGCGGGGGAAAGACGGCACTTGGACAAAATGAGGGCTGTTTTTTTCCAAGTGATGCCCATGCCAGGGCCTGACTTGTCAGAGCTCCTTGGAGAGGAAGGTGAAAGCTTTCCCCTATTTCAGCAGGCCAGGGTGGACTCGAGCTGGTGCCGCTTCTCCCACGGGATGTTTGGATGTCCTTCCATGTGCACCAGGCAAAACTCAGGGCACTCTGTGGGCCAGTCTACGGAAATTCAAATGTCTGGGGGAAAAACAAAGATCTAAATCTTCATTTTCTTTCCAGGAAAACAGCTCGAGATTTTATTAATGGGGCAGCTGGTGCAGTGTTTGTATATAAATAACTCCTACGTGAGTGTAGTGTTGGTGTTCACATGCATTAAACTTCCAGAACGTTCTGTGCAGAGAACCACATATCTTCAGTAGGAGAAAAAGTTTGTTTTACTTGATCTGAGTCGTGCATAAATCCAGTGCCAAATGGCTCTGGCAGGTTCAGCCTGTGCTGCAGTGACACAAGGCCCAAGCTGGTATTTGACGGTTGGGACCTTCTAGAGAGGATCTTGAAGGGCCGGAAGCAATTCCATATACCAAAAGCACCCAGCACAAAGATAAACCCGAATATCTGGGTGCAGGGGGGGTTGTGTGGCTTTGCACAAATCCTGGGGGTTGGGTTTGGCCGTTCTCTGCCTGTTCCCGTGTCCATTTGCATCCTTGTCTGTCAGATCCCTCCATGCTGGAATTCCCAATGCTGCACATCAAATCACACCTTTGTGGCTGCGGTTCTGGGCAGCCTCAGGGTAAGTGCCAGTCCTCAGCTCCCTCTGTTCCAACTCAGGTCTCTTTTTTCCTCCCCATTCTGAGCCCAGAGTGACTTTCCTGTTTTCTGGAGAGGGAAAGCTGCTCCGTGGGTGGCAGGAGGACTTGCCCAGGGGCAGGGGGGGCTCCTGGTGTGGCTGGGCTACCTGGGCCATGGCCATGGCAGGGGTTCCTCCAGCACCTCCATTCCTTCCCCAGGGGATCTGCTCCAGGCACAGGAGGAGCTGGGCTGATGCAGCAGCTGGGAGGAGAGTGTGGGAGCTCAGGGTGTGAAGGACGGGGTGAAATCCCCTCAGCATGGGGTGAAGCCACTTTCCTTTTCTTTCTTGGCATTATTAGGGGGTTCAAGTGGAATTTAATTGGTGTTTTAGCCTTGAGCTGCCCTCAGCGTGGGAGCTGCAGAGCAGCCACTGAGCGCAGAGCCAGGGAACTCCAGCTCTCACCTTCCCTGGCCTCTCCAAAGCAAACAAACAAACACTCCAGTAATTAACCACACACCCAGTGAGGAGCAGGGCTGGGAAACATCACCCACGAGAGGGCAGGAGGAAAACGAGGAGCCTGAAAAAACCAAACCAGGAAAATAATGAACTTCTCCTGTGGAGGAGGATGCAAAAGGAATCTGGGCATTAAATTCCTCCTTCTTAGACCTGTAGAATCTGAGATTTTTTTAGTTTCGAAAAACCCTCTGAGATCATCAAGTCCAACTGTTCCCCCAGCACTGCCAAGGCCACCACTGACCATGTCCCCAAGTGCCACATCCACACGGATTTTAAATCCTTCCAGGGCTGGGGACTCCACCACTGACTCAAGCATCACTCTCCATCCTCTGCCTGGAGCAGGTGGAAAGGTCGAGCCACAGGAGGGAATTGTGCTCTGATTGTCCACATGAGGGCTTTTCTGCCCTGCTCTGGGCCCTCCCAACACCTGAACTGCTGGCCCACAATGTCACGGAACAACCCTGGGCCTAAGGACTCAAGTACACCCTGCGGGAGATTTAGACCTGGTCTGAAAGCCAGCTTGGGTTTGAACCAGTCCCAGAGGGTTTTTCTTACAGGAATTCCTACTGCAGCTCAAGGAACAATTCCCATCCCTCTGTAGAGAGGAAGAGTTAAACTGGAGTGACCTGGGCAGCTCCCCGTGACTGCCAGCAGTGCCCAAGGACAGCCTGCGACACAGCTGTGCCAATGCCAGGCCCAGGGCACTGCAGGGTGATGGAGGAACAGCATCATGCTCCAGGCTGAGCCAAAGCAGCTCTGGGTCACGCTGCCAGACCTGCACAGACAGTTCCCCTTCCCTGTGCTTCCCTTCAGCTGAGTCACTGCTTTGGGAGAGTTCAGCAGCAGCTGCTCTGCAGGGAGACAACGAGCAGGCCCCGGGGCAGCCTCTGCTCCCAAACGTGCTGTGTGCTGGATCCGGTGCCTCCTTGGCTCCATCTGGGGAATGGAGATCATTTCTCTGTTCCTCTGTGACCTCCTGGGAGGTGTCACCGTGGGAGGTTACGTGGGAGTGGCTGTTCCAGGTCAGGCACAGGTAAGGCTGGGAGTCCGTCCCAGCTCCCTGCTCCCAGGATTCCAACCATCTTGATACCTTAAGATTCAGCTTTTATATTTTTTAGACCCTGTACTGCTTTAGTGTAGCTCTAAAACTCCATCTAGTCTGTTAACTCCTGTTCTCCCATCCTGGTCAAACATAACAAATCCTCTCCAGGCCTGCACTCAACCTGCCTGGTTGTTCCAGGCCCCAAAGTGTGTAAAGTAAAGCTCTGACGGGGGGGACAGACTTGGGGTGAATTACATCATCATCTGAAATTGTAATTGGACAATTAACCCTGATATGTAAATTGATCAAAACTTATAAAAGTGCAGAAAACTCGTGCCCCGGGGTCCATCTTGGGTGTGGCCTCTCCCGGAGAGGCTCTGACTGCCCGAGGTGTCCCTGTTGAAGGCCCTGCAATAAATCCCCAGTTTATTCTCTTCACCCTGTCTGGCCTCTGCTCTAGGGAGCCTCCCTCTCTCAGACATCAATCTGAGAGCACAACCAAAACAGCTCTTCCAGCAGAACCAATGTCCACAAACGCCTGTGTTGGCTGATCTGTGCCCTGCAGGGTTGGTCCTGGCAGAGAACTCCAGGTCCTCCCAGCACAGGCACCTCCCACTAACTCAGGGTGCCCCAAGCCCTGTCCTGCCTGGCCTTGGGCACTGCCAGGGATCCAGGGGCAGCCACAGCTGCTCTGGGCACCCTGTGCCAGGGCCTGCCCACCCTGATAAAGAATTCCTGAGCTTATGGAGTGTCTCCTGAGTAAAGTCCTGCACCCTGATCCATGCGTGACGGCTGCTGCAGGCTGCTGCAGTCGTAGAAACGAGCAGAACACCCTTCCCCCATGTGTATTCCTTGCAGACAGTCCTTGAGCTTCTTCAAGTAATCCCTGTAAAAATGTGTCATGTCCAAAACACTCTGAGTCCAGCCCAGATCCACTCTGCTGATAAGAGCTGTAAATGTGCCCCAACAGAAAATGTCAAACCAGAACCATCACAACAGGAGGTGAAACGGTCAGAACTGAAGGTTGGAAGGGTTAGAAGTTTCTGTTTCATGTCCCACTGAGTGATTCTGCAGAGGACTCATCCCCAGGGCAAACCTGGAAACCACTGATAGTTCCCCTGGGAGCAATGGAGAAATGGAACTGATCTGGGAGCAGCCAGGAAAGTTTGGCATGGCTGAAACCTGGTCCTTGTCCTGAAGGGCTGCTCTGGGATCTGCACAAACAGGAAAAACCCAGGATTCCAATTCCTTCTCCTCTGGCTGCATCTGCGCTGTGTCCAGCGGTTCATCTTTAGGGGACAGACAGAGGTGCCAAATTCATCTCCTTGTCCTCCCCAGAGCGTGGAAGAGCCTGGGGAGTTCCCCAGATGATGTTTAGATGGCCCACACGGGGGGTGATGCCTCCAGCACCGAGAAACCTCACCCAGGGTTGAGCTGGAGAAATCCATTGTGTTGTGGTTCATAAAGAGCTCTGGATACAGTGCAATAGTTGTGCCAAGGCAGCAATAAACTCCTGCAAAATGCATTTTTTTGGGTCTTGTGAGCATCCCAGAGGAATTGTGGTGCAGGAGCTCAAGGGGGGAATTGTTTCCGTCTGTCTCAAATGGACTCTGGGAGCTGTTGGTGCTTCGGGTGTGGAGTTCTCCTGGAGTTCATCCACTCCACCCCTGGCCAGGTGCCACTGCACAAACCTCCCTGGCATTTCCACTGCCATCTCCAGCAGCCTTTGCTGGCAGCAGCCCCTCTGATTTCCTACCACTTCACTTTTAAAAACGTTGGCAGAAAACTTTATTAAGAAAACCAAGAACTTTGTGCAAACTGATTTGATCCTTCGCTGCCCAAGAAAACACAATCTGGCAGGAGCATCACTGAAATAATGGATACAACCAAAGCCCAAGGACTTTGGCTGTTCCAGCCATGGCAGGAAGTTGGAACTACAGGATCTGTAAATTCCCTTCCAACACAAACCATTCTGGGATTATGGGATTATTTGGTTTTCTTAGCTAGAACCTCCTGCAGATGGAAGACAACCCAAGAAGGGATAGAAAGTGAATTGGAAGAGGCCTTTACTATTTCTGTGTCTCCCCTTCAATGATTGCTCACCAGAGTTATAGGAAGGGTCCTGGAACATCCATGGAAGCTGCTGGAACAGAGGGAAATGTGTCTGTTGAGCAACAGCCTCCACACCTTGGTTTGTACCACTGCTCACTGGGATTTTCTGGAAATTCAGCCCTATTTCTCCAATCCTGCCTCCAATTTACTGAATTTCCCCTACATCTGAAGGAAGAACACAAGAGCAGCTGGGTTTAGCTCCTGTCTAATCTCCTGTATAGCACAGGGCATTTCCTGCCTGCTGTGTGGGACCCCCCCATCCCGCTCACAGTGCAGGGAACTGCGGCCGCTGTGGGCCTGGTTTTCTCCATCAACTGCCAAGAGAATCCAGGTAACTCATTGGGATGCCAACACTGAGCACGTTCACATTTGGACAAAGAGCATCAGCCCAGAGTGTGTGAGCACAGAGATCCATCTCATCACGCTTTAGGGGTCCAGAGAGGGGATGTCAACAGCTGAGCCAAGGCAGCCAGGCCTTTTTCTTCCCCAGCACAGATAATTCGGTCTCAGATGCTGGAAAGAAGGATTACAAACCTCCCCTTTGACTAGGAAAGAAGTCAGTGTGGCTAGCTGGATGTCAGTACAGCTTTCGTGGATGACTCCGGGCACGACTGAGCCCAAGTGTCTCACAGAGTTGTGGAGAAAAGGCTGAGAGCTGTGGTCACACATCATCATTCGTCAGCACTTGCCCAGCTCTGCTCCTGATGGTTCAGGGGAAAACACCCCTGAGCCCAGTCCTGCTGAACGTGCTGACTGCAATTCCCCAGACTCCAGCCACAGCAAACACAAACCCGCCGCCCCTTGTGACCCTGCTGTCCTGTCACAACAGCTCAGCAGCAAACAGATCCCTCTCCGCGGGCAGCTGTAACTGAGCACACGGAAAGCTCACCCGGAGAGAAAGAACCTCCCCTGCTGCTGGGGAGGGCTGAGGATGCAGAGGTGATGCTGGCTGTTACCATGGCGACCATCCCATCTGGGAGGTATCTAAGGCAGGTGCTCTGACCCCTGACAAAAAAAGTGTTTGAACATTTAATGACTTAAATAAGGGAATAACTCTCAGCTGTGGGGAAAGGGGGAAGTGTTGTAGCTCCAGCTGAACATCACTTGGAACTGTAATGAGGGCACTCAACAGGGGCTGGTGCCACAGGTTTGGCCTTTGGCAAAGAAGGTGCCACCAAAGTCCATTCGAGAGACTGTTGGAAAGGAATAGGGCTGGATTTTCCACTTATTTCCATTCGGTTATTACAAATCTCTGGAGAATTTCCTTCTAAAAGGAGCCAAGGTGGCTGAGGGTGTTGGCAATAACTAGGACACGGTCAATGGTGGCCTTGGCAGTGCTGGGGAATGACTGAACTCCATAATCTCTGAGGGCTTTTCCAACTTTAACAAATCTCAGATTCTACAGGTCTAAGAAGGAGGAATTTAATGCCCAGATTCCTTTTGCATCCTCCTCCACAGGAGAAGTTCATTATTTTCCTGGTTTGGTTTTTTCAGGCTCCTCGTTTTCCTGCCTGCCCTCTCGTGGGTGATGTCTCCCAGCCCTGCTGCTCACAGTTCATTGCTCGGGTGTTTGTTTGTTGTTTGTTTGTTTGCTTTGGAGAGGCCAGGGAAGGTGAGAGCTGGAGTTCCCTGGCTCTGCACTCAGTGCCTGGGGAACTGCACCTGCACAGGTCTGGCTTGAATTGTAGAACCTGAGAATGGAATCCTGGCATGGTTTGGGTTGGAAGGACCTCAAAGCCCCTCCATTCCCACCCCTGCCATGACAGGGACACCTCCCACTGTCCCAGGGTGCACAAGCCCCATCCAGCCTGGCCTGGGGCACTGCCAGGGATCCAGGGGCAGCCACAGCTCCTCTGGGCACCCTGAACTGCTCAGTTCTGAATTACTCCTCTCATGTTATTGACAGAATTTTCAATTGTTGACCCCAGAGCAGTAAGCAAATGTCCACACAAGTCTCATTCTCTCATGTATTTCAGATTTTGAGCTGCAGTTTAAGGTTATCTCTGAATTGTCTGTTGATATTTATATAACAGAGAACAATCAGATAAAAATCCAGATATGTGGAAGATCCTGACACATGAAAAACCTTTGTAAAAAATGTGGAGTTCCACTTTTGTTTTTCAAACGGGAACTCTGAGACTGTGTTCAGTACAGTCTTCATATTTATCCAAGGATCATAAAATTGAGATTTCTGTGCAGCAAGCAAACAGAGGAGTGTGTGGGGATGGATACAAAGGCAAATGTGAGCTGAAGAGAGATAAATTAACTAAAAGCTTGGATCCTGTGTGTCTACAGAGAAAGCTCTGTTAATTGAAATGAAAACCTTCCCCGGATCATTTCTCTTCACTAAATCTCTTCTTGGATACAGGTTTTGGTCAAATATTCCTGTGCCTGTATCATCAACGCTGCAGCACAGAATCACAGAATTGCTGAGGTTGGAAAAGACGCAGAGTCTCCTATGTCCCTATGAAGCACTCCGGAGCTCAGGCTGTTCACCATTCCAGGATGGATTGGTCTTTTTTTGTTCTTAATGAAACTTTTCAAAAGCTTCTGGCTGTTCTGATGCAAAATGAAAACAAACCTGCAAACCTCAGAGAGTTTCACAATTTATTTTCTCCAGCCGTGGCAGGTTCCTGGAGTGCCATTAATCTTCCCAGTGGGATCGCTGGGTTTCTCACTGGGGATCTGCTCCTTGCTCACTTGGGATCCCTGTGTGTCTTTCCCACACTCTCGTGGCTAAATGAGAGCGCAGAGCCTGTGCCTCTGACCCAGCCCCTGCTCCTGCTGCTGCTGCTCCAGTCCTGCCCATTCCTGGTCAATCACCCTCCATCCTGCGGTGTTTAAGGGTGGCAGCTGTGGCATCCCTCTCCAAATTCACCACTCTTATGTTTTTGCAGCCCTGATCCTTCAGGATCTCTGGATGTGGCTTTCTTACCAAGGAAGGGTCTCCATTCTCTGTTGGACGCTGTTCCCTGCCAGTCCACCCTGCCTTAGGAAAGGCTCCCATGCTCCAGGGAGCCAAGTGGCCCAGGAGCAGAGAGACCCCTCCACATCTGCTGTTGCTACAAGAGAAGACAAAACCTCGGGTGGAAATGAAAAGCAGAGTGAGTTGAGTTCCAGTGGAGCTGTGCTCTTTGTCTAAGGGGAGGAGGAAGATGTGGCCAGAACAGAAATTCAATGCATCAGTCTGGCTCCATGGTTACTAAGAAACAGAGGGATGCTGCTACACTGGAGTTATTTCATTCATTCCCAGATGAGTCAGGGATGCTCAAGCTGAAATATAAATTTATATCTTTGAAATTATTCTGTTTCGCTAAGACAGGAGGCAGCACCCCAATTTAATCTGCACCACCAGAGGATGCTCCTGGTTGCTCTGCTCTCTGTCCTTCAGCAGGAGGGGATGGGCACTTTGTTGTGCTTAATTAGTTCTGCTCCCTTTTTGCATTAACCCATGTTGCCTTCAAGAGATCAGGTTTTATCCTCAGTAAGTAAAAATAATGAAAATTAATTGCTCCAGATGAAGGAAAAGTTCCCACCTGTTTTTCAACTGAGCTTCAGGAAATCAGCAGGACAAGGCAGAGACAGCAACAAAGGTGAGGGTCGGGTTTGGCAAAAACAGGTTTATGCTTAAAGGGATGGGGATTTTTCCACAGAATCCCAGGATCTCTGAGGTTGGAAAAGAGCTCCCAGCCCATGGAGTCCCAGCTGTGCCCAATCCAACCTTGTCCCCAGCCCAGAGCCCTGAGTGCCACCTCCAGGAATTCCCTGGACACCTCCAGGGATGGGAACTCCAAATCCCCCTGGGCAGCCCCTGCCAAGGCCTGAGCCCCCTTTCCATGGGGAAATTCCTGCTGCTGTCCACCCCGAGCCTCCCCTGGCCCAGCCTGAGGCCGTTCCCTGTGCTCCTGTCCCTGTTCCCTGGGAGCAGAGCCCGACCCCCCCGGCTGCCCCCTCCTGTCAGGGAGTTGTGCAGAGCCAGAAGGGCCCCCGGAGCCTCCTTTGCTCCAGGCTGAAATTCCAGCTGCTCCGTGCTCAGTCACCTCTCTCTGCAGGGAACTCACAGGGCAGCCGCGGCAGAGGAGAAACACCAATGCCTCCTCTTCCTCCTCCTCCTCCTCCTCCTGCCCCTTGATTTCCCTCACCAGCTCCCCGGGGAATATCCCCACTCCTTCAAAGCAGCCCAGGGAAGGGTGGCACGAGGATAAGCAGCCAGAAGCTTCCCTGAGCTAAGGCTTTCCCACCACAAACCCAACCCCACCCCTGCCGCTCCTCCTGCCTCTGTGACTCAGCCCTGCCCACCTTGGTTCTCATCCCACCCCTCCTCCCAGAGCCACTGCTTCCCCTGAGCTCTGGCAGGGAATTCCAGCCCACTCAGCTGATTTATTCCTCCTCTGGTGAAGTGAACACTGCTTGAGTTCATTCCAGCACCAGCCAAAACCCCAAAGGGTTGAACTGGTCCCAACAGCCTGATGTGAGGGGTGGGCAGCAGAGCCCATTCTCTGCTTTCTGCTGCTGCTGTTGAGCTCAGAGCGTGGCTTTGGGGGGACTTTCAGGTGCCAAATTTCAAACTTGGCTTAAAAATCTCAAATGGTGACTGTCCTAGGGGAGAGCAGAGGTTTGCAGGGCCCGGCAGGAGTGTGGGGGCTGACAGTCCTGGAATACATCAGCTATGGAAAAGTGTGGATAGAGATGGGAGTTAAGATTTCATTGTGCTCCTTACATCCTTTGAGAGCACCGACAGCTCCCAGCTGCCTTGTGCTCTACTTCGGACAGGCACCAGAAAGCTTGGGATAATTTCAGCTCACTGGAAGTCTTGTATTTCTAATGGAAAACTGTGGTCTTTTATTTTGCTTTTCCCTTTTAAACTTATCCAATTTATTTCCATTAAAATTATCAATAAATTCACAGCTTGTGGGATGTTTATATTTTTACTGAAATATGAACTCTAACCTTTGATTCTCCTCTTGCTGCTGGTTCCCTATGACAATCTAAAAGGTTTTACTTTTACCTTTTCTGAAGCAACTTCCACTCTGTTAAAACCTGGATGCTGCTCTTGGTGCTGGATGCTGCAGAGCCACTGCCAGCATTTATGACACAAAGCAACACCATGAGTTGTAAATACTGCCATGAAACTTTCCAAATTTAAACAAAGTTTCAAGTGAAATGAAAACATTTGCATAGTTCACACCTGTTTCACAGAAAACGAGCAATGTTGACTTCTTGAAGGTTGCTCTAGTCCCAAATTGCAGCACAAACAATTACTGCTCAAAATGTTACTGTTTCTGGTCATCCGTGTTATCTTCCATAAAATCAGGAATCCTGGGGAGGAGACGGCTCCAGGGTGCCCCAAGTGCAGCCTTTCAGTGCCTGAAGGGAGCCCAGGGGAGCTGGAGAGGGACTGGGCTGGAATTCCCAGAGCAGCTGAGGCTGCCCCTGGATCCCTGGCAGTGCCCCAGGCCAGGCTGGACGGGGCTGGGAGCACCTGGGACAGTGGGAGGTGTCCCTGCCATGGCAGGGGTGGCACTGGAGGGGCTTTAAGGTCCTCCCAAAGCACTCTGTGACAATAAACTTCCACGTTCTCTCATTCTGCATTCCCCTGGTTTCCCATTTGTTCACTTTGAGGGATTACCTGGCACAACCCAAACAGGAGCAGCTTGCAGGGCTCAGGTTTCCGGCAGCACCATCCCCGTCCTGCCCGGCACAGGGTGGGGCCGAGGCCACCTGAGGACTCTGCAGGGTCAGAACAGAGATCATTGATTGTCTCCTTTGCTCTTTGAACAGTGAAACAAGTCCACAAGTCCCTGGTTCGGTAATGGATGAGGATTTGGAAGCCAACAAAGTGCTTTGCTTGTGTTGGACATGACATAGAAATATAAAAACTGTTGTTTTATTCCCTGTAAGTGCAATTACCCCATCAGGAGAGCGACTGCAGTGCTCACAGGAGTTGCTCTGGAATTAAAACCCTTGCAGGGCTCTGAAGTACCTTACATGGTCTGGGAAATAAAATCCACTTGAAAATTGCATCGTGTTACAAAGTCAAGAGCAAGAACAGGAGGCAGGGACACTTATTCATAAGAGAGTTCAGTGGAATTCCCCTTCTGGTTCTCTCATGGGCCTGGTCTTCGGTGTTCCTTCCCCTCGCAGGGCTCTGGGCCTTTCTTGTTGCTCCCGGGTCAGCGTTGCGGCAGCCAAGTCTGGGAGATGGATCAGGTGAGGAAGGGAAGCGTGACCGGCTCTGCCCCTCCCACCACACCAACACCTCTGGGGGTGGCGGCAAGGCGCAGCTCTGCGGCTCAGCACAACCCCCCCGGGCAGAGCCAGGGAATCCTGGGGTGGTTTGGGTGGAATGGGACCTTAAATCCCATCCAGTGCCACCCCTGCCATGGCAGGGACACCTCCCACTGTCCCAGGTGATCCCAGCCCTGCTCAGCCTGGCCCTGGACACTGCCAGGGATCCAGGGGCAGCCTCAGCTGCTCTGGGCACCCTGTGCCAGGGCCTCCCCACCCTCCCAGCCAGGAATTCCTTCCCAGTATCCCATCCATCGCTGCCCTCCTTCAGCTTAAGGCCATTTCCCCTTGTCCTGTCACTCCACGTCCTTGTCCAAAGTCCTTCTCCTTCCTACAAACCCTCTTTACCTCCTGGAGGCTGCAATTCCTCTGTGCATTCCCACACTGCCTCCACCCCAGTCCCAACCCCAGAGATCGGAGTCACTCCTTGTACCCACCTCTGCTTGGCAGTTTTGTCCTGGTCTAAATTCATTCCTCAAATCCAAAATTCATTGGAACAGAATGTTAGAGAGAAGAAAAGGAATTATTGAGTCCCTTTGTTCTTACAAATGTCTTTTGACATTTTCATTCTCCTTGAATGCTTGGCAGAAATTCTTTTCAGCCATTCTAAATGTTGCCAGCAGTTCCAGGAAGCAGGACAGGTATCATTGCCTCCCGAATAGATCTGCCTTCATGGATCTGCCTTCTCTCCTTCCCCTTCAGGGGGAATCAGGAGAAACAGGAATGCTGGGCTGGGAGGGGCTTGGGAATGGCTCATTACCCTCTCACAGGGGATGGTTGAACATTCCAATGGGTGGTGTTAAAATGCCCCCACCTTTGCTGGAGTCCTTTCTGCAGCTCCCAGGGCACAGGGAGCTCATCCTCACTGCTGTAAACCCTTCATGGTAACTGGTGATGGCTGCTCTCAACACCTCAGAAATCCTCTAAGCATGCCCAGCTAGACAGGGAAACTCTCATGGAACAGCACAGCACTGGGAATCTCACCCTCAGGGTCCTGGTTTTCACTTAATAATGAATAATTAATATCCATTTCTTGGTGCTGTAGTTTACCCACGTGAACGTGGATGTGTTCCTGCCAAGGCAAGGAGATGCTTCAGTTACAGAGCCTTGCACAGCTGGAAATGGTGCTGATGCTTTCCTTTGGGATTTCCTGGCTGACTGAGATCCTGCAGAGATGATGGGAACACCTCTATCAACACTTCTGAATCTTTATCTCATTGCAGAAGGTGTGGTGCTTTCAAATTGTGAGTTTGGGGGTTTTTCTGAGCACTGAACATCTGAGGGGCACTGAAATGACCAACTAAAATACAGAAAGCGCAGCTGCAATAGTACATCCACTCATCCACAGTCGTTAATTGAAGTCCAGCGGCAGCAGAGATTCTGCCAGCCCAGTTAACAAACATGGGCACTCTCAAATGCTCACTCTGCCCTTCCTCTTCCTCCTCTCCCTTCCCATCCTGTGTTTGTCGGCACCCAGCAGGTACCAGGGAGCAGACACTGCTCACCGCAGTGTGCATCTCCAGTGCAATGAGTAATCCCAGCAAGCAGAGGGGGCCTCCCCTGGTCCCCCTGGATCCTGGGGGGTTCCCAGCACTGAGCAGGGGAGATCAGCCCTGGTGGGCAGTGGGAGCTGAGTCAGGAGGGTCTCAGCAGCCGTCCCACACTGCCCAAGCAAAGCCATGGTCGCCATGGACACCAAAGCGGGGAGGATCCATCAGGAAATAGCAGCAGGGTAAAATGTCAGTGACCGAGGGGGAAATGCAGTGGGATCTTTGGGAGGTGGGGAATCGTGCCTTAGAGAGGGGACCTGATCTCTGACAGAGGGGAACCTTTGGCTCCAGGGAAACCCAGGGGGAATTTGTATCTTTGGTTATCATGAGCAGCAGCGTCAGTGTCCCGGGGTGCTTGGATGCTGGGAAAACAGGAAAGAATCCCTGTGTCAGGTGCCAGGCGTTGGCTGTGTGTGACACCAGGCGTC
>VYZT01062818.1:0-11521 GCA_013400735.1 Pomatostomus ruficeps | reverse complement strand
GGGGAAATCGGGTAAAATCCCTGTGTCCTGGAATGATTTTCTCTGCACAGCCGGGCTGGGTGTGGATGAAATGATTTCTGTGGCCCATCCTGGCCAGAGCCCCATCCTGGGCAGGAATAAAGCAATGCCTGGATTCTCTGACACTAAAAATGGTGTTGGAGAGGTTTTGTTTTTCCCGCAGTTTTCGGTGACTGGGGGGAGAAAATACAGAGGGGGGTGGGAGTGTCCCCATCCCTGGGGACCGCCAGCTCTGCCCCGTGACGGGGCTGGGGGGTGTGGAAAGCCCATACTTGCACTTCCCAAGGGAAGAGCTCCAGCCTGGGCTTGAGGAGAAGTTTCCCATGAAAGATTCCCTGAAGCTGGCACATTCCCACAACAGGCTTTGATTTCAGGGTATTGGCATTTTCCGATGAGAAACCGTCCCAGTGGAAAATTCCCGACCGGCAGAGAGGAGCTCCCTGGTGTATCGGGGGCCATCCTGTCGCACGCAGCGGGAATTTCACACCAGCGGAATCGGCGTCTGCAGGCTCTGGGTAAAGAGAGAGGAAGGGCAGCAGCTCTGCTCCCAGCACAGGGAACCTGGGGAGTCCTGCTTTGCTCTCAAGGCTGCTCCTTTTTTTCCGAACAGTTTCCTCCAGAAACTCCTCTTCCATCAGGGCGATGCTGCTTTCAGTGCAGCAGCACAGAGCAGAGGCAGGGCAGCTGGGGCACCGGGAGCACAAGCTGATGCCTTGGTGGGGCTCTGAAGCTAAAGAGGGCCCATAAAATTTGAATTAGTGGGAGAAACCAGGGCAAGCAAGTCAGATATCAGCAATTTGAGGTATTAGGCGGAAGTTCTTTGCTGGGAGGATGGTGAGGCTCACGTTGCCCAGAGAAGTTGTGGCTGTCCCATTTCTGGAGGTGCTGGGGGCCAGGTTTGGACAGGATCAGCTGCAGTGATTGGGCATCGAAGCCTAAAATGAGTCCAAGGCCAGGCTGGATGGGGTTTGGAGCACCCTGGGATAGTGGGAGGTGTCCCTGCCCATGGCAGGGGTTGCACTGGATGGGCTTTGAGGTCCTTTCTAACCCAAACCAGTCCCTGTTTCTGTGACCTGCTCTCAAACAGGTCTGATTATTCAGTTTTTCTGATTATTCAGTGGTGCTGTTTTCACATCCCCAGGGGAAGTTTCGGGCTGTGCTATGGAGGCAGCTCTGCTTTGTTTGAGTTTCTTTGAGCTCCAGAGCAGTAACAGGCTCTTGCACCCCTGAGGGACCTTTCTGATGGACCATGGGGCGTTGCTGTGAGGGAACACCCTGGACTCACTCAGTGCTTTGGGGCTGGAAAATCACCCGGGTTTCTGGCGGCCCATGAGGAGCTGCTGAGGTCAGGCAGGCAGGGGAAGGTGTTGGGGGACAGGAATGGGACAGGCCCTGGACAGGACAGTGCCCTCCTAGGGGCTCTCTCACTTGGTGAAAAACCAAAAGCTGGGTCATGACCCAGCCCTCTTCTCTTAGAGCAGCCAAAAATTGAGCTCTTGATGCTTCTCTGATACCATCACTGGCTGCAAGGGCAGTGCTCACCTCAGAGGGCAGGACTCACTCCATGGGAGCTTTCCCTGCTCTCCAGGTGCTGCTCTCAGGGCAGGACTCGTTCCACAGGAGCTTCACCTGCTCTCCGTGTGCTGCTCTCAGGGCAGGACTCGTTCCACAGGAGCTTCACCTGCTCTCTGTGTGCTGCTCTCAGGGCAGGACTCGTTCCACAGGAGTTTCCCCTGCTCTCCAGGTGCTCAGGAGGGTTTTCAGCTCACCCACGCCGTGCTGGGGGAGCTCACACTCAGGGTGTCTTCAGGGGGAGAAAAGTGATGGAACCAGAGAACCAAAACCACGATCAGGTCGCTCATCCCCCTCTCGCTGCCCGGGGCTCCTCTCCCCGCGCCGCACCGGATCCTTCCCTCATCCATCAGCTCAGGGCTGCCGCACAAGAGCGAAGCAGAACAGGCTCCAGCCACGAGCTTTCCCCAGGGCTTTGTCCAGCCTGGTTTGGAATGTCTCCCCTGCGAGGGCTCCTCCAGCCCTGCTGGGATCCCGGCCCCCGCTGATGGAAACCGTGCCCCGTCCCGTGGCAGGTACTCCATCTGCGCCCCGAGGCTGCCCCTGCTCCGCCCGGGTGCCTGGGGGTTGTCTCTGCAGCCAGGCCCTCGGAGAGGCCTGCGCTTCTCAGATGTTATGTCTGGAAGTTTGCTCTGTTTTTTTGGCTAAGGGGCCCAGGGTCTGGAAGTGGAGAGGCTTTTATGGGAACCCAAGTCCCCTTTTGACACGACTTCCTCGTGCTTAAGTTTCAGGTTGAGTTACAAGCTCGAGCAATTTCTGGTTGGATATCCTTCATTGTCAGAGGGGATTAGGGCAGTGATTATTTACATGCACCTCTATTACACAGAGTCTGTTTCTTTTCTTTCCTTTCTTTTTCCCCCAAGAAATTCCACATGACATGCAAACTTCGACTGAAGCAGCCCCATGGATGGGGGAGAGGGAGTGAATGAGGCTCCGGCTGTGCAAAGTGAAATGGGCACATGGAGATCTCTGAACTAGACCAATGATTAGGGAATCCCAGAATTTTCTGGATTAAAAATCATCTGATTCCATCCTGGGCCATGGGCAGGGACACCTTCCACTAGATCAGGTTTTTCAGAGCCCCATCCAACCTGGCTTGGTGCTTTGGGAGAGCATCCTCCTCGTCCTCCTCATCCTCCTCGTCCTCCTCACCCTCCTCACCCTCCTCGCCCTCCTCATCCTCCTCATCCTCCTCATCCTCCTCGCCCTCCTCATCCTCCTCATCCTCCTCATCCTCCTCGCCCTCCTCACCCTCCTCACCCTCCTCATCCTCCTCACCCTCCCCATCCTTCTCCTTCCCCACGCACCCCAGGCAGGTTCCCCCGGAGCATCACCTCTCCGGCGCTGGAGCTGCTTCCAGCAGAGCTGAATGCCTGGCACGCCGGGCTGCTGGTTTGATCTGGGGCAGCTCCTCTGGAGCTTTGGCTGCTCCCCAAGAAATCGGGAGATTTTTTTTTTTCAGAACCCAGCGTGCATGAGTTTTAAAAGGGATTTTTGATAGAAGTCCCATTTACTCCTTTATTTGGCTTGGGAGGCTGCAGTGGAACAGATTTCTTTACATATCCTTGAGTGTTATTTGATTAAGGTTATGACTGCTAATAAACACTCCAGGGCTATTCTCCAGCCCCACCACTTGTAATTCGGGCAGACTGTTGCCTGCATGGGACTGCACCTTTTTTATATCAGTACAAGGGACCCGAGCGCTGGTTCTGCTCCCCTTTCATCAGCTCGCCAGTGGATTGCTCACTTTGATTTATTCCAGCTTCATAATGTAAGGGAAAATAGGAATGGGAGGAGAGCCAGGAGTGTTTCTGGCACAATAACCAGTTTACTTCCTTTTCCTTCACTTTGCCATTTCGAATCACAAGTTCTATAAAACAGCTACGAGAAGAACATACATTACCCTGGAGTGAGGAAACCTGAAGCTGCAGATTCAAACAAACCCCAAAATCCTGTTTGAAATGTAGGAGAAGCAGGTCCTGCTTGGAAAGGCAGAGGAAGGGAGCCCAGAGGACTCTGCTGTCGCCTAGAAAATGAGTGTATTTCTTAGTCTGCTTAGGCTCTGCCATGTAAGTAAATATTTTTAATTTTTCAGGAAGGAGAAGAGAGGAAGGGATGCAGACACCTGCGGCAGCAGCATTGCCACGGCTGGGGTGGGACATCTCAGCTCTCAGGGAGGGGGGTGAGCAAATCTCAGCCAGAACCAGCCAGCCCTGAGCTGAGGAAAGAGAGGGTCAGGCTGCCCTGGGGGTGCTCAGCATGTCTGGAGAGAAGGAAGCAGAGCCTCAAGACTCCGAGCCTCAGACTCTGGCTGTCACCAACACCCAGGGAATACCAGGGCACTGCAGAAATTAAAAAAACCGTGACTGTGCCACATGCAGCGAAACCAGGACGTGCTTGGGTGTACCCAGGGTGCACCTGCATGACCCAGGAGGGCACAGACAGCTCCCTGCCTGCTCCAGGCTGCTCTGCTCCCTTTCCCCTGCACTTTGGGGCCCTGGTGGCTTTTCCTGGCCATGAAGCACCACCTCTCCCCAGCAGCCACCACAGGTCCTGGGCTGTGCACTAATGAAAAGCTGTGTGGGCCAGCCCCTAATTAGAGCCATCAGTTAAGCTGTCAGAGGCGGCTCTCGGCCTCCCCGGTTCATTATTAGATCCTGGCCCTTGATGAGCTGCAGTCAGGCGTGAAAGGGCAGCCCGAGCCCACCGAGGTCTCCACTCCCCCACGGAGCTCAGGGGGTTTGGGACTAGACCTGGTTTTTCAGGTCTGGGCTTTACCAATTGCAGGGGGAGAGCTGAGAGCACGGGGAGGGGAAAGAAGGAGAGATCCAGAGGCCTTTTCACATTTTCTGGCCTTTTAGAATCTTCAGGCTTCAGCATTTTGAACACAAGAAGCCATTCCCTTCAGTGTAGGCTTTCCTGCACAAAAACTTCAGGAATTGCAGCTCTCTATGTTCAGCTTCACTACAAACGTGAGGCAGGGACGAGTCCAAGCCACATCTGGGTTTGGAGGTGTCCCAAAGGATGACCTGGGGGGCTGTTTCTCCACATCAGGGTCCCTTTAAATTCCCACCAGACCCAGTGGAAAACAGGCACACAAATAATGGGGTTTAGTGACAACAGCACCAGTTTATTTGAGCTGGGGTCTTTATGGGGACATGTGTTTGTTTTCTCAGGCCACACGTTATTAACGAATCCCAAGGCTTTGTTTTCACAGTCACATTGTGAGCGACTTCCCACTCCTCGCCCCTTTTCTCCATCAGAACTCTCTGGGATGGGGTGTGAGGCATCCCGGGCTGCTGCTGCAGGGGATGAGTTTCCATTCAGCAATCCTATTGAATCCCACAGAATCCCCTGTTTAACTGGGAAAGTCAGACTGGGAACTTCCTGGTGCTCTTTGGACAAGACCAGTAGGCACCCAGGCCTGAGATGTGTCCAAGGCCAGGCTGGACAGGGCTTGGAGCACCCTGGGATTGTGGAAGGTGTCCCTGCCCAAATGGAACAGGATGAGCTTGACGGTTCCTTCTGACCCAAACCATTCTGGGATTCTTGGATTTTGTTCCCCCTTGCTATGAAGGGGTTAATAATTTTTTTTTTTTTTTTTTGTCTTCCTCGTGTATCAGCCCCATTCTTATTCCAAAGGCCCTTTTCCCAGCTCCTCCTCTTCCAGCACAAGTCTGTCCCTTGCTGGATGCCTGCACTGGGAGAGAAGAGCCCATTTGCCAAGAGCTCCAAGTGCAACACTCACGGGACCTTCTCCTGAAGTATTTGCTCATGTTAAACCAGGAGAGAAGAGGCTCTTTGCTAATTTTTGCCGTTCCTTCGCAGATTGGAGAAGCATTGAGACAATTACCCATGTGGCAGCCATGGCTGTGCCTGAGGGGCTGGGAAAGGGGTGGGATTTTGGGCCACAGCTTCTCCTCTCCAGGTTTCCCACCTGTGGCTCTCCCAGAGCCTCCCCCGCCCAGCCCCAGCCTGGGCTGACAGGCAGGAATCTGAAGGGAACCAGGCTGCTCTGGAGGGCTCGCCGGGCCCGGGGGTCTCTGAGTGCAGCTCACGCAGCTGTTAATCACCGAGCATCTCTGGCTCCCAGCAGCTGTCGGGTGTTTATCTTTGCCGGGATATTCCGAGAGCGGGCTGTGCGGCCAAGGCAAACACGGGGGAACGCGGAGCCCTCGCACACCAGGGTGTGCGCGTGTGGGTTGTGTGTGCGCACAGGCCAGGGCCGTGTCCCCTCTGCACCTGGGAGGGCACATCAGCGACCTGTGACAGGGAAATGGGACACTCAGGATGTGCAGGTGAGCTCAGGTGCAGCTCAGAAAAGTTCTCTTGCTCAGTAATTCCCTGAGTTCTCTCTAAGCCTTGGAGACAAAGTGGAAAAATACAGAACTTCCCAAACCTTCCAGCATCAGTCACGCAGAGGCTTTAAAGTGCATCTCAAAGGCAGTGCCCTGGGCCATCCCTTGGGGAGAGGAGGAGGAGGAGGAGGTCTGGCAAAGCAAACTCCACCACCTGCAGAGGAGAGGCAGGGCTGACCCCATGGCTCCAATTAACCTGTCCCCACAGGTGTGTGGGGGCACGAGGTTACATAAATCAGGCTCAGGAAGGGCTGAGTTTTCCCAGGAAGGATTGAGAGAGCCGCTCTCTTGGCCTGTTTGATGTCCTTTTTGTGGCAAGGAGTTTTCAGTGACCTCTGAGATTAAAGGCCTGAGAAGTAGCAAGGATGTGAGTGTGTTATACCCTGATTTTCTGAAGGCTTACACCTTTCTTTTTCCCTTTTTCCAGCTCCTTTCTGTATCAGAGCATCCTGAGCTCACACTTGACAGCAGAGGATGTCCTGGCGGCATCTGAGCTGCTGTTGGGGTGATCAGGTAGGGTTTAGCTGAACTTAGGGGTGGTGGGAACCACCTGAAGTTCTCTTTTATTGAATTTTAACTGCAAGCGTCCAGAGAAGCACAAGGTTGTGTTGCTGAGCATTGTGAAGCTTCCAGCCAAAGGGTTTGTGGTGTTTATTTACCACGCAGCTGGCCGGGGATTTAATATTGTTGTGCAAAGAGAGCGCGGGGTCCTGGTTGCTGCTGAGCCTCCCCGGAGGTCTCGGAGGCTGCCAGGCACGGAGAGTTACGCGCCCTGGCTGTACAGGATGGTTTGTGCCTTGGACTTCCCGCAGCCCTGGAAAGGCTGGAGTCTCGCAGTTTCTCACAGTGAGTTCCTCAGGGGCAGCTGCGCGGGATAAGCTGGATTTTGGGAGGTGGGGAGCCGGAGGCCTGTGCTGAGCTGTGTTTCGGGCTGATGAGGGGGTGGGAGTTCGCCGATCCCCGCTCTGCCTGGGAGTACAGCGAGTGCTTCCCGTGCATTGTGCAACAAAGGCCAGGCCTTCTCCTGGAGCAGCTCTGCTTTCTTGGCTGGGAATGCCCAGCTTGCCTTCAGGTCCAGCTCTGGTATTTATCAATTAACTTCCTGCAGATCCTTGGAACAGCCGCAGCTGTCCTTCCCTTCGGCCCAGAGCACCCACTTCCTCCTGCCTTACCTCATCCTGCAATTCCTGTCCCTCGGGGCGCCCGGGGCTGCAGCAGCCTCTGCATCTGTCCTGCCTGCTGTGCCTGCAGCAAAGCCCCCGAGGATGCAGGAATGGAGGAGAGAGAAGCCCAGGAGTGGTGTCCAGGCAGGAACACACTCGTGTCACGCACCTGGGATTCAGTGAGGGTGAGGAGCTGTCAGGTGGTTCGGCTGGGTGAACAAAAGCAATTGCAGGGAGAGGCTGTAGAGGCTCCTGTTCCCACCAGAAATGACAAATCCTCGGGCCCTCCTGTTGTCACCGAAACTGCGGGAAAAATAAGAACTCTCCAGCAACATTTTCAGTGTCAGAGAATCCAGGCATTGCTTTATTCCTGCCCAGGATGGGGCTCTGGCCAGGATGGGCCACAGAAATCATTTCATCCACACCCAGCCCGGCTGTGCAGAGAAAATCATTCCAGGACACAGGGATTTTACCCGATTTCCCCAAACTTTATCCAGTCAAACCCCCAGAGATCCATTGGTTCCGTGTCCATTGGTTCCGAGTTGGGGAGTTGTGAGGATTTGGTTTCCTGTTGGTTCCAGATCTTCTTTGCTTCTGATGTTAATGAGGCCTTGATTGCTGGGTTCTGTGCTCAGTCCTTGCCCGGCACAGGCGGCTCCCCCTGGGCCAGGGCTGTTGTTTGGAGCTGCTGTTGGTTCCTGGCCCTTGCTGGCCCTTGCTGGTTGTTCTCTCTGTGCATCTCCTGGGCTGCTCCCGGCCTGGGGAGATGCTGAGCTCATCAGGCCTCCCCCAGTTCATTCTGGGATTGGGAACACTGACTGAAGTTACAAAATACACCAAGTGTAAAAATTTTTTAGCACAGTCAGAGCCTTTGCTGTAGGTGAGAGACTCCTCCGAAGGGAGAGCCCCTCTTTCTGGAAGGCGAAGGACAGGAAGGGAGGAGTTCAGCTGGACCGGACTCCCCGGTAATGAACTCGTCAGCTGTTACCGTGCTGAGGGATGGGGCAGCCCGGGGATTGCTGCACTCCCTGTGCAGTGATTGCCTCTCTGAAAGGCCAAGAGCCTCCTGAGGAGCTGAGGTGCCGACCCTTCCCTTCCTCTGTGGAACACGAGGAACGGGCTCCTTCCGCAGCGAGGTGAAGGTGCTGCCCTGAAACAGAGCAAAACCGGGGAGGGTTCAGCGCTGGAGAAACTTCTCAGAAACGCTGCTGTGCCCTGGGGAGGGGATGCTGGGGACAGCCCTGGAGGCACCTCCATGGCAGGCACAGCCTAGAGCCCCGTCCCCTCTGCTTTGTTGTCCTTGCAGCTTTATTTCCAGATCATGAAGGGAAGCACCACCATTGGCTTTGCCTCACCAGCTGTGCTTGAGCAGAGCTGAACAGAGCTGAGGGGTCAGAGATCTGCAGTTTCCATGGAGCTGGCACAGCCTCCTGGGAGTCCTGACACTCAGGGTGGCTCAGGGCACCTGTGGGGTTAATGATGGTGCTGCAGCAGCATCTTAGCCTGGCCCCTTCCCATCCCAGCGGCACCAAAAACCTTGAGGGAATTTCCCAGTGGACGTGATGCCTTAAGATTCAGCTTTTCTATTTCCCAGCCCCTGCCCTGCTTTAGTGTGGAACTCTCCCACTCCCCACGGGCTGGGAGCTCCTGTTCTCCCATCCTGCTCAGACACAACAAATCCTCTCCAGGCTGCACTCAAGGACACCTCGTTGGCCCAGGCCCCCAAAGATGGAAACGGAGCCTCTAAAAGGGGGGACAGACTTGGGCTCAATTCCATCATCCCCTGCAATTGTCACTGGAGAATGAACCCTGATCTGGGAATGGATCCAAACTGATCCAAGTGGAGCAAACTGGTGCCCCGGGGTCCATCTTGGGTGTGGCCTCTCCCGGAGAGGCTCTGAGTGCCCGAGGTGTCCCTATTGAAGGCCCTGCAATAAATCCCCAGTTTATTCTCTGATCTTGTCTGGCCTCTGCTCCAGGGAGCCTCTGATCAGGCATCAGAAGCAGTGGGGTGCAGAGGGAGAGTGGCCTTGCTCTGCCTCTGAGACAGCCCCTCCAGGCTGAGCAGAGGGAAAGGGGAACAGCAAAATCATCCCTGGAGCTGGCTCCAAACTCCAGTCAGCTTCAAGCCCTTGTCCTGCCTGCTGGACACAGAGGGGCTGGGAGGACCTGCCTAGAAGGCTGTGGAGCTGCAGGAAGGTGAGAGGCTGAGAAAATAGAAAATATCCTGTTCTTCCCTGTCTGAGCGAGTGCTGCTGCTCTTCCTCAGCTCCCCACAACATCCCTGCCACCATCTCCAGTGTCCATGGCGTCCCAGCCTGTCCTGTGTCCCCCCATCCTGGTGAGGGTGTCGGGTACCTGGGCACTGCCATTTTCAGGCAGTTTTCTCCCTTCCCTTGCTTTGTTGGGAAGAACAAACCAGAGTCACAACCCAGCTGCGGTCAGAGGGGATCCTGGGGGTATTTGTGTCCCGAAATCCCGTTTTCCTTTCCAAGCTGTTGGATTTTGTTGTTTCTGGCCCCCACTCATTCAGGGAGCAGACATCCTGTTCTTCTCCATCCCCTCCACGTCCCTTGGCTGGTGTTTGGTGTTAGCTGAGGACATTTGGTGGCCCACTGTGCAAGCCACCACAGGAAGACAACATTCCCTTATAATTTACACAGGGGCATTGTTCCCTGCTTTAATGTGCGCTAATTTAAACAAAATAGTGTTTTTAAACGAGTTTGGTGGGGTTTGTTGCAGGAGACAGTAATTTTGTTGTTAAAAAGGTTTTGTTTCTTTTTTTAGAGAGGGTTTCTGCCTCTGAGTTAAGGCTGCTGAGCCGGGCAGCTCTTACAAGCAGAGCCTGTATAACAATGTGTATTTTTATACAGAGCCCTGCTAAACCTGCTGGTAATTCCATGAACTTCAGCGTGGCTCTGACGATGCTCCGAGGGGGGAACTTCACGCTGGAGTCACCTGGCACCAGTCCCAGTCAGGATGGAGGTCACTCCCATTGACCTGAGCTGCGTTCAAAACAATCACTTAGGTGTGAAAAAATCCCCTGCCCGTTCCCTGGGCTCCTCAGTCCCCACCCAGCGCATTTGTAAAATATTCATAATGAGCTGTCATTTTGGCCAGGGCTCACTTGGCCATTCAGGGCTGGTGGTAACAATGAGACCACGATGTGCAGGCAGAGGTGAAGGAATGAGGGGCTTTCTGCTGGTTTATTGTTTTCCCCTGCTCTGTCTCCCGTTGTTTGGAGTCCTGCAGTGGTTTCCAGCAGCTGGCCCGGCCATCAGCCCGATCGTGTTGCTCTGTGCTCCGCCGAGCTGGGGGGACTTGGCAACCCGGCAGCTGTCCCAGAGCCTGAGCCATGGATGAGCTCAGAGGGGAAGCAGAGAGGCTGGGATGGGAGAAAGTGTGTTAGTGGTGCTTTCTGGCCAAGGGAGAGGCTGACGGAGCCGGCTGGATCCAGGCACAGCCTGAGCAGGTGCTGGGTGTGCTTTGCCCTCCCGCGTTTCTCCTCCCATGTCCATTCCTGGACCCTTCTGCAGCACTTGGGCTCAGGGATGGCCACAAAAAGCTCCTCAAATTAACCTTTCTGTCCATTCCTGCAGCACCAGGCTCTGGGCAGTGCCCATCCCTGCCCTGGGAGCTCCCATGGAGCTCTGCCAATCCATTCCAGTGCTGATTTCCAGCCACTCTTGGCTCTTCCTTCCCTGATGTCCCCCACAGATATTTTTTAAGCCGTGTGTTCAGGCTTGAGTGCAACCTGCTGACAGCCTGCTGGAGGTTCCATGCTGCAAATCCCAGGTGCCAGAGCTGCTTTAAAGGGGTTTTGAGCAGGATCCTCAGTGCCCCTTGCATCTTTGTGCAGTCCCTGGATATCAGACCACACCCAATGGCTCAGGCTGGTGTGAGATTGAGGATATTTTATACCATGCACAAGGCAGGATGAGAGTTTCAGCCCCTTTTTCTCGCTCGTGCCCTCATGCCCGTGTTTCAAACTGACGTGGGCTGTGTTTAAATTTTCCTTATAACACTCCCCATAGACCCAGAGAAGCTGTAGCAAGGAGTGAGGGTGAGATTCCCTTCCTGCAGAGCCTGAAACACTCAATGAACGTGGTGACCCCTCTCTAAGACGAGGTTTGCAAAGCAAAATCCTCCTTCTGAGTGGGTGTGGGTGAAGTGAGGGTGAAGCAGAGAAATGTGGTGCTCTCCTCAGGTGAGAAGGGTTGGGTAGAGCACCCCGGGCTCCTGCTTTGGAACAGCTCATCCTTGACTGGTTTGCTGCTTCTGTTACCAAGGGCAGTCCCTGGGGGCTGCAGAGGGATTCGTCTGTACGACCATCACCAGGATTTGTGGTGATGGTGGGTGGCAGGGTGACCTTCAGTGAGTGCTGGGCAAGGCTGGACCCTGAGAGACTCT
>VYZT01062817.1:339958-387923 GCA_013400735.1 Pomatostomus ruficeps | reverse complement strand
ATTATATTTAAAAGAAAGTCTTTTCAACCCATCCATCCCATAAGCTGGGTCTCCCTGTCACTATTCTATTTCCAATAAAGGAGGAAGGACTGACCTGATAAAAAATACCCTCCTTTATTACCAGGACACTCAGAAATATGAACTAATTATGAGACTGAAAGTCCAAAGGCACTGGCTAAAAGCTCATGTGGATCTGATATGTCCCTTAAACCAGACACACCCATCCAACCACGCTTATGTACACAGGAGTCCTTCTCCTCCTTTTGGCTGCATCCATGGGAAAGACCAACTCCAGCCTGTGCTTCAGTGGCTGCTCACCAGGTGAGGGGGAAATCGTGTGGGAAGGGCTCTGACTGTGTCCATTTCAACTCCGTAAGCTGGCAAACTGTGGTTTCCAAACAGCTTTGGAAGTTTACTGCCACAGGCTTTAATGAGACCTGGCAGAAGCCAGAGCCAGAGGTGCATTGGTTGACTCATCCTTAGGGCTGTGTCTGCTACACTATAAAACACCTTCCCCTTCCTGTGTGTGCTCATGGGCTGAGAGAAATGCTCATGGTGTATCCTGCTGCCTTTCAAAAACAAGAGAGTGAGCTGGTTAGAAAAGTGTGATCACAGTGGGGGAAGGCTGGTTTCAATTTAAAAATGAGATGTGGGTCAAATCTTAAATTCTAAACCACAGTCCTGAACCACTGTACTAAATGGAAGATAAGTGAGAAAATAGACAAGTATTTGCTCTGTCATAGACTGCCATTTTTCTGAGGTGCAACTAATTGCTTTTAACTTTCTGGCAAGCTAAAGAAAATATCTGCCTCCAAAGCTGATAAGCTGTCTCCCTTTTCCATGAAGGTATCTAAGAGAATTGTAACCCACAGGCAGCATTACCATGCAAGCTGTAGTATCTCTGTAGCAGGATGCAATGTTGCTGATAAAGTGAAGCTTCCCTAAGATAGTTCTGATTCGTAAAGAGATTTTTAAAACAGTCAAGACATGAATAAATACTTGGAGTAATGGAAAAGGGAGTTTGGCTGAAGTGTTCTCCATGTACAAACAGCATTTCTTTTTCTTGTTGAGAAGGAAACTGTAGAACTAACTACATTAGTGTGCTTGGTATTGTTCATAAAAGGTCCTGAAAAATTAAACATCTCTTAAGAGTTAAGTATTATTCCATTAGATGAATTTATCAGGAGAGTAGTGGAAGTATTTTTTTTCTCAACAGCACATTAGATTTAATTTATTAAGACACATCTGTAATAAAGACCAAGTCTGTTTTAAGAATTTCAGATGGGCTTTAGTAATGAACTTGCTGACTTTTTCCCAAGCCATTTCAGGAGGTCTGTCTTTCTCCCAGGAAAATTATTACTTCCCTCTAAAATCTGCAGAAATGGTGCTGTCAGTACAAAAACCAGGTGGCCTGAACAAGCCTGGATGCGTGTAATCAGAGGTTCCCCAAGGCCTCTCCTATCTTTGCACAGTTAATTATCAGGTAGAATTTGTTAGAAGGCCCTTGGGCATCTGTAGATGCTGATTTTAACCCCCAAGTAAATGGGATCAGAGCCGTATTAAAAAAAAAAAGGCACCACCCAGAAATTAAAATCGTTACCAATCTATTTAGCCACTTTACATGCATCCTTGCTCCATGAATAGGCTCTGTTATCCAATAACACCGGGGCTATTTTGTCCCCAGAGCTGTGCTCTTTTGAGGAGGCTGCTCTGAATTTCTAAAATGCTATTTGGCACATATCGACTTTATTGATGTCTGGCTGATGCCTTCCCATGCAGAGAAATATACCTTGAATGGGATTTGTTCTGCTCCAGTGTTAAGAAAAGCAGCCAGAGCTTAGATGATTCATGATTCATTCTCTTTCTGCATTTGACTGCCCTAGTAAACCAACAGTAAAAATTATATATAAATAAAAACTGTAACCTTAATGTCCTCTGCAAATTTTTAATCTCTCCTCTAAGGACATAGTTCTGTGTATCCTAAATTGTGGTGGTAAGTGGGTAAATCAGCCTGTCAGCAAGACACAAAGCAACTATCCCAAATTTCAACACTGAGTTTGATACCTTAGAGACAAGACCACCCTCTGAGAATTTACAGAATGTTAGTGAGAAATGAAGGCCAATATTCCACTGAGAAAGGTCCCAAGATGGACAGAAACAACAGGGAAACATTGGTGCAGCATTTTGCTTAGGTGAGAGGCAACAAAGAACTGACGATTTTAAAGAGAACTCACAGCTAAGGTACTAAGAGGGGTGAACCTTTCTTGATTTGTGAATTTACCCTCATACAAGAAGCTGGGTATTTTAAGACATATTTCCCAGCAGTCTAAATGTGAAAAATATCATCAGGCAAAGCAGAGTGGAAGATTAGAAGCCAGACTAAATAAATCTGCAATGATTTTATAGCAAAGGATTCCAAATTAGTCTCCAAAATATCTAAGTTGCAGAAGAATCATAAAGTAAAATTTAAAAACTGTTCAATGTAAATGCTTCTGATAGCATTCTTAATTATACAGCTGCACTATTTAAAACAATTCTGTAAGAAACTGGGGTGTTTTTTACATGATTGGAATATTCATAAATTGGAGAGTAGTATAACTAAATCTTCTCTAAATGAGATCCTTATAGATTTACAATGGATGTCTCTCTCAATGGAAGTTTCCATGGTTACAGCACAATTCTGCATGGAGCACAGTTTCATCACAAATTGTTACACATTTATATACAAATAGTTTGGGCACATTTTTCCAACTTCTTTTTAAATGAGAGCTAAAAGGATAGGTTTAAAGGAAAATTCCATGTTTGTGCCTGGGCACAGGGATGGTCCAGCTGCACTTGGAGTCATCAGATAATGCAGACTGGGGTGGGCCTCAGGAGGTCTTCAAAGCAGAGTCAGCTCTCAGATAAGACCAGGTTACCTGGGGCTTTTTCCAGATGAATTTTGGAAACCTCCCAGGTTGGAAACAGCACAGCTTTTCCTGGGCAGCAGCCTTGTGTGCAAGAGATGGTAACGCTCCTTGGAAAACTCTTCCTCCTTCCCCGCCGTGGCTGGGGTAGAAGGCACTTTTGTACAATCTGTTTTAGGAGAAAGACCTCACTGACTTACACTCAGCCTTGCCCTCCAGGCCTGCCATGAGCCTCTCTTTTCACGTCCCTGCTCTCAGTGTGAAGTACAAACAGCAGAACCCTTGCTCCGGTCCCCATTCCTGGAGTGTTGCTCAAAGGTAATTTCAAAAGCATCCTTGTGCAAAGACAAATGTTTGCTGAGTGCTCAGTTGTCCTGCTGAGGAAGTGTTATGAAAACAAGTTTTTTCTTTATTACTCTGCTGCATTTTATTGCTCTGGCTGCATCAGAGCGTGCCAAACTGACTGAACAGAGTGCTAGCTCCTGTACAATCGCATGTCACAAAATGCCTGGTGTTCAGAGGTCATCTTGCTTTTCAGTATTGGTACTGGACGATTTGTCAATGTTTGAGGTAAAATTCCACACCTGAACACCCATCTGTGTAGTTTTATTAAAGAGCCTTCATGGTTGTCAGTGTCTGGACAAGCCTTTTTTAATACATCCATGTTAGAGTCCTGAAGATTAGTTTGGGTGAAGGCTTCATGCTAAAATTTGAGGTTCAAATGCGAAATATCCCATAATTCTACGCTATGATTCAAAGGAGAAATTGAAAACAAGATTAAAGGAAAAGGTAGGATATCTTTGTTTAGAAAGTTTTAAGCTGACAGCTCTTATGTGATACTGTCATTAACTGATTGCAATACCATGAGAAGATATTTTGTTTGACTTTTGCTCAGTGAAATCCACCGCCAGCAAGCCACAAGGAATGGAGTCTCTCAGTAAGTTTTCATTATGCTTATCTGCAATGGGCTGACTCCAGGTAGCCAGAAAATAGGTTTGTTGGGTTACTTTTTGAAATATGGAAAATTTAAGGGAGATCTCTGGTGCTGTAGAGGATGGACAGTGGCAACATTTATTGGAGTGGAGGAGTGTTCTTTCAAAGGAGGAATACAAGATTACGCCATTTACCAATTACCTGATGGCCTGCCAGTAGTTCAGTGCCATCTTGCTGGAAACAAGCCACTAATCCTTCTCTTCATTCACCCTTCTGTGATATATTTAACTCTTGTAATGGATTTCTCTGGTTGTATAGGCTCAGACAGAGTTCATTCCTTCTGATACAACTCTGCAACCCTGAGAAAGAGGAAGGACAATTTTTTTTTTTCCACCACCTTGATAAATTCAAAAATAAACCAGCCTTTTTAATGACTCTGCCTGTGATTCTCATGTGACTAATTTGGCTCAAGGCTTCTTGGCATGGTTTAGGAGACAAGGCACAATCTTTTCTCTTCCTTTTCCCTTACTGGTCCCTGATAAGTAACGCAAATTAGAAAAATCTGCACGAAGCCTGGACTCTCCTCTGAATTTTAAATAAGTTTTCAGTGTATGATTATTGATGGTTTAATTGCAAGTACGTCTCAGAGGCAAGAAGGAAATTTAAGTTTCCAAACATACTCACATGTAATAGAAGTCTGGCCCAAGTGCTGTCTCTGTCTACTACTAAATATCCCTGCTGAAATTTCTGCCTATTTGCAAATATGTCCACATCCAAACACTTGAGCATTTAATGCAAATTTATCTCACATAACTGCTATGAGGAACCCTGATCTTAGTAAAGCCCTTGGAATCCATCATATCTCTGTTTAAGTTTGTCTTTTGTTCCTCCTTAGGGTTTTTTTAGAATAATTTTTGAAACAATTACAAACTAAGGCTGCTTATCACTTACCCCAACTCCAGCAAAACCCTTCACTGTGTGAAATGTGTTGGTTTCTGTGTGTCTGCACAGCATGCACAGCTCTTTCCTCATGTTCCTCCAAGAAGAAACATTGACTTTGTTGTTTGTTATGAGGGGTTTTCCAAATATGCTCTGGTCAGCTCTGCAAATGATCATTTCAAAATAAAACTCTAGGCTTGTTTAATGATCTCTCTGTTGAAACTATTGTTAATCGACTCTAGTTCCTCAACTTTAATGTCTTTCAGAATCTTCCAGTAGGGCAGAGAGGATTTTACTGGAGTTATTTTCTTTATCATTCAGCAGTTGAAAAATCTAATCACTACTAAAAATCTTCTGGGCTTTTATTAAGTTAGGTCTGATTTATGTAATTTGCCATAAAGTTCATTAAAGACTTCATTAATTTTTCACCAATCTGTAACAGTCTTATCACTGCTGTTTTTATTAGCTGAGATAAAATTAACTAGGTTTGACTTTTTAAATTTGGGGGCAAGTCATTTACCTGCCCTATCACCACTTTCATAATAATTACATTTTGCTTTGTCAGATGTGAAATGGTTCTCCTCTTATCCATCAGTTCCAGCAATTAGGATCCCATATTTCAGACCAATTGCTTGCGCTGACACTTTGATCTCAGCAGTTTATGTTCTCATTAGCTGACTGAATCTTTGGTCTTTCCCTTTTCCAAAAGAATCACTGGGTTTGAGAATTCTAATGCTGAAAAGACATGGAAAATTTCCATTGACCTGCAGCTCAACCGTGAACCCTGAAGGGATTGATGCCAACCTGGATTACAGTTGTATTTGTCCATCTCCCTTTCCTAGACCTCAGTGGTGCATCCTTGGAACAAGGAAATATGAAAATACTGCAGAGGTATGTTTCATGTCAGCCACAGCCCGGGGTGTTTTGTAAAATAGGATTTTTTAAGCATTTTCTGTCTTCTGATAAAATTTTTCCACTCCCCTGTGCACCATCATCTGTGCTATACCAACACCCATTCACACTTGACTTCAAACCTCAGCCAGTGATTTCCACAGACTGTCATTCCAGCACTTGTGGTAATGATAGACCCACAAATGCCTGGCAGATCAGCTGGACCATTCTGTTGTATGGACCAGCGCCCACCAAATCGACCAAATCTAGTAGGTCATGTCTATTGACCTATTTTCATTCAATAATCTAAAAATGGCTACAAGAAACATATGATAAAAGTATTCTCAAAGGAAAAATTAAGCCAGTACCTACTCTGTTTTCCTCCAGAACTAGCAGTCAGTAGTAATTTCCTTTAAAATGTATCAATACTAATTGGAGGAGAAACATGATCGTGCGGGAGAAACCCTGTTTTACTCAGAATTACTGTTCTGTATTTCAGATGCTGTTCCTTGGCCCCTTTCCCTTTGCAGTTACACTTGATAGAGCAAACAGCTGCGTGAAAGGTGTCAGTGGCATTTGTAGGACAACCCTGAGCCTTCTGCCACCACAGTGTTTGGAGTCCTTTGTGCCAGGGGAACGTGTCAATGCACAGAGCAGAGCAATGCCCTTGGTAGGCACAGGGAAGGTTTGAAACATTCAAGTGAGCTCTGTCACAGACAGAGTGACCTGACAAATAGGTGTGTTGCACTAATACCACATGTTCAGTGGTTTGAATCCCTGCCTTTGTGAGGATTTTGATCAGCTCTCCATTTGAAGGACTTCTGGGATGCCCAGGTGACTCTGGTTCACACAGTGATTTTAAAGCTGCGTCACTTGTATGTTCTTGCTAAAGACAAGGCATGCAGAGAGGCTAAGAAGGAGCCTTTGCACACATTTGAAACTCTGCTTTGAAGCAGGAATATGTCCTGATATTTAGCTGCGAGTTTGTTCAGAGATATATCCCTTAAACTTCATTTAGTAGTAAAAGAGTGAAAGCATCTCAGTTACCTATTCTTCTGACTTTTCTCTCTCCATAGCTGAGAAACTCTAAATGTAGTTTAGTTGTAACTCTCATGACTGTTACAAATAGTGCTCTCCTTCTGCACAACATTTTTCATCTGAAGACTTGGAAAAGTCCTTGTCAGAATTTTGGGAAAGACAATCACCATCCTTCTGATCACAGTCTCTGGAGATCTCATGCTCCAAAAGACAAACTCTTCTGGTAGCTACTCATAATTCCCTGCACATGAAAAGTAAATTAGACTTCATTTAATATCTAAATTAAAACATCTTGTTCTATTTAGGGTTCCTGGTTAATCTTTTTAAAGCTATTGTTCCAATTTTCATGTTTTCTCTAAATTAGCAGTGTTTCCTTTTCAGATTGCTCCTAAGAGGAAAGCCCTGTATCTGCTTTAAGCAACATTAAGCCCAATGGGAACAGGAGCTTGCTCACACAGAATTCACAGCTTTGATGACAAAGATTTAACCTTCTGATAATGCTCATGTCAGATGAATTAACCTGCCTGCAAGGAAATTGCAGAACTAGGATTTCTTATTGTATACTTGAAAGTTTGAATTCACAAAGATGAAAAGAAAACAAACAGAAAGAAAACTAAACAAATTACTTCCTTCTCCCTTCTTCTGTATTTCTTGGAAGTGGAGGGGTTTTTTCTGTTGTTTCATGACATTTTCTAACTCAAAGGTAAAACAATAACATTCTTGAAATAAATTCTTAATGTCAAAGAATGAAAGAATCTCTCATTCTGCAATGAAAAATAAGCAATTTTAGCTTTGCAGTGGACAGGTAATTAAATTCTTCTTATAAAAATACAATTTTAGGAATACTTTTTTGCAATCTTATTGGAGTTCGAGGGCTGGGCACCTCTAAAATCAGAATTTTAAAGCTTTTCAATGGCCACCATCTTTCGGGACGGGGAATCTTGAGAGCCTGAGAAGCTGGAGAGAGCTGCCTGTGCTTTTGTCAGTTTGCAAAGACATTCCCAAAGCTCAGGACAGACACAAAAGCCATGGGGGGGGAAACATCCCCACTGACAGAGCAGTGCTGCTCTCTCGGCTCTTTCTGATTTATGTGCAGCTCTGCATCCTTTCAGCCACTGTGCAGCTGCAGTTGATCTTTTCTGATGGCCATAGCAGGGCCTGTGCTGACCAGAGGCTCTTCAAAAGCATCCAGTCCTTTCTGATGCACTCGACTGCACGCTCGGGACTCCTGCTGCTGCTTGGCCAAATGCCTCTCAAGCTCCCAGGTGCCTCTGTCTCTGGGCTCCTGCCATCCAGCCCAGGGAGATTTGTTGCTCTTTGCTACCCCCAACTACCCCATCAGAGCTATCTTAATCCGCTTCTTCCATCTGTAGCTTCTGTACTTGAAGAGCCCTCTGCCCACTCCCCGCCTTCAGAGACGCTCCTCACTAGCACTGCTGTTGAAAATAGAGGCATGCACAGGCTCAACCTGCACTTGTCAGCAAGCTCCAGCTTGGTTATCTCTCTTTTTATTTTCCTTTCCCTCAAGTGGGGATTATGCAGGTGGAGATTTGAGAGTGACCTGAGCAAGCCTCTGTTGGAGACTTTTCCGTGTCCTGCATTAATCTCTTATTCCAGCCTCACACTTGTCTTCCACACAGAATGACAATCCACAAAATTGCTTGCTCATTTCAGTCAGGCACACCCACATACAGACAAGAAGTCCTTTAGGGAATATCAAAAATGTACAGATTATTTTGAAACAAGATATATCAAATGTGGTCTCTCGTGGGAGCAGCTGTATGTTATTCACTCTGGCTGCTGGCTTAACAGTACAGGTTGTTTTCCCAATTAACACTTCATCCTCGTGAAATTGTTGCTTGGCATTCCTCAATAGCTTTATGAATATTTGAGAGTGTCTTCTACCAGCAGTACTCTTCTTACTTATTTCCCCTACGATCGGTTCTGAGTTTGGCAAATCTCTTGCTCAGAACAACCATGCACTCTGTAATTCAAATAAGAGCAGCAAGGGAACACTGATCTGTCCCGTGCACGTGTCAGTTTTTCTCGGTGCTTTCCATGTTGCCTGTGCTCTGAATGTGTTACGTGCAGGGTTGTAAGAGCAGAATAGCACAGGGCTTCCTGTAGTGTGCGTTTTGTAAGAGTTAGCTACTCCCTGGTGAATGTCAATGCGTGACAATGTTCTATATATTCCATTAAGCAAAGGTGGTGTATGCTGGCTTTTCACTTTCCACTAGGACTCTGTCTGGCTCAACTACAGTCAGTTCTCATTGCCTATTAACAGTGGTTGTCTCGAACATGTCTCATGAGACCATCTTTCATTGGAGAATCTTAGAAGTTGAGTACATTATACAGCACCCAAGAGAGACAGTCAAAAAATAGATTCTCACAAGAATCTCCTCAACCATCAAGGAGAAATATCTTTTCTAAGAGGGAGTTGCCAAATATAA
Organism: Pomatostomus ruficeps; assembly: GCA_013400735.1. Classification (NCBI taxonomy): domain Eukaryota; kingdom Metazoa; phylum Chordata; class Aves; order Passeriformes; family Timaliidae; genus Pomatostomus; species Pomatostomus ruficeps. The sequence goes on along the minus strand of VYZT01062817.1, from coordinate 378,766 downwards.
AAACAAGGCACAGCAGTATGCCTAATGCTTTTCCAACAATATGAAAAGGCAAAATGATATGGTATTGAAACTGTTACTCTTAAACTCATTTTTTACAGATGAATCCTTGAGAATTTTTATGCATTCCTTTAAAGGCAGTAAATTACATCATGTTGTCATCAGACTAATTTTTAATATAGAAGCAAAAGATTTGGAAATTAAAATCAATTAAAAAATTGTGAAGCCACCATTTTAATTGAATTTCAGCGGAGTGCATTACACATTCATTGTCTGATCCATGAAGGTGGTTGCTTTATTGCTGTTTGTCTCCTATGCACTTCTCTTATTGCATGCACCTTTTGCATATTTAGACCCATTTTTAGCTGTGAAACCACACAGTTTCATTTAATGTGTAGGCAGAAAAGAAGCTTGCATTTTTTCACCAAATCTACCTAGAAACAGCAGCACTACTATCTTTTTCTTAAATAAGGTGGAAGATAGAGGGAGCCTTGAGGCCAGGAGTAGAGAGGTCTTTTTGTATTCAATGTTACTTTTAATTAAAACACCTGTAACTCATCACTAATCCTGGATTAGTCATTCATTCTCTTTGGTTTTGATTAATCTGCTCCCCATTTATTATACGTATATGGATATACATATATGGATATACATATTGCTTATAATTCAGAAATAAATACTTAGCCCAGAATTCTTAGCTAGTAAAAAGAACATTTTGTTAATGTTTTCTTACTCCTTATTTCAGTCCATTCTATAAAAATACAGTTAAAATACTAGAACTGGCACTTTTTAATAGTTTTATGTTTTGAATTTTTTTTTTTCAACTGGTGATTTTTAGTCTTTGTGGAAAGTGTTAGGTTTAGGAGACAAGGTTTTGTTGCTCTGTTAGTGTCTGGAGAGGCAGCGTTCGTGTCTCCCACTGCCAGCTCAGTGTATCCCTTCCCACTGTGAGTGGCAGAGACAAAATGCTTCAATTCCTGTGCTGTTTAGACAGGAGCCCGATAAGGGTCAGATAGAGAGGGGCTGCTCCCCAACACCTGATCAGGCAGTAAAACCCTCAGGCTCTGATGCCTTCAAGCTACTGATTTATGACAGGGATGCTGAGGCGTAGATCAGAGGTGGGAAAAACATCCCTGCCACATTTTGGAGGACAAACAGGATATGGAGCCCTGATCCTTGTTTGGAAGGAACAGCAAAACTTTAATTTTTGTAGATGTGATAATAACAGTGGAGTTGCTAACTGGCCCTAAGGGAGTCTCGTGAGGAGCTGGCAAAGCACTGGGACTGTGGAGCAGGAGATAACTGGGAGTAGAGGATAAGTGGGAAGTAACTCTTTTTCCTCTGAGACCATTGAGAATCTGGGTTGTGTTTCTTCCCCCACTGCCTTCTGTGTGTAGAGTGGAAGAGATTATTTGAGTTTCCTGTAAGAATTACAAATTCTATCTTCATTCTGCAAAGAGGGCCTTTCATAAGGCATTTTTGGCACTGGTGAGAATGTGCTGAATTTTGGGTTGTTTGGGGTTTTTTTAAATTCTAATTGTGGAGAAACAGCGTATCAACATTTTTCAGACTAGTATTCTGCAAAATGCTGAGGTGACTATTTTAAGTACTGTATTTTTTAGCAAGATTGTCATTTAAATACAGGGTAAAAATAGGATACAGTCATTTAAATGCATTTTGTGACAGACATTTTAATCCCTAGTGGATTATATGTTGAATACCAAGTAAAAGAGTATCTGAGATTTCTGAAAGTGTTACAGAAATAAAAAACCTTAAGAAAATATAAAATTAAGCTATATTTTGTAATTCTGATTCGCTAATATTTTGAAATTTGGTGCTGGGATCCCTAAGTGGATCCTTAACTTTTTCTGAGTAAACCAATGATAAATTCTATGGGCAGAACTCAAGACTACAAGATTCTTTTTAAACTAATGAACTGATGCAACTTTCAAATATCTTGGGAAGTATGTTGCATGTAGACCGATATCTGAGTTTACTCCCGTCCTGTAGTCCTGAAATATTTATGTAATGCAGAAACTTGTCAGACTATAAATGTCATCAAAATCTGGTTCATTCAAATTACAGCTTCTCAACTGAGTGTTATTTCTGTAAAGAACTACATCAAAACTCAGGTCTAAACACATCTAATCTTAGTTTAGACCCAGACCTAAATTTCACGTTCCTATTCTTAGTGTATTCTATCCTTAGTGGATCAATCTCAAATCTGCAAGAAAAATGGATGATATTTTAAAGTAAACATTAATCACATATAGTACCCAGTGCTATTGATTTTGAGAGCCTTTCTTTAAATTTGAATTTAGAAGTCCAGTTTTGCAATTCTGTCCTGTGATCAAATTGCTTCTCTGAGTTGTATTTAAATAATCAAGCTGCATTCCATTTTTTGAGTTATAAGCCATGGCTTTCAAAAGTAATTTTTCCTCAAAAATTATGTAAATCCTTGTACAGACCTGTAGCAAATCCAAACCAACTGGGATTTGGCTAGGGTTGCTTTTCCAATGCTCAGTTATCCTGTAAACGTTCTTGGGTCAGCTCTGAATTTCACCACAACACAACAGACGTGGCCTTATAGGAAATGCAGCTCTGGATTGGAAACACAGCTCCTTGACATTCAGTTGTAAAGCACTGTGGAATTCTGCCAGACAGCTGTGAAAAGAAATAGCAGGTTTCTCTTTTAAAGCAGGCTATGAAAAGTAGAGAAGATTATTCCAGCTATACAGCAGAGCCTGGATTTAAGTTAAACAGTGACAAGCTGCATATATTTCTTAAAGTCATTACAATTATTTAACAACATTTGTGCTCTGGTTGGATAAATCGTGGAAAGCAATGCTCTGTCACAAAGGTACTCCATGGTTAATATTGAATAACTGCTTTACTAAGCACCTCTTGCTACTCCTGATAACACAAGTAGCTGCTTACTATCCATTATACAATTATCGGGTTCTAATCCTTTTATAGACGATAATCTAGCTTTAGGCCTTTCCCCATTCATAGCTACGCGTTTATTTGAGTTTACTTAGGAAGTGAATTATGCAGTTGTCAGTAACAAAACTGACAGGCTCATTTTTCTCCTTCTCAAACAGCTAGCCATGCAAACAGACATAATATCTGCCAGGATCTTGCTATTTGTCTGTCAGCTCCACATCTTATCTTCATTGTTTGTCTAAAATACCTTCTCTCTCTAAAATAATTTTCAGGTTCCTGTGGCTTCCTGAAAGCTGGGAGAGTCTGTAAAAATGCTTTCAGTGTGGTTGGTGCCCAACCACACAAACTGATCTGGTTGTTGTATTAATCTAAATTGTTTTTGAAAAGGAAATTTATTACCTAAAGCAATTTATCCAGAGTCTAATACAGGCTGCTATTCTGTCTCAGTTCCATCCAGAGAAGTGGTGTGAGCAAATTAGAGGAAGACAAGTACTCCTGCCTTTGAAGCCAATGCTGAACCTGAAAATGGAGATAGAAAATACCATTTTGTTACTGACTCAGGTTGAAGTAACACAGAGCCAAAAGGCAGTTCCTAGTCTCAGGGAACTTTCAAAAGAAATAGTAACAGGGAAATTTGGTTGCTGTGCAAAGAGGAGAACTGGGCAAATTCAACCTACAGTGCAACACAGGCTAGCAGAGATGGTGTTTAGTCTGCTTCTGGATGGACAGAGAGCTGCAGCACAGGGGGACATGTTCAAAAAGTGGCCATGATGAGAAATTGGGGGGATATTAATAAAAGAAAAGGAAAATGAGAGATGGTATAAGTCACCTTTCAGATGCAGTTACCCCAGTGCATCACCAATGGCACCTCCCAGAACTAAGGATGATTCTGCAGTGAAGCCTTTACCAATTCAGAAGGTGACAGGCAGGCATGATGTGACACACAGAATCAGAGGAAACAAAGGTGATGGTTTTTCCAGCTCCCTGAACAAGGCTGCACTCCTACAGACGTGTTTGACTGTCACTGTGAAAGGCATTGCTCTTCTTCAAAGTGGAAAGGTCTTTTAATTTCCCAGTAGTATCATTTCAGCTCGGTACTGCCCAGGTTAAATCACTTGTGTGCTTCAGATGGAAGTTTCCAAATAAACCCCAATGAATGCAGGAGCAGGCACACATTTCCTAGAAAATACAATATAATAGCAAACAAACCAGCCTCTGATGATTTCAAATCCTTCAGTGCTCTCTGTGCTACCTCGTATTGAAGCAAAGCTGAGGGGGGAGGATGAGAGGTGCTGGGGGTGGCTGTTTATCACTGCTGCTGGGAGGGTAACCTTGTGCCTGGGGACAGCCAAAGTTTCAGTGCCAGCACACAGAGCAGTTCTGTGCTCTGCATGGAGACTAAATCAAGTGTTTGACCCTCATGCTCATGAAAGACAAAAACTTCCTGCCAGTGAAAACTTTCTCATTGCACTACAGGCTCTGCTCAGCAAAACTCATGTTTCAGTCTGCATCAGCTTCCAGCAGGCATTTATATTTTTTACTCATATGTTTTGCAAGAATATAAAGCCAATATGAATTTTGATACTTTCCTGAATGACACCATAATGCCATTAAAAAACCTGTTTTCACCCGTGTTTTAGCTGCTCTGAGAGTAGTTTCACAATGTCTCATAAATGAGTTAAAAAACGTTTCCACAGAGATACAGTACAATTAACACAAAACCTTCTCTTCATATAATCACCTGATCTTTTTGCAAGTGTGATTAGCACTCTTAACATTTCCCAGAACAATAACTTTTGATTTTCAGGAGACTTCTAGTCAAAAATGAGAAACCTCAGCATCTGAAGTGTTTTAGAAATATTTTCTTACAAACTTTTAGAAAACAAAACACTGAAAAGGACTGGTATTTTCTTCTAGTGCATGTGTCTTTCTGAGTGCCAATGGCAGTTTATCTGGCTAACCATGAATGGTAATTAATCACAGCAATATGTTTATCACCATGTCACCTGCTTTCCCTTTTAATTCCAAGCAGCTTTCCTGAGCAAGGTAAATTCATAAATATAAAAAATCCCAGAAATTTCAAAGCATAATTGCACCAGACACTGATTTTTTCCAAATTTACTAATTCTTATGACTGTAAATAATAATAATAATAATAGATATAGTGGTCTTGCCACTGAAGTGTATTATTTCCTAAATAAAGGTCAGTGTATCTGAAATATTTTTATCAGAATCAGTACATGAAGTGCTGCTTTAATGAGTCAGAGAGTAACACAATATTGCAGTTCATTTTGCTCAAACAATGCCTCAGCTCACAATTAGCATATATTTGGTTTAGACAGCTGAATGAGATTGCCTCAATATGGCTAAAACCAAAATGCAGCCGCATACAAAACCACAAAAAAGTAAAAATTTGTTACCCGGGGTATTCCTTGTTTTTTCATGCCACTTAACTATGCAGGCATCCAAGGGCACTCAAGTGTGATCATTGAGTTGTATTGGATATCAGCAACTTGGGAGAATCAGAGAGAAATATGACCTTCAGAGATACAGAAAATTTGCATAAACCAATAGTTTGTACAAGACTTTTTGTGTTACAGAACACCAGCAAGCTGCAGATCTAGATATGTTTTTCTTATGTAATGATCAACATTCAAAATTCCATTATCAGAGCTAATAGCATTGTGGTGGCTAAGGCATGATCAGAATATGCTGTCTTTATTGTCTGTATTAATGTCATCCTTCTATTTGCTGATAATACTAAAACCTTCCGCTATTATGAGATTAGGCAGATTTGACTTGCAAGTGATACATACACTCTGATACATATGACATTGTTGAAGGTGCTTTTTCCCCCTCAAGTCTAAATTGTGGTTTTGCCCATTAAATTCCCTCTGGTATACACATTTTTGTTTAAAACATGTCACTGCCTTTCTTCTCAGAGGCAAAATTACTGGAGGTTTTTTTTTTTAATTTCCTTTAGGATAAAACTTTAATCTACATCTCCTAGAGGCACAAGAAGCTCTGAAGTGGGATTACTGGTGAAAATTCTTCTAGAATGACCTTCTTTCCAGAATAGAAATTAAAGTTTGAGGATTTTATATAAGACAAGAGGCACCCTGCTGCAGCATATCTTCCTCTTGCTGCTTTACACAAACATATCCAAGTAATACTCCTTTAACTTTGTCTTCTATGTATATAGACTTTCAAGACACACAAAAAGTCACCATCATTTTTAACTTGGTTTTTCAGTGAGAACAAGTACTGCATCATTTTTATTTTGATGTGTCTTGTATCCAACACTATTCACCAGCAGATGAAGCACAGACTTTTGTAAGCCAGAGGAAAAAATAAATAGCTCAAATCCTTCATCTTTGAGAAGAAATCACTGGGAAATCCAGTTGTTGCCCCCAGCCCTTCACAAAGGAGGTCCAGAGAGGTTCAGTTCTTTTCCTTTCTCTAATTCACCTGCATGAAGCTGTTTTTGGAAATGATGCTCTGTAAATGGCAGCAGTGCAGGAGGAACAAAGCATGAGGGAAGAATATCACTTTAAAATGCCACTGGCAAATTGAAATTTATTAGAACCCCATTGAAGAATATGACTGAATGTGAAAAGAAAAAGCGAGCTGGTGGTAGAAAATTAACATAAACACAGTTAAGTCATTATACCAGTGGCAGTGGCCTCTGTTCACATAAGAAATATGCTCTCTGGAGATTTTTGGTGCATCTTAGTATCCTCAGTGGTGGGCGTTAAAATGTCACCTTCTCTCTGCAGAGCAACAGTCCCTTCTTATCAGACTAATTTGGCAACAGCAATGCACACACACGACTGCCAGGCTCGATTATTGCAATCCATTACAGCCAGGAACGAAGCCATTTGCCTTGAGACAGCTCCAGTTCTATCAACCCACTGGCTCATCAGGCAGAGCTGCCAGTTCCCTGCCATCCACTTTGCCTCTGTTCCCTGCCCTGCATCCACAACCCAGCTCCAGGCTCTCATCTTTCCCGTGGGAGTGGGCTGCCTAAGCAGAGCCATCCCTGGAGCTGGCACTGACTGGAGCCTGAGCTGGCAGCAGCTGCTGGGCACTGCATAAGGATTCTCTCCTGGAGAATGAGCTGACCACTCCCTCACACATGGGCTTTCTCCACCAGTTTTCCAAGCCAGCTCCTGGATTCTTTGTCTCCTCAAACCGCCCACTGAAATGAGGGTGATTTGCATGCACTCAGGACAATCAGGTTCCCAATCTCTTTCTTCTGGAGAATAATATTTAGTTAATTAAGATGCCAATATAGAATTGAGGCCTTTATAGTTGTTATCTAAATTATTATTGTATGTCAATAATTTTATCTGAAAATAGTGTTTCATATTGCTGGGGTTCTTAAAAGACTGGGAAAGTGTAGCTTGCCACTGTTACCATACAAATATAGATTCTGTGATCAGAGACTCGTGAGATCGAACTTGCTGAGAATGGACCAAACGTCTCTGGTAACAGCTAAAGGTGGATGTCTAGGCAAGAACACTGAAACCAGGTGGGGAATACAGGAACCATTTCCATTATATCCTGTCCCAATTTCCTACAGCATTTTTCTTAGGAACTTCTGGAAAGGATTGCCCCTACTTTTGCACTTTCTTATATATAAATTTTTTAGTAAATGGTTAGGACCAAATAGTCACTCTCCTTGCCAAACAAACACATGAGGAGAACAGGTGTAAGCATGGGACTACATTAGTATTGTAAAAATAAAACTGAAGGGTGGCCTGGTCCACAGCAAGGCGAACAGAGATCAGGACTTCAGTTTGTATTCTTCATGCTGCAGTCTCATATAGGTTAGCTTTCTTAAGCAGTGGAAGCTCTCTGACAATTCTCAAATTCTTTCCTAGGAAGGGACAGCAGCGAGTATGTTGATCCTGGATACACACACAGTTCAGCCAGGCTGGAGCCAGAGCAGGAGTCACGTAAGCATTGGGCACAGACACTCCAAACCCCAATTTGGTAGTAACTAAGCAAGAACTTCCATCATAGTTCTATTACTGCTCCTTATATCACCCATACACAAATATCATCTCTCAGTGTATTGCTTAGAGCAGGAATGCAGCACGGCTGTGCTGGATCACACCAAAGGTGATTTCTCTTCCATCCATGATGCCAGTGGAAGAACATAGGAATAGGCAGAGTTTGTGTATATGGACCACTACTATTTCCCAGCCTGCAGGCATTTACACTCCTGGGGCACTTTGAGATTAGCATTGTTCTGGCAAATATCTCCCACTTTTAGAGTTCTCTATTTTGAGATGCAGGCACTGGAAGGGTATTTTCTTCCATTTGCTTTTCTGACCCTCACTGAGCACCAAGTTGTCTTTTTCATGCAACTGTCACAACACCAACATTTCTGAGTCATAACGTTCAGCTTGGAACTCATCATTCCATGCAAGATCGCTCGTGCATCGTTTATTTAATTCATTTCTATTCAATTTCATCTGCCATTTTATTTGCCCAGTCACTCCGTCTTGTAAGCTTTTGCAATTCTGGCTGTGGTTTTACCACCTGTGCATCTCAGGACAGATAGGAAATATCGTATGGAAAAAGAAAACGGGGGAGAAAAGCCATAGTAGAAGTGCAATACAATGAAAACAATGTGTATTTCATTTCACAAAGTAAATGGAGATCATGCAGGAGCACAAAAAAAAAATCAACAGATTCTGACTAATTTATTGAGAAACAGGGAAGACAGTTCATGAAGCATTACAAGAGGAGCAGCTGTAAATCACTGGTTCTTTTTAAGCAGTAGCACAAATAGTTCAGTGAGAGTCTGGTAAGAAAAAACATATTCTGAACACATTATAGGAAGAAACACTGGAAATCTGGTGAACTGGTTCCTGCCCCATTTTACCCACTTCACAGCTTTGGATTATTTATCTCCAAGCCTTTGGAGACTCTTCTATTTCTAATTGTTATACTGGTTGTAGAAGAAATAAGCTTTAATATTTTAAACTCAACCTTTTAATATTGTAAACAATTGTAGAAAAAGAGCAAAGGGCATACAATGGGATCTCTTTCAAAGATATTACTGAAGTTTTACAGGTAGGAAGCACACTGTAAATAACTCCTCAGAAGTGTAGCTATTAAAAGCAACTGCCTATCCCAAAGCTTGGACAAACACAGTTCTAGGAGTATTTCTTGTTTTCACTGTGCAACTGTCATTTCTTGGAGCAAAGATTTTGAATCAGTGATCAAGTAGAAATGTTACTGTGACCCCAACCTCCTCAGCTACTTAAATATAAGTACAGAGGCTCAAGTGAAACATGAGTGCTCTCTCTCCTTCATTTGGACAGAGTTATCACACACAAGTAGGTTAAAAGACTCTTTGCTGTTTGGCCCAGTTTTGGTGATTGCTGGGCCGGATCTTGTGCAGCCTCCTGGCAAAGTCTTGTGCAGTTTATTCCCAAACCACCCTGTATGGAGGTAATAATGACACAAGGCTAGGCTAGGCTTGAGCTTGAAGGATAAGACTGCAGCAGTGGAAAAACAGCTGTTTCATCAATGTCTTCCTCCGTGGCTGACACCAAAGGGAAAAGGGTGTGGGATGCTGAATGCAGTGATAACAGTCACTTGAAAAGAAAGCTGAAAAGTGTCAGGCATTACCTAAAGCCACTAGGGAAAATCAAAGTGTATTTTAAAACCTGCAGATTTACATGGCTGGCTGGATTTCCTGCTGAATGCTCTGTAGGGATGCTTGGCCACAACATTCCTGGTTCATCATAATACCTGGGGTAATTTGTTAGGTTGCCACCTGTGTTGTTAATCTGAAAGCAGAGTTCCTTTAAATCCATAAAAGAAATCAATATCCAGAAGGCTTTTCATGGCTAGAATATGATGCAGTTGTAAAGCAAACAGAGCAGCATGAATGACAGCTTCACTAAGACATTAGGCTTCACCTAAGGCCAAAATCATGTGTAAGTGGAATAAAATTGCTACTAATGATCTTGGTCATTAATGTTTAATTATGCATTTCATTATGTAAAGTTATTATTGTAAATTATTTCATTAGTAACAATTAGAGTGCCTCTCTTCTAATTTATATGCACCTGTTCTTAATTACCACTGTATTGAAATCAATACTGAAAAATGCTTAGGTACTTTACATTCGACATAATATGCTGTATATAACTAGGATTACAACACCTTCCACATTATTACCTGACAATCAAGCTAACTTAACATCTGCTAAAATCTGTTCTCTTTGTTCTAAAATGAGGTCAAATCATACTGCCTGTAAAATCCGAGTTCCTTAGCAAAGGCAGAAGTTACCAGATTGTGTATGTAACTGATACCTGTAAGCCATTTTAAAATAATCTTTATGGTTTCTGTTGTTTTTAACTTCTTCATTCTAGAGTCTCTGTCACTATTATATACCACTGCTATATGTAGTATTCATAATGCCACTGCTAAGTCAGCTTTCCTGGCATGCATTTCCATAAGATATCCTGACAAGCAAGAGTTGCCAGAGATGATGACTATGTGCCAACAGGAGGATAGCAAACCCCAGATGTTTCATGTGAGACAATACATCATCAATTCATTTCTCACATATACTGGTTCAACTTCAAAACCTTAGTCTTGTAATTTTTTATACATAGCTAGACATTCTATATGGAAAGCTCAGTTCCTAAAATATTTGAATATGTAATGGTGTTTTCTCATACAATTAATGAAAATGTTTCTTGATATGTATCAGTGATTATATTTAACGAGCAATCCTTCAACAAGTAAACAGTCATTCAGCAAAACATCAGTGGGGTTTTAGAGCTGAGCCCTAAAATTGCTCAGACGCAGCAACAAACACAGGAGTAGAAGGAGAACCCTCCCGGTTTCTCTCTTTCCTCTGGCATTTTGGTTTTGAAGCCCTACAGCCCAGTGAGATTTCAAACATGCTGTTATTTAGAGCCATTAAAGCTAAAAATGGTTTGTGGTGAATGGAACCCCAAGCACGCTGGACCCCTGTAGGGAGCCTGGCGTGGCTTTCTCAATTGTATCTGGTTCCTCCACTGCCTGGCGTGCTCCAGGCAAAGTGTGGCCCCAGGTGTCCTCCCAGCTACCAGACCTTGGTTTCATTTTAGGAGTACTTGAGTCAGATCAACCACACCGCCTTTATTCCCCTCTTTTCCCTGGCCAGCCTCCCACTCATGCAAGTTGCAGCAGCATCAGAGCAAGGCTCTAAGTGATGGATGGTCCTTGAGCCACCTAAATCTGATCGGATCCACGTGGTCACTTGTGTTCTAAGCCAAAGCACTTTGACACATGAGCTCTTGCACCTGTCCCAGAATTCACAGAATGCTCTTCCCCTCTAAAAGGAAGGACAGGAAAAGTGAGGAAATATCATAAATAGTCTACACAGCCTTGTCAGCACTTAAAAGAAAACTGGCCCATAATACAGTAACACAAAGAAATAACAGAATCAATCTATTTTTCGTAGGAACACAAACAAAGCTTTATTACCAGTTATGACTTACAGGTATGGTACGTCTATAATAACCCATAGCATCTTTTTTACATGAGAATGGAGTTCTCCAGCACATTCTCATACCCAAAGATTTTCTTCCATGCCCTAAACCCTTGCTGGCATTTCAAAACGATGCCAAAAATTTTGCCTGTGAGATTCACAGGGTGATAGAGGGCGAAACTGTCTTCACAGGATGAGTTTAGCAGGAGGAAACTTCAAAGAAAAACTGACTGATGTGGCAAATACATGAAAAGCACAAGAACAAAGCAATACTCTCAATTGTGGGGAAGTTAGGATTTGGATCTGAACGCTTCAGACTTAAGTAAACACTAACAAACCAAATTAGCACAGGCAAACAACAGCTAAGGATTGCTTCTAGTGCAAATTAAAGGCTATTATTTAGGGGTTTTTTTTGAAATATGACTTATAGATGCTCCATTTGCAAGCCATATCTTAATTGCATTGCTCTGATGTTCTGGCTTTATTGCATATTTTTAAACATGAAGCTGACAACCCAATGGCATTGCTCTAAAATGTTTATTTAAATTATTGTTTTGCATCCATTTCCTTAATTATTTTATTTAAAATAGACATTCAAATGAACAGTCCTGAAAAATCACTTTGTTCGGAAGGACAATATCAACACTGCAGAAATATCTGCAATATAATTACATTGTCAATATATTTTAAATTTTGCAAGTAACTGCAGTTTATCTGACAGAAAAATACTCTGATAAAAACAATTGTCAGATATCATCACAGAATCTACTTAAGTATCTTTCTCACATGTGGTAAATGTTGGGTTAGGGCTTGGTTTAGTGCTTGTGAAAGACTAAGGAAGCAAAGCAAGTAAGATCCTTACACAGGATAAGCATTCCAGCTTTTATCCTGCAGTTCACCAGAGACCGGTTGTTTCTATTTCTGGGACTTTTCTGCATAAACTGCTGCTTTTATTGGATGTCTGGCACTTTTGTGACATGCACAGATTATGTATCCTTCTCCCTCTCCCTTTGTACAGAATCCCAGCTTTGTGATGCAGGACAAGGCTTTTGTCTGGTTTGGGATCAATCGCTGACACTCTTTTGCTATAAAGTGATTGGAATTATTCATTAATCTTCCATACCAGTAGCTTTGTCTTTCATGAAGTAAAATTGATTTCCTTATCTGAGCTTGTGAAGAAGTGGGATGTGCACCTTTCTTGATTCATAGCTCAGGATGGACAGTAATGGAGAAGCTCTGAAAGCAGCAGCTTTTGGGACCCAGAGATGACAGGTCTTGGTGCAACAGCCTGATATTTACTCATGGGTGGGCTGCATATTGCACTAGATAGCACTTTGAAAAGAGGATATTTAAATTTGGGGAGAATAAATCTTTGGGGAGCACTAGCTTTTCTACAGATTTGCTTTATTCATTCTCTGCTGGAGAGCTTCACGACAGTTTATAGTGCACAACAAATCTCTTTGGTTGCAAGAGGAGTAGATTTATTCCACCATGTTTGAATCACCTGGGAGAAATAGAAGCAACTTTGAGTTGAATTACTGAGTAATCCACAGCTTCTTTTTCAAGGACCAGCAGAGCCAGGAATAGACAGCATTTCCATCAGAATCTTACCTATTTTCTGGCCAGATGGTAGCAAGGAGCATTGGAAATCTGATTAATATCCTGTGGTGGTTTTTACCAGCTCCCTCTGGTTACTGGTTTTTCAAACACTCCAGACCTTTTGAGAGTCTTCTGTTCATAATATTAATACAGTTGTACCTCATATACCTTCGGGCCACTGCAAAAAGGAGTCAAATCATGGTTCTCCTCTTTGATTTAACTGAAGCTCTGTGGCATTTTCCTAGCTAGAAGCTAACATTTCAGGACCTATACTGTTTCCCATTCCTTTCCAATGTAGTCTGTCAATGACTGTGCAGTCCTTGCACAGCCACCAACACAGATTCTTGAACCAAAGCCTGAAAAAGAGGCTCTGTATTGCTTTGAATTTTGTCTAGACTTTAACCTTTTATCTACAACCTACCCCATCTACTTTGCAGTAAAAATGCAAATCATTTAAGCCTAGCGTATAATTGAGTTCCAGACCTAGATTCTAGTCCCATATATCTGCTATTTGACTAATTTCTTATTTTGTCCATTTTTCTTTCTACTGAGAAGATACTCAAAGTACTGCATTAATGTGCTGTGGACAGAAAAGAAACAGAGATAAATCAGCTACGTACACCACAGTTATTCCCTGGTCTGCAAGATAATTGCCTTGAAAGCCATTTTTCTTACTGTTTGCTCCTGCATTCAGAACTGTCTGCATTAATAACAAGGCTTTGCATCTCGATATTACTATAGCAGGGCATAATCTCTGCTACAGTAAAGTTTACCACTCACTGCCTGTGCAAAGATCCTTTTTTGCAGTTTCTATCCCCATGGTTAGTTAGGAGAAGCCATAGGGAGTGTAATTGCATAGGTATTGCACCGAAAAACGGAGCAGGAAATATGTGCCACTAATGACAAAGTATCAAACCCCCAAAAGGGAAAAAATGTAACATAGACCTTTGATGGTTCTAAATTCCATTCCTATTTTAAATTACATAGTCCTTTGTCCCTTATAAACGCTCATGATTACAGTGAGATAAACATTTCACAGAGGTTTTGCCCAGCAGGCGGTGGTGTCACAGTTTAGGAGTGTCTCCAGCAGCTGGAATAAATATCTGAAATGTAAGTCAGACACTGGAAAACTAAAAGCTTTGAAAATGGGTTCTAACACAGCTTGGAATCGCAGCACAGGGATCTCTGACCCAATTGCAATTTGGGATCTCCTGATGCAGTGGTTCTCCTGTAATTTCTGGTAGCATCAGCAGGACTTAGCTAAGCATGCAAAGAAGGAGTCTGAAATAAATACCCTTCGTGTCCAACACAGCCGGAATATGAAGGTCACCTCAGGAAAAAGGAAATCAATGTATGCCAAGGACAAAGGGCCAACACAAAATATAACGTACTATTATCCAACCCACAGTGCTGTACACAGCTTATTGTCAACAAATTCTCAGAGAAACAAGAAAGATGGAGTGAAATCCCTCTCACCATAGTTGTTTGGAAAGAAAAGCAACTGGAAACAAACGCATTCCACCAGGGAGAAATCTCAATCTCCTATGAAATGGCTGACAACTGAGTTGTCCCCAACCAGGTCACAGGAGAAGAACCATAAATAGATTAAACGTGTTACAGTTTGTATTTACCTGGTTCTTTGATGTGTTTTTTATCTCAATCTTCTTAGTATCATGAAATCTACTATGTGTACTTTTTAAAGTTACAAACTGGAGGTGTGCTAGATGGAGTTTGAAGTATCTGTTAAAATCCCAGTAAATGAAGAAGACCAGAACAGCATGAGATTATGATCGGTAGTGCTTTTTTCTGAATTACATTTTATCTTCTTTTGCCACATTCTGAACTGACTTTTAAATTGTGGTAGAACTGGCTGCAGACTTGGTCCCCGCAGGACACCCAGGGTCCACGGTGCACGCAGCATGAACTCATCCAGCTCTGCAGACAGGGGAAGGCCGAAGCAACTGTGCCGTTCAAAAGGCATTGCCCAAATTCCTCTCGGAGGAGAATTGCACAGCTAATGAACCACACGGAATCTACACAGGATTTCAGAATGCCAAGTGCTTAACCTCAAAAATCATGATTTGGCCATCAGTTCTGCAGGATGAGCGAGAAGGGTGTTTTTGGCAGTATTTTTGAACAAAGGAACAGATCTGTTGAGAAAATACAACTTTGGTACTTCCCATTTGCTTTGCCAGCCTAATGGAATCAGGATAAAATGAGGTATTAAGTATCATTGCTCTGGGGCTAAAGTGGAAGGCCTTTATTGTCCAAATGCCAGGCCTGAAAGTGAAGGGAAATCTGCCTAAGAGTGCAAGGTAAATTTCTGCACAGGAGAAAATCAATGAGCTGTGGCAGTTGTCTGAAAACTTTATTAGTTCAATGAATCACATTTATATAGACACTAATAATTATAATGTAAATAAGGCAGTCAGAGTAATGTAAAATAGCCCATCATATAATACTCGG
Organism: Pomatostomus ruficeps; assembly: GCA_013400735.1. Taxonomy (NCBI): domain Eukaryota; kingdom Metazoa; phylum Chordata; class Aves; order Passeriformes; family Timaliidae; genus Pomatostomus; species Pomatostomus ruficeps. The sequence continues at coordinate 363,258 of VYZT01062817.1, read as the reverse complement.
TATGTCAATGTTATTACCATAGTGTTACAGTTACTGAAGTTTAATAGAGAAATATAAGACACACACAAAAAGTAATTGAGATAAAAGGGCACAGTAAATTAGTATAGTACTGCAGAGAGTGATGAGCCACACTTACTAATTTCAACAATTACAAACCTACAGAGCAAGTTCTACTTCTCTTATCCCAATGAATGATTGTGTTAAAGCAAACAGTCCACACTTCTAATGGAATTCCCCAACTTCATAAAACGGGAAGGTTTGTTAAACATCCCACCTGGGTTTTCTGCAGTGCTGCACTGCTTGTGTCTGAGTGTTTCTTCTGCAGCATTGATTGCAGAGGCGGAAATTCCTTGAAGTGCTTTAGAATGTCTCTGCACTTTGAAGTGTCTGTCATCAGTGTAGCAAACATGCCATCAGCCTGTCTCAAAGCTAAGGACCTCCACAGGTTTTTACAATAAATAAACTAGGTCATTTTTGTGTTCCCCTTACTCTGAAAATACCCCTCCTTTACCATCCCTGAAATAAGCTCATGTGCTCCTACCCTTCTGAGTAGCTTCTTCAAAGGGAGGTAAAAAAATTGACTGGCTGTCAGAGCACCATTAGAAAAGAAGAAAAGAGGAGAAAAAAGGAGAAAATAATCCAGTAAGATACAGTAGAGTTCAAGCTTCTATATGGCAAGGAAAAAAGGTGGGACAGAGGTTTTGCACAACCAAAATAACTGCCATTATAAGGAACAAGTCAAATCCAGAGAAATAGTAAAATTCTAGCTAGAAATTCAGCCTCGTGGCACCTTGACATGACTTATATCAGACATTTCCTGGAAAATTTCCATTGGAGAGGGACAGGGAGAGGCTCTGCTTGTGGTCTAAGGAACACAGGACTACCTGATCCAGTTGGCTTTGGAAGTCAGCTGGATGAGATTTTATGATTAATCAGAAAAGGCACAAAATGAAGTGCTTATATGGTAGGATATCCAGCAGAAACCTTGCTGAGCTCCTGCTTGCTGAGCTCACACATCCTGGGAGCTCTCCCTCTTGTGCAGGGGACTATGACTTTTCTAACAGCCCCATAAAAACTCTCTGACCTGATTACTCTACTGGTTTGTGATTAGTTACCTGATCTTAAAATAGTATGAAAAATTAGGGTGACCTAATTTTCCACACAGCCACAACATCCAGCAATTAATTCTTCTGTTCCCAAAACAATATTTCCTCCTGCTAGTTGCACAGGTGTTCCCTCTGCAGCTTCTTTTTCACACCATCTTCCTTGATCCCAGAGGGCTGCAGAGGATTCTCAGCCTGACTGCTCCACAGAGCAGCAAGAAGTCAGAAAAGAAAGCATAAGATTTAGTGTCTCAGCTGGGGGTCAAGGGTAAAATAAATATGCAGGTATACTGAGATGCTTCAATGCTTTTGATGAATGAAATTGTGCTGTGAATGAAATGCTTTCAAAGAGAGAAGAAAACCATATTTTAAATGTTTGCAACTTCAATTTAGTAATTAATACTTTGCATAGATATTATTAGGGGAAAAGTTAAGGCTGGGTGAGACTGAAAATACCTGTTCTGAATTTGAATTTTCACAAGCAATCAGAAGGACAATTAAAAAGGATAATGTTCAAGTGATAACGGCTTGAGAATTCATTAAAGTAGAACCTGAAAATCTTTTGATTCACAGACCCTCTTCAGTATCATATTTAATGACTTTTGCAGCATTCTTAGGATTTACACTTTGAAACCTTTGGACTCTGGGAAAGATCAGAGGTTTGTGCCAGTATCACCTATGAGTCTGAGTAGAAGGAAAAAATATGTAAAGCTGGGAGAGGGAATTACTGCTGGGACATATGTGTGCATTTTCCTGCCACTACAGGAATGCACAGATTATCAGTCTGGGTCACTTTGTCTCTGGAAGAAATTCAAGAATTCACCTCTACGCCTTGTTTTTCCAGCTGCGTTTCTTCAGAGGTATCCAAGTGTGTTCTGCCAGCATAAATCTTTCCATGAAAGAGCAGCATCTGCATCCTGGCCCATAATACTCACAGGCTGCTGCATGGGAGCTGAGTTGTCCTGTCTGATGAGGTGAAGGAGCAGTGTCAATTTTACAGCTCCTCTAAAAAATTGCATCCAGGATGAGATATTTCAGGAACACCAGAATAACTTCTTGCTTTTATGAGAGCTGTCTTTATGTTTCTCTGTGTCAGCTTAACTGCAATGTGATAGCACAAGCATTAATAAAAGAAGCCAGATCTGTCATGTGAAAAACTACGAAGCACTACTTCAAATGTATGCTTATATCTCTTTTGATACAGAACAATTCCTAGGATTTAATAGAGTCCAATAAAAAGTTGAAATATACTTTATAGTAAAACAGAGTCAAAATAAAAAAAGGCATTAAAGTTTCTTAAATAAGCTATTTCAAGCTTGAGAGCATTTTCAGAATTGCATTTCAGATACTGAAAATCCAAATTTTTTCACACTGGTTCATACCCAAAAGGGATGTAGAAACCTTGAAATGTTTCATATGATGGGAACCCTTTCCCCCACAAGTTATACTTTTATCTTTTAAATCTTTTATCTCCTAAATCTTTTATCTCCCTGCCCCACCCCACCCCAAAAAGTCCAAAACAAACAATAGAAGGAGTCCATGACATTGGTCATTGAGGTATTCGCATAAAAATTTAAAAGGAACCTCAGCTTTTTATAACATAATTATGTATGAATTCCCTTTAAAGTCTGATCCAGTATTCACTGACTTCAAAGAGACCTTTTTTGGATGAGACTAGTCACAGAAGGGTTTGGATGGTATTAGTCACTGAATTGCAGTTGCTGTGTCACCAGACTCTCTGCTTATTTTACAAATCTTAGGTGAAGACCCCATTATTAGCTTGAGCCCACAACAAGCTTTACAAATTACCTCAGTACTGTGAAGTTACAGTGGTATATTATCTCTTTAGTGTTCCAATCTCTTCAAAATTCTCTCTCTGTTATTATAAATTATATATAAAAAATAGTTAGTTCATAATCAGGCTGCAAAATTTATACATAAAAGAGCATTTCTCTTCTGAGGAACTTTACACTAAGTTGGGAAAAATAATCTGTCTACCCTTAAAATTAACACATCAAACCTTCAGATTTAAAAGAAAATGTCATAAATGCAGAAACTTAAGACAGTTGCATAGCTCAGATAAGAAATTTCATGTAATCTACTGCCAGTTTTATCGGTGTTACGTTAAATGATCCTTTCCTGCATTTGCTTCATTGAGGCCTAATAGCATTTATCTTTCTTTCTGAATTGAAATTATGTTAGCATGACAAACACTGAAAGAGAAATCTGCTGGGAATTATTTATGAGGAACTTGGCAGAGCAGCTTTTAACAACACCTAATCCTGGAACCTTAGCCATGGCCTTCATGAACCAGAGAAACAGTCCCACTTACTAAAAAAGATGAACTTCAAGTGCCAAATTTTACCTAAAAAAAAAGAACACAAACAAACACCATAACTAAGGAAAAGCAGGAGGCAAAAGGAAAGAGCAAATCTATAGGGGAGAAAAACTCAAGTTTCCAAGCCCAAGTAATTCTTGAGGGCCCAATTCTGGCTGCTCAAAGCAGGACAGGACCCCCAGATGTGACGTGTCAGGCTGTTTCCCAGGGGTCACATCAAGGACAGTGCCTCTGCTCCTGGCCAGCTGGGTGCCAGCTCAGGAGGCACCAGAGGGGTTCTGTGCTGGCAGGTGGCTCCTGTGCCTCGCAGTCCTCCAGGCCTGGCCTTCCCTGAGGATGTTGGACAGGATGTGCTCGGCTGCAAGCCCAAAGCAGGCCCTCCCCTCTCCTTTCGGAGGAGGCTCAGAGCAGATGAGACCGGGGCTGTTTTCCTTGCCTGTGACAGATTTGCACAGTATCGTCAGCTTGCTGTGCTTGGTTGTTTTCCTTCTATTGAAAGAAAGATGTGGCAAAACTGTTTAGAGTACAAATGAATCCATACCCCATATGTTGCTATTTATATTTATATCCACTTAGGACACCCAGCAGGCCCGGTTATGGAGCAGGTCCTTGTTGTTTCCAGTCACTATTCTGCTCATAAACATTTAAGTGCGAACAACTGGATATTGCCATGTAGGCACTTAAATTGCTCATTGTAATTTCACATCAGCTTCTGCTCCATATCAATTTTCTGTGCCACATATTATAGTATCTGCTCATGTATTTTGTGCAGACTGTGTAGGAAGGAGCTTAATCTAAAACATCTGCAGCAAGATGAGATGATCACATAAACATTATTTCTGTCTATAAACTGCAGTGAACTGTGTTTCCACCGCATCAGCACAATCCTACCTTTGCATTTACCTTTTATCATCAAAATGGAGAACAAAGGAAAATAAAATACCAGAGGAAAAGTCAAATTCCCAGGCACATAAACACTATGTTCAGACAGAAACTGACAAAGCTCTGAAAATTACGTCCCTGATCTGAAACCTGTTCAATAAACTACATTAAATATCACTGCTGAGTATCTGTTTATGTGCCTAAATTCCCAGTAAGCCATATGGAAAATTACTTTCTAATGTGGAATCACCAGAGCTTTTAGATAGCAAAAGCTCCACACACACACACTAAACTGTTCCAGAGTCAGTCAATAATCAGTGTGCTGCAATTTTCAGAGCCTAATGGATTCAATAGACACCTAAGGGATATCTCAGTTTAGCAGCAGCATTGTGCTCCATCACATTACCCTGCAGTAGAAGCAACAACACACAGCACAGTCTTGTAAAAGAGGGTGTAAATTATCCTTGTAGCTGAGATTTACCCTTGAAGGTCGGTATCCATACCCAAGCAATTTCTCTTCAATCTTGCCCTTCAGGCACTTTACCAAAAGATAGGAAAGGTGCTCGGAATCAGACATGTTTCAGCTCTGGAGGTACCTACATGCAGTTTCATCTGCATATAAAATACAATACGGAAGCAGCTTGCCATCAACACACAAATAGCCTTTGTCAGCAAACATGTTAATTACCAAAATTTGTGTTCCAAGACTTGCTGTGTTAGTTCCTTAAGAAAACTAAGCGCATTAGCTGTTTTCTCATTACATCATTTTGAATATGAGAATGAATGCAAGTTCCAACACAAGTTTCAGGCTCTAAAGAGGGCAGATTATAAAGACTCACCTAATGGCTGAAAAATTTCACAAACAAACGAATCCTTTTCACACAAGAAAGTGCCCTGAATGGAATATCTGTTAAACACTTAATGCATGCCCCTGGAAGTCAATGGAGCATTTGGATCCCCTCTTGGCTTGTAAGATTTTATAAATAAAAATCTAGTAAGTTCTCAGGATTTGTAGCCTCCTATTTGATCCTTTTAGTCCTGAGTGTTCTTCAGCGTCCTCAGTGGAACATAAGCAGAAGAGTTATATATTTATTTTTCTAAATGCAGATGAGTATTTTTCCCTTTATTATGATCCACCAAACTGGAGTAGGATTCAACTAATAAACTACTCTTAACTCCCACTGAACTATAGTATGGTAAGTCAGAATATTAGAGACTGCTGAAAACGCAAACATGTCAGAAGCTGAATGTCTGGTGACAAGCAGTCTATTGGCTTCTATAATTTTGACCAATAGAAATTAGTTGGGGGGGGTGGAAATATCATAATTCCAAGCAGACTATAGTAAGTAAACTACGCTGGCTTCCACAGCTGAAGTAGCAAAAGGAGTAAGAGCAACATTTATTAAACAGAAAGTAAACCTGGGGGAAGAAGGCTCATTTTCAAACCTCAGAACTTGGTTCTATGTCCCAAAATAAACCGAGGACACTACTGTCACCCGCTCGTGAATTCCCTCCTTCCAACTTGAAGAAGCCTGGGAGTTAAACAATGATAAAAACCCATGGATGATGGGAACGCCTTTGTGCCAGGTGGTCGTGCAGGAGGAGAAAGCCCGCCCTGTGGTACTGGGTTCAAGCTCAGCTCACAGTGTGATCAACCCCCCTGCACGCGGTGCCGGGCATTGCCTCCCTGGCAAGGAGAGGATCCTGCACACACAGGCACCAACACGCATAATCACTGTCTCTGCACTGGGGGGAGAAAGAACTGTGAGAAGAAAACTTGAGGCCAAAAACTGCCTAGAGCCTAAACACTGGCAATGATTTTGCTTTTCTGTTTAGGATAGAAAGGAAGGTAGGAAGTCCTATTATGTGCAGGGAAGGAACAAAGTCCTTGAGGCTCATTGGTGAAGTTTATGAATTGAAAAGTACTAATTTAACACATGGGTAGTAAGTGGAATTATGGCATCTCTTCAAATGAATTCATAAATTAAAAGGTATTTTACATTTTAAGGGAACATTTTTGTTGGTTATAAAGAAATTAAGAAAACTGAAAAGCTCTGAGTAAGACATTGTAATTGGATTCACAGGTTATCACTGAATGCTTGTGTTAAATGAAGAAAATAGCATCTACAAAGGTTTGGAGCTTAAACTGAAAACTGTAGCAAGTCATTCTCAAAGTCAGTTTAGTTCTTGGCAACTCTTCTAAGGACACATTGACTGATCTCTACCCACATGAAAGAATAACCTATACTTAGTGTCTTCAATAAATTGAAGCTTTGGCTATTCCAAGAAGGTGCAGAGAATATGGGAGAAATGTAGATTCTTAAAAAATGCCAGGTATTTCCTTTTGCACAGTTACTGTGCTCCACACAGTGAATGCTGGATGAGATGCACACTGTATAGGAAAAGAAGTCAGACTAGGAGAGCCTTTCTGACCTTACAATGGAGATATAACTCAACTACATTTTAGGGGACTCAACAGCACAGGCAAACAAGTTTTGTGAGAGTATTCCTTTGCATTATAGTTGTGTATTTAATAAGACTTCATACTTACTTTTACTGTAAATTGGTATCTGTATCAAAATACCAGGTGGTTTCCCATCTGCTTCTTGTTCCTTTTTGCTTCATATTTCTCTTCCTTCATATTCTTTTCTCCAATTGCTTGTCCTTTTCCATTTTAGTGTCCCCAGCAACATTCTTTCAGTCTTTACTTGCATATCGCAGTTCATTTTCCTTCCTGTTTCTTTTCACCATCATCATGAAATAGATACTGTGGCATTTTGCTGCTCTGCCTGCACTACTAAACTTATTTTGTAGCTGAGAGATTGGCACAGGTAATAAATAATCTGCTGGTTTACTTGTGCACCTTTAAAGTATGTGTCACTGTTAAACCAGAAAAGAGACCTCCTGCCTTACCAGACAAAGCCCTAACTTGAATGTTTTTCTGCTCTTTTACAAAACTGAAAGAACTTTCTTACAGTTGTAAATGTAGCATAGTCTTTCAGAAATAAACGTGCCCCTTTCTCAGTGAGACATCTGAAGAGCAGTTTTGGGCGGTCTTTCTCCCACTGCCCATCGCCAGGCAGACCTGTCAGATTCTCTGCCAAGCGCTCAATCAGTCAGCAAGCACACTGGCACCACTGCCCCTAGATGGAAGTTCTTTTTAAAAACTGCACTTCTAAATCCACTCCCACTTTTTTCATACAACATTTGAGTTTCATTTTGGTGGTTTTCTTGTCTGCATTAACTTGTCACGCCGTGCCCCAAATTAGACATCGACCCGGCTTCCAATGCACTCTCTACAGAGGATGCAGGAGACACAGAAGGGTCTCACTGATCACACTGTGATTTATTAAGAAATAATGAAGAAACTGATTGGCATTAGTTTCAAAGCTTTGAATCAAGCCCTTTGAGAATGGATGTAATTGGATTGTATGATATTATAAGCTAGCAGATTTAAAGAAGAATTCTTTAACTTTGGGTTATACTACAAAATATGCCGAAGATAGTCATTAAAAAAAAAAAAATCAAGAAGCCATTCCTGTGTTTGTGAAGGCAAGAAGAGCAAGTTAATCACTTTACAAAGCTGAACTATGGCACCCCTAGCCAGCTTCATCATCTATCTTGTGAATTAAACAATTGTTTATATATATGACATTCTCAGTACAAGTTTAAAATCATATTTGTTCATTGTACAGCAATTCAAAGTACAACCACTGACTGAAAATATGGAGGCCCTAATCAAGGCTATTTATAGACAATTGGTTCTAAAGTAACTTCATCAAGAATTTACCAGTGGGAAAAGGAAGTTATCTGAATTATTTGTAACACCACATTTTACCAGTTAACCAAACAATTATTAATTTGTTTTATCTGAAACTTTTATTGCCGAGAATTGAAGTGTGTGGCTATTAAACAGGGCCTTGTTTCATAGCAGTCACAGACCTTATAGTGCACAAGGAACTGTCATGACTTTAAATTAAGCTTTCATGGAATCTAACTTTTCACCTTAGCCTGCATAGGGTCAGGAATTTTTTTTTATGCCTCTATGAAATCACAAAAAGAAAGTAATTTTATTTTGTAAATGAGCATTTATTCATCTTAAAGCAAATGGTTGGAGCTACACCTTGTTCATTACCACAATTACTGATCTAGCCAGAATTAAATGAACTCTGCATTTAAACTAATATTCTGTAAACAGCAATGAATAAGGGTACCTAAACAGCAATTTAAATGCATCCATTTTGGTGGAATGAGTATTATAAAAGAGAGACTTACTTCATATTAGAAATCATTTCCTGCCAAACTCAGCATCTTTGTATTATCTCCTGTGCTTATTTACTTTTCATATCATTACCACTGTGGCTTTGCCAGATCTCTTTTTAAGTGATAACATCAGTTTCTCCCAGCCAAGAATCTTATTTGACATAATTGCTTCTCATATTAGAACTTTTCGGAAATAATGTCAACTTGGCACATTTCTGAGGTGATGCTGAGGACTTCCTAGATATCCAGAAGTAAAAATACACTTCCAGAAGAGGCAGCGGTAAGCAGTTCCACCACCAAGTGAAGGTTCCTAATTCAGCCGGTGACACTGGCCAACATTAACCCAGGAAGTCCATTCAGGGGACTTCTGAATTCAGTGGAGATAGCAAGGTTCTGTTAAACTGGAGGCTGGGAATGCTGAATGCTTCTGGAATAAAAGAGGGGGAAGAAGGTTCAGCAAGCATTTAGAAGCCCTCAGAAACAACACCTACTGAATAAAAATATTATTATGTTATAGTGTTGATATTATGGGACACAAACTGGGATGTGCTCTGATTCATTCTCACCTTCCCTGAAGCCACACTGTGGCTGTATAATCATGGCCAAATGCTTCCTGTAGGCAAGTCTGAGTATCTGCTGCTGGAACCCACCTACTGCAGCACAGCTGGAGGGGCAGGCTGCTCATTATATGTTCCACATATTCTGTTTTACAACATCCATTGCCCAGAATCAGGAAAACAAAGCAACCCCTCCTGCATGTGCCGCAGGGCATCTGCAGTTCAGGCTGCTGTTGTAGCAATGTGTGGTTCAGGTTCTGAAAAACAGCTGCTCTGCATTAGTATCAAGGCAGGCTCCTGTTTAGGCAGTGTGATCAATGAAAATGCAGTCTGGGTAGTTCTGAAAATAGCCATGGATGTGTGGGAGTACAGAGGCATTAAAACCACCCTTCTTAAATTGATCTGAAAATTAACTAAGCTAAATTCAATCAAAATCTAACCCAGAGATTTTCTCTGGGAAGACTTCCCTATGAATGCACTTCACGTTTAGGTCTGCTGAATCTACTACAGAAATTGCATAACTTTATTTTGGGACCTTATCAGGTGGTCCAAATTTCCTCACAGCTCAGCTGTTGACTCTATATTCACATACTTCAGACATCTTGATGAGAAGCCCAAACGTAAAAGCTAATGTTCTTAGGCTTTCTAGAAACATTAACAGAGAGAGGAGACAGTTAGAGGACATGGTCCAGAGTAACCACTAAATTAGGTTCAAAAGGAGCATGAATATTTCCTTTTCCTTGGTGACTCTCAAAACTTTATTTAGATGTACACTCCAATACTCAGGAAAGACAGACGCCTTATGTTATCCCTAAACTTTCAGAGACGTCCCAGGTACTACAATGACGCCCAAAATACAGTAGCATAGGCCTAGAGCCATGTATAACAGGCTTATGCTACTTTTGCACAGGTGGAACCCTGACCTGGCCCCTTCAATCCTGAAATGTTCCCGAAATTTTTCTGGATTTGGTGATCTGAAGAGTCCTGAAACAGTGCAACATCTTCAGAGTGGTTCGTGGCAGGAACACCCAGGAGCGCAGTCTCACTGCAGAGAACCTGGTAGGGAATTTCCACAGGCCATAAATGATCCTCACTCCCTCAACAAACAAAAAGTAAGGTCCAACCAACTCAGCTGCAGAACAGCTCTGCTGTTCATAATTCAGGGAGCAGGAAAATGCTCCACTGACAACACTTTATAACCTTTGAAAAGACAAATGTCTGTGGTCCCAGTCCTGCTAGTTGCTTTATATGATAGACTCCTTGCTAGATTGCTCTGGAAATTTGGTGCTTGGAAAGGCAGGGCTCTTGTCTTGGAGAATCCTTAGGGGTATGACAGTGACAATGCTTTTCTAAGCCTGTCTCATTTTATCCAGCATTAAGGGTCTAATACATTTCATGACACTGTGTGACATAATTGCTTGTGCCTTTTTTTCCCTCTGACTCTTTCAAAATGAAGAATTTTACTGCCATACATCCTCACAGGCTGTGCGTCATTAATGACCATCCAGGCCACAGCTGCATATTTATTTCCATGCAGGATTTCACACTGTCTCTCTGAAGTCTTTACTTTTTAAAGTCATTCAGGCTTCTCTTGAAAATGTGAATAAGAGACCAGGTGATTTGTTCCCAAAAATAATCACATTCTACAAGAAGTCTCCGTGCTGTTTTTTATACCCCACTCTTACCTCTAAGGACAGAAGCACTTTTTAAATCCAAGTGTTAAAGCAAGTCAAAGACGGGAAGGTGAATCAACCATGCACTCACATTAGGATGAGATAACTCAATGCTTTCATACTGCAGGATAGCTATTTCATTATCTTTTGCTTGCAAAGGGAAGCAGCAGTTCTGATTAAACACTATTTTATCTGTGCTCTTTGTAAGCATAACTCAGTGAAGATGACGGTATGATACAGCTGAGTTTTGAAGGCTTGTGCTTAAAAGCCATATATCTTTAAGGCTTGTACCTTACGTGGATTCTCTCCTAATTAAGAACACCTGTAGAGGCCTGACCAGACACTGTGGTTTGCAGCAAAACTGCCGAAGGGCTCTGAAAAGCCAGAAACTTTGTGTTGTCTTTTAACCTAAATTATAACAGGGTTCAAGCCTGTGCCAAGCAGAGTAAAACTCTATAATTTATGAGCTATGAGGGCAGCTCTGGGCCCCTCTGAGGTGATTTTTATCAGTGCAGTAGCATAAACAGCTCTCCTTTACTCGAACATTGGGAGCAGGGAGCAGCGGAAGGCCTGCCGTATAAAGGGGATCCCGCCTGTGCCAGGACCTCTGAGGCCCACGGAGAGCCAGGTAAGTGTGTGTGCACTGCTTCCTTTTGAACAATGGCTGAGGAAAAGGTGTGCAGCGTGCTGAGACTGAGCTTGGGCAGTGTGCTGTGCGACTGGAGGAGCTGCACTTCAAGGCCAGTGATTTGCTTTCTGCTCCTAAAATTTTAGGCTTGTTACAGAGGATCGACTTTGATTCACTGTCTGCCTTTGACTTGGAAGGCTCAGTTGTGCCAAACCTCACCAGTGGTGTAATAGAACTACCCACAGTATTACAAACTGCACTTGGCTGTAATGATGGGTTTGGGCCCTTGCTCTCTCTGAGTTTTGAACTCGTATTCCTATGAAAAAGCAGGTGTTACTTAAGGACTGGTCCTTGAGCCAAGCGGAGAACTATTAGATATAAGAAGAACATATAAAGAGTTTTTTTTGCTATGTATTAATAATGTAATTATATATAAACCATAAAAGATAGTTTGTAACTCAAAATGACAGCATAGAACAGAACTCAATCTATTCATTTTTTCTGTCAGGGTTTGAGGGGCTTTAGGAGACTTACATAATAAGACATTACTGCAGCTTCATGTTCTTTTCAGCAAATAGTAGGCAAGGAGTGGGAATAGCCTAAAAATATCAGCTAATTGGAAGCAAAACTCAGGCAATGTCCAGCTGACCCACCTCCAGGAACAACAGATAGGCTCCAGGGACATCTGGCTTTTGTTTCTGTCTCAGAAGGTTTGGGTTTTGTTATGTGGAGGTTGGGAGGGAAGAAGGGGGGGCAGGGTTTTTGTTTGGTTTAAACTGACATTTTGACTCTAATCTTTATAGGAGAAGGGACACCTTGAAAATCTTAGTGCTATGTTTCCTTACTGCATATCTCCAGCAAGAATAAAGCCTTTGTTGGTATTGGTTCCTGATGATTAAAACAGCTACAATAGTTGGTGTCTTAATTTTTTTAAAAAACAAACCCCTTTGAAGTTGCTCTAATTTTTATTTTCTCTGTAATGTTACATGCAGACTGCTGCAGAGGGAAGGCTGGGGAGATATGTTTCAGGCTCAGACTGCCAGCTGCAGCAGAAGGGAACTTGTTATTTAAAAGCTTTTTCTTGATGAAAAGCTAGAGCTCTGCCCTCCTTAAGCACGGTCAGGTGGCAGAGCTCTCTTGTGCTGCCCAGTTATGCCCCGTAAGTCTGGGACAAGAAGCACTTCTTGCTAAAAGATTAAGAGGGAGGCTCTTAGAAATGTTTTACAACGTTACATAAGAACTGAGTCTGGCTGTAGGTTGTCCTTGGACTTGAAACAACCAGGGTCACAGTTCCAGCCTGAACATGAGCTTGGTGCTGTCATCTTGAAGTTGTTCTAAATTTTAAGCCATTATGGTCTATGACTAACTCTGCCGTTTAGATTGGCACAGTCTCAAAGGAAGGTATTTCCCTGCATCTGGAAAAAAGTGGACGCAGCCAATGGCCTTTTAAAGCATACTGCAAGAAAACCGTACAACAGCTTGAGGCATCATGTGTAGGTTGTTTAATTTCTTCAGTATAATTATCCTTTTAATAGGTGTGTGCTAGTACCATAATCCTTCTTTCAGAATTCCAGGAGAAGACTAAATGCTTGGCTAGTTCAGGCCAATGATTTCTATGGGATCTGTACTGTTCTTTTTTTGTAAATTTAGTGTAATGGGTTTGTTCTGTAAACAGAAGATCAAGGTCACATTTCTCTTGTAGGGCTGAGTATCAAGAAAAGTTAGTCATTTTTTATTAAAAACTTGCAATATATGAAGTATTGTATGTAATGCTGATAGTATTGCTCATAGTGTGATTGAATAATAGCGCAACTTTATACAAACAACAGCTTCAAAATATACAGTATGGACAGAGACCAGCAGTTTGTGTCCATGGGTTTCATTGCTCTGTACAGGTCTTCATTAACCAGGCAAACATGCTGGTCCATTCCCAGGGTAGGTATGGCTCAGGAATATTTCATACTCATCCAGTTGTCTAATGTCTGCCTAGACACTGCCTATTTCAGGATTATTGGGTTTTTATTCACATCATTTTTGCCTGACAGCTGTCGTGGTTCTAGTGTTGAGAAACACACAGATCTCTCTAAATAACCTCTTCTCAGCTTATTTTCTGTACTATTTGCATTTAAGGCTCAGTGGTGTTCAGAGAATTGATTTGGAATCGATCATAACTAAGATCACTATTGACCTCTACCAAGATGTTCTGAGGATTTTTCATTTCAACAAAGCCTCTTTAGAAGGCTCTTTGTGCTTAAAGTCAGATCACTGTGTGGAGCAGGTCTTTTCATAGCACTGGACAGTGGAAGTCTGCCAAAATCTTTCACTTCCTTCAAAAGCTTCTGTTGAGTGTCCTCTGCCTTCACTTGGTGCTGGGAGCACTGTGTGTGTCTTGCTGTGACTGTTCTCTAGATCAAACAGAATTAGCAGCTCATCAAATGGAGCAAACAAGCTCAGAAAGACTAGAGGAGACCTCCCACCAGGATATGTGCCATAGAGAACATGCATTCTGTGATGTGAATGGGCTGCTCTTAAACGAGAAGATAATGTCTGCCTCAGATAAGTGCAGCGTGTTGCTGAGTACAGAGATAAGCCCACTCTGGAACAAAGCAGTGCACGCTGAGGCAGCTGCTGAAAGACTGCTCAGAGCAGACATCAGGAATGTATCTTCACACAAGCAAGATCCCCGCGAGCAAAAGCAGTGCCATGACCTAAAGGGCCAAGAAGTCGTGCTGGAAATAGATGGATCCGTAAGTCATCAGTGTGAACCAGCCTCCGCTCTGAGGCAGGAAGGGTAGCGGGAAACCTGAGAGCTGGGTGCTTCGCACGCCTTGTCTGTAAGGCCTTCGGGGGAGGGGATCACCTTCTGTGGTGGTGGAAGATCACTCAGTACACCCAGGAAGCTTGGCAGGCAGTTTGAACACTTCCAGTTGTTGTCCAACCACGCTCCACTCGGTACTAGTGGCACCGCAGGTGGGAACAGTCCACTGGGGAGTTTGGGGAGGTCCTTGATGAAATGTCTGTTTTACCAGAAGAGAAGCACAGCAAAAGTTGTAACTCTGATCGTCACTATCACCACCTCCAGCTGCACTCTAGAGAGCACCTGGAAAAGGGTATTTGCTCATCCTATCTCTTCTGGTGGGCTTGGCAGGATTGGGGTTGAATTCAATCCTAAATGTCTTTTCCAACCTAAATGATTCTAGAAGATGATCTGGATACTTCTATAATGGTGTTGTTCTTATCTAGCTACAATCACAGCAGGTAAGATTCTGGAAGATCAGGAAGTGGCAGCATAGTTACCAAAGAAGGCTCAGTGTGTCTTCTGTTGGACTTCTATACCTTGTTTAATCCTTAAGAAAATGAGATGAAATACAGCAGTGTTTTTTAGCTAAGATAATTTCTTGGACAGCAGAAGGAGAAGCACCATTAGGAAGGTGCATGAAATCGGGACAGGCTGCCAGAACAGAGCAATGGCTGCAGTTGATGCTGCTGCTCACCAAGCCTCTGTAAGGCAAAGGAAAATCTGTAAGAGATCAGTGAATGGCTGGGATTACACATGTTCCTAGCCTCAAAAGCTGAGAAAAGAAGGCAGGAAATATTCAGGGTTATGGAGGGAGGCAAACCTGTTTTGCACAGGGATGGCATGTTTAAAGAACAAGCCAGAAATGGTTGTTATCAGGTGTGGAATACGCAGCACCAGGAGGCATAGCTCTGTATAGCTCTGCAGAGCTTTGAGTTTTCTTCAAAAGAAAACAATAGATAGCTGTCTCCTGGGTAACAGGAGAGAGGAAAATGGTGCCACAAGGACTAAAAATAATCAAATCTAAAGTATGAATTCTGGCTGTGCCTATTAAACCCTCAATAAGCCAGAAATAAAGTATGGCTTAGGTGTCAATCTTGTTTAGGGGACAGGGTTTGCTTAGGCTCTTAGAGCTGACTTCAAATGCAGCTGGGTGATTGCAGTGAGGGGCCTAGAAAAACTGACAAAAATTAATTGTATTCTCTGTAAGACTTCTGTCGGACTCAAGACAAACATTTAAATTTTGAAAAAATTCTACAGATTTCTTACCTCCTTTATTTGGGCACTTCTTGTATAAAGCTGCTACAACCCTTTCTTTTTATCGAGGTAGAAGTTTAACTGTGCAAACTTTCTTTACTCACTTTCCTTTTCAGCTAACCATAAAATTCCACATGTATGATGTAGCTAATGTGTTTTACAGGACCAGAGCCACACTATGCCGGTAACTTTTATCTCTCAGACTCTTTGGATCTGCCGTGGTCTGTGTTCCTTGGATGTTTCCATTGATGACTGTTGCTTATTCACACTGAGCCTCAGCACAGTCCAGCTGGAGCTGCTCTAGTTTTGATCCATTATGCAATAGAAATGTCAGTGTGCTTCACTAAATGTTAGCTGTGATTTATGATTTCTTTTTAATCTATGCTAATCTGGGGGCTACTTGGCATTAATACATAGCTTGGAAAAAAGTATTAGTGACTCAAATATTGTTGCCAGGTTTCTGTGGTTTACTTTTGCCCATACCAAGTATTAAGCAATTAATCCCAAGGTCTTATGTATGGCAAAACAAAACAACCCCTCAGATGTGGCTTACCCTTGTTTGAGAAAAACTTTCATTGGAAATGAGGAGTTTGAAAGAAAGGAGAACAGAATATTTATAAACAATATGACAAAACGCTTCTGTAAGAAGAGACTAAATTTAGCACTTGCAAGATTTTTATCTGTGTTCTGGGTGTTCTCAAGCACAGGTAAACCACTTGATAAGTAAAACAAAAGATCTTGTACAAGTTTTCTACAGTGCTTACAGGTGTGTTTTTATAGCATCTTCCTGAGAACTATTTTTTTTTTCCATTAAGATATTTTTCTCCATTTGAGAATGTTTGATAGCCATGCCTCAGGTAAACTGAAACTGGTGCCAGGTATTGTACAGATAAATTAAATTGCCTCTGGTACATGCTGAGCGAACAATGGCTGTACAGCCTCTGGCCACCCCCACTGAGAGTGTCTGTCCCTTTGGTGGGTACAGAAAGCCACGGAGCACCTACAGTGCTGGGAACATTTGATGAGCCACAGCACTGTGCAGAGCTAAAGCACTCTAATGCCTGGGGTTTTTTCACGCTGCAAAATGGAGCAAACTTGCTGGAAAACAATCGAGAAAGATAACAAGATTTAATTTTCCTTTTTAGCTTGGCCCCTTCTAAATATGTTGTGTATTTTTAATTATGTAAGCCAGAATAAACCAGCCACAGAACTGCGTCCAAAGTTTTGGATTACATAGGACATACATAGGACATACATAGGACATTTGCATATCTGGGCCAGGCATGAACTTTCCAGCACTGAGCACACAGGTGTGCCTGCTGGGTGAGGAGTGAGAGAGAAGCCCCTTAACACACCCCTGCTCAGGCTCTGCACCGCCCAGTGCTGGAGCCTGACCGTGCCCGGGTGCCTGGCACACGGGGCACTGCACCTCTGGCCTGAGAGCAGGAGCCGAGGGCTGAGGATCACTCAGGTGCCGCGATCCACGCCGAGCTGTGACTCGCTGCCACTGCCGGTGAGCCAGGCTGGAGCTCACCAGACTGTCCATGGCAAGCAGCAGCGCTGCAGCCTCTGCCTTCCAGCTGAATCTTCTTCTGCTGCTTCAGCAGTGAACCACAGGGGCAGCCATGCAGGAACTGACCTCTGCTCTTGCGTGTTTGCTGCTGAAACAAGTCTGTCCTGCCTTCACTTTGGGGGCACTTAGGATTCCTCCCCTTCTGTCGTGTGTTGCCTTTTTCCCAACCTGGAAATGAAACTCGAGATAGTTTTAGTACAGTAGGTAATATAAAAGTGGATCTTTATTTGGAGGCCTCCAGCAGCAGTTATGGAAGAGTGTCCACAAAAGCCCACCCCCCACCCCTCCACCCCCCCACCAGGGGTGCACACAATTTTATAAGTTTGGTAAATTAGCATAATTGACAAAAACATGCCAATTAGGAGCACAAGTGGTGATGCAAGTCCCCCCCAGGTCAAGCCCCTTCTCTGGAGCCCTCCCTCATGCTTGGTACTGGTTGTACTTTGTTTATGAAAATGTCTCAAAGACCTTGGTAGCCAGGGAGAACCAAGATAGCACAGGGGTTCTGGAATTTGTTTTGTCTTTCTGCCTAGGGAAAGGGCATGGGAAAACCACTGGGAAAAAAACTAGCCACTGATGCAATAATGAGCTACAGAGCTCCAAATATAAGTGTAGAGAATACAGAGAATATATAAGGAAAAAAAAGGCAAAAACCAAAACGGCATCAGGTGAAATCCCCAAACTTTGCCTGAGACCATGCTGATAGATGACATGTGAGTGCTGCAAATCTTCCTGGGCCCAATCACATCAGCCTCAAGTGGCTTTTTCTAATAGGCCAAGATGACCAAGAGCCCCGTCGAAATGCAGATAGATTGGCCAATGCTCAGTGCAAAAATCCAAGGCTGGGCAGCCACACAGCAGCTGTGGAATAGTTCTCGTCTCTG
Organism: Pomatostomus ruficeps; assembly: GCA_013400735.1. Classification (NCBI taxonomy): domain Eukaryota; kingdom Metazoa; phylum Chordata; class Aves; order Passeriformes; family Timaliidae; genus Pomatostomus; species Pomatostomus ruficeps. The sequence goes on along the minus strand of VYZT01062817.1, from coordinate 345,303 downwards.
CTTGATGCCATTCCTTGCTGAGATCCAGGATGAACGCCGTAAGTGACAATATGTAAAACAATGGGCTCTTAGATCGCCAAATTACTGGAAGCAAACAAAATTTTGATTATGCAGGTTGCTTTAAAAATACACCTGTGCCTTCAGTGCCTGTACAGCTCTAACATATCCTCTTTCCATCTGTCTAGGTACCTATTCCAACCTCATCAGGGACTGAAAGGTTACTCTTTTGGGGGGTTGGGTTTTTCTTCTGAGAAATTTGTGGGAATTAAGACAGAAAATGTTTTAACAATATCCTGTTATTACTGGAAAGTTTCTTGATTGTAAAAGTTCAGAGAAATCTTAGCAGAGTGTTATCAGAAGTGTAAAATGAATCCAGGTAAAATAACTTTTGCAGAGAAGGTAGCAAAATTTTTGAGTTTCCTGTCATGAGGCATGCTTTCAAATCTTTGTAGGGGAACTCAAAGAGACTGGGAGGAAAGAACCACCAGCCAAATACTTTTGGTGTTTATAACAGGTGTGCAGAAGGTACATAATTTGCTACAGCCTTTGCAAGCTTTGTTAGAATGCAAAGACAAGAACCTAAAATAACCAATGTTTTTAGAATTATTGCCTCATTTTTCACAGCTTTGGAGATGCTGGACACTTTCAACCAAATTGGGCAGGAGAGCTTTTAAATACAGTGAAGTTCACCAAAGTATGAGAGCCATTGTAGGAGCAGAGAAGGGAGTTCCTACAGTGAGTGCTGGAGAAGTTGCCCATGGACATGTTTGGTGTTGCCAGGCTGATCCTGCTGAGATTTGAGACAAGTTGCAGGGGCTTCTCCCAACAGTCACGGTGTGCCACTAGAAACATGGGAAAGCAGAGTAGGAGTAGCTAAGGATGTGGGTCTGAGGGCAAGGATATGGCTTCTGTCCTTCCAACAGGATTGTTCTATGCTGCTAACGAAGGAATTTTTAAACCAGCTTTTTGTACCAGCTCACCAGCAAGCTGTTGTCCCCTCCTAACTGTTCCACTATTGTTTAACAGAGTGGAAATCTCACTTTTCTTCTTCTCTATGAAGCAATAGACCTGGCTTTCCTATAGTCTGTCTGCACCACAGGTTCCTTCTTTAATACACGTCACCCAAAGCTCAGCTGCGTGGTTCCCAAAACCCCTCATTACCTTCATGTTACCTATTCTCATAATCTCATTTCTTCGAAATGGTTGGTCTCTATAGTTAAATCTTATCTTATCCCCTTAGGGATCTTATCTGTCCTACACTTGTGGCCCCATTTCCTGTTCTGGTGAGCCCTTAGAGTGCTTTATGCCTTCCCATGTAGCTGTTTACAAGCTGCTTTTGAGGGCACAGCTGTCACTGTACGACAAAACCTGAAACCAAAATCAACTAAATATAGCTGTTCCACAGGGAACCATCTTTACTGATAAGGCCAATAAATTACAGGAAAAAATAGAGATCTAGAACATAAGTCCTGTACAGCCAAGAACTGAACAATGGCTAAAACAAAACAAGGTTCGATTCAGCCAGGGAAAAACCCAACAACGTGGCAAACAAAGCAGTGCTGTTCAGGCAGCTTTGTCTTTCCTCCTGCCTAGGTGAGAGGCAGTCTGGGCTTTTGCCTGCTGCCCAAAAGGCAGGATTACTGGGATGTGCACACTTCGAGTCACAAGGAAGTCAGGGCTAGAGTGAGTGACATGCCACACCAAATCCACCTCTAGCTGTGCCAATAATGGGCATGTACCAAAGGAATCCCACCACCCCTCGCCTTAATTCTTGGTTTAAAACTGGGATCCTGTGATGAAGTAAACTCTAGTTTCACCCTGATTAATGGGATTTGACAGGGGGCAGGAGAAGAGTAAATGAAGAGCCAGCTTTATTTCTATAGCTACCATTTTAAATCAGTATGGAAATGATAGCCCTGCAATGACTTTGGCAAGCTGTGGAAGGCCAATCATCAGAAAAGGGACTGGAAGAGAGGTGCTAGGTAAGCACAACAAGCTGCAAGCTGTCATTTAGGCCACAGTTCAAATATTGACTTGAGATATGATAGATAGAATTAGCATGTTTAACTTTAAAGTAGGCACTCACTTGCATATTGTTGGTATCAGCGTAAGATTTAGAAGATAAAAATCTGTGCAACCCATTGTGCTGTTCTCTCTTTGTTAGCCTGGAGAGCCAAAAGGATGCTGGGGTTGAAAGGCAGATATCATTTTGCATTCATCTTGATGAGTGTAGAGGTCACTCATATATTTTAAGTCATTAACATCATGGAAATAAGATTTTCCACCAGAAAAAAGATAGCAGCAGGGGAGCTTTCAGACTCATTTTCTATCATTTTCTACACAATTTTGCACGGGACCTAGGTAGTACAAGGGTTACCTTGTTCTCAAATATCAAAGTCAAGTATCTTGACTTTCATTTAATTTGATTCCTCTTCAAAATACTTTCTGACTTTCTGTTTAAAAACTCAAAATCTCTTTCCTCCTCTTCCTGAATGTCATAGGTTATTGTTAAGGTTGGAAAGAACCTTTAAGATCATCAAGTCAAACTATCATAGAAAAATAATATTCAAAAATTTAGGAAAAATGGACAGGCTGCTCCTGCATTCAGTGCCTGTCCTGATCCGAAATTAGCTCCACTGGGAATGTCCATCTTTGCCACTTTCTAGTTTGAAGAGCTGCCAATAGAGCCAATAAGTGCTAGGAATTCTAAGGAACCTGGGCATAATGAGCAAGTGTAAACCTATAGCACTGTCAGATGCTACTGCAGGAGGGTCCAAATGGCATTTATGAGCTTCTGTCAAAAGCTTTTAACTTGGCCAAACTTGGATAGATTTTTTTTCTTCTTGAAACAGCACAGGATCCCTCCTTGACATGTGTTCCTATCATTCTCTCATTTTGTTTTGTACATACAGTCTGCTCTGTGAGACATAGAAAATTGTTTCCATAATTCTTGGTAAACAGCTCGAATTGGCAGAGCTTTACACACACTCACACACACTTAAAAACAAAGAAAAAAGCCCAAACTCAGCCATGCACTGGGCATGGAATATTTAAGCCCAAATGATAAAAAATTATGTGCCTTGTGAGAGAGGAGTGACAAGCAAGCACATTAATACATATTAATATTACAGGCTTTGACATTAACCATTCAGATTATGTTTTATCTGTTGTGTTCACTTACCTGTTATGAGACTGGTTAAGTGAGAGAGACAAATGAGATTTTATTCTTGGAGGGTTTAATTCTTAACATCTGAAATGCAGGATGTTTTTGAAGAGTGTTTAGTATATACTGGAAAACAGTATAAAACACTGTAGCTGTTTCTCTGTAACTTCATATAAAATATTATTAATCTTGTGAAATTGTAATAATAAGGTTTTCTTCCCTTCTTTTTGGTTCGTCATCATTAAGGAAATGTATGTAGGTCAAACTAGATTTTCATTGACAATTGCAAAACCTTATAGAGTTGCCACTGGCTAAAAATACGTAATTATCCTCCCAGCCTCTTTTTTTTTTTTTTTTTTTAATAATGAAGACCTAAACAATAGCAAATTTTCAGCATATTCTTGGCTGGACTTTTAGGGATGACAAGATAAAAGTAGCAAAAACTCTTGCATTACCAAAGGAAGTTATTAATCTACCAGGTCACGGAATTTATCAAGTGAGTGAGCTGAATTTAAAGGTGAAAGAAAGATGGAGATGAAATGTGGCATTGCTACTGATTGGTCCTGCTGGAAATGGCTGCACCAAATGGTGCAAAGGTGGTGGAGATGGTGAATAATTAGACATTAGTAGGGTATAATTTCTTGGTGTTTTAGAAGTGATAGCACAGAGGCAAAGGCCAGGAATCAGCTGGAAGTACTGCACTGGGTATATTTTTGTGTAGGTTAATCAATAATTCTTTTCCCGATAAAGTCTCCAGAGGTGATCTTGCTGGTCTGCTCAACACGCTGTGCATAGCAGCAGTGAGTCTCAGGAGGGCCAATGCCCCTTGTGCCCATTTCAAGCCTCCAGGTTTCTGTGTTGCTGAGAGAGCACAGCTTCTTATACAGCCTGTCCAATCAAGAGGTCACAGAAACTCTCCCCATTACTGGTTAGGAAGTGAACTTTCTGCAGAAATGAAAACAGGATGTAAGCTAGCACATGTTCTGCAACACAAAATGTGCTTACACTGAAGATCCCCTGTGGGAGTGCACACAGCTTTGGGCCAGAGGGAAGCTTGAGAGATGGAGCAGTTAGTTTCCCTTTCTCTTTCCAGTTGCTCTGTAGGAGGGCAAAGCTTTGACTGGTTATCTATCATAGCAGATGCAGTGGGGAGGAAAGGAGATGTAGAAGAGATGCTTATTGTAAGAACTGAGTGAAGATACATATTATCTCCAGCAGTACAGCATCCCATTTCCTGTATTCAAATATTTATTAACATTACAACTGAGCCACAGATGTTCAGTTTAATGTTGGTGTAAGGAAATTAGAAGGCTGGAGTCCATAATCTTCCAATTCATGAGTTTTAGGAAAATAAATAAAGGATAGTGGAGAATACAGACAAAATTGGGCCAGTACAAAAGGCAGTATGGAAGCTGCACACAAGCAGCATTCCAGCAATCTCATGCAGAGCAGGAAATTACCTTGAAGCTCTTGGGGCTCCTTCTGTTGCAGTGAAGTAATGGAAATGGACTTGGAGAAGTATTTTACCTCCTTGACCAACAGGTGGCTTGAACCTTGCTATTACTTCAGCCAGTGGTGATCTACTGCCATGAAGCTCACAAAAGATGTAGTAACATGGTCATAGTTCAGATAGAAAACAGACTTCTGCAGCAGGAAGGGAATCAAGTCCTTCAGGGGTGGCACTGATGGTCAAGGGAAGGACAGAGAGCAAAATACAACAGAAAAAAGAGAGAGCATGTGTGTAAGTGTCCTGATGAAGGCAAAAGCTGCACTCTACATTCACATTAGCAAATCTACATCAGTAAACACAGCAGTGAAAGAAGTCTTACCAGTGCCCCACTGAAGGTGCAAAAGTCTTAATCAGAGCCTGAAACAACTACAAAAAATGGAGCCATCGAAAGTGATGAGTTGGCATGTGTGAAATCTTGAATTGCTCCTTCATTTTTCACCCTCATCAGGCAGATTCCTTTCTTCTGGTTTGGCTTGCCCTCTCTCTCCTTCCCAGTAGAATTCCTCTGTGGTCACAAATGATTTGTCAAGTTTCCTTAGTATCAATTATCTTATGATCTGATCTTTTAATCTTCCAGTTGAGAAATCATAACATGATAGATATCATATGTGTCAGGCTTTTTCTTATTGGTTGGGCAGGGTTGGGGTTTTCTGTAGGCTTGCAATTTTTTTT
>VYZT01062817.1:309790-326037 GCA_013400735.1 Pomatostomus ruficeps | reverse complement strand
CAGGTCAGCCATGCCTTTTGAATTTTCCCTAAAATACTACTTCAACGCACGGGCCAGCCACCTTTGCAAAGGGGAAGGTGGGAACAGAAAGCTTCTTGACACTGCCAATTCCTTTAGGCACTTGTCTCAAGTGACACTTGTATATTGCAGATTAGTTTCCATTTTCCATTTCAGGTCAAACCTTTTATTTTCTTCTATTAAAGCACTGAACATATAATTATGTGTGGTTTCCATCTCTTTAATTTTGTCTGAAAGTGATTCTGACGCTTTGATTTTAATTACCCTGAGATGATCCTGAACAACATTTTCAAACCCTCTGTGAAGCAGGCCCATGCTGCACATCTTAATGGTATTTTTCAGTTTGAGGACTCCTGCTGTCCAGTCTTCAGATACATTTGAACTGCATCCTGAAATTGAGTTTTGTGGTTAACACACACCCACTCACACCTCCCACCCCACCACGCCTTTCTCTAGAGCAGTATCTCCAATTAATAAGAACCCAATTCTAGTTCAGACGTGGAGTAGCTGGTAGAGTTTTCCCTTCAATCCTCTCAGGAGAGAATTGAGGGCAAGGCAGTGCATCTGGTTAGGAACATTAGTTGTTCACTGTGTGCCTTTCTTTTACTCTGACTTTTAAATGTGTACCCATCAGTATAAACAAATGGGGCTCAAAAGAGCAATTAGATTAGCAGAATTTCAAAACTCATGGCTTTTGGTGACTGTATCTGTCTTGTCTTGGCCAAGAAAAATCATTATTATAACTCCATCTGGATGAAGGATGCTTACCACCTCCTCAACAATGTGTTCACAGTTCTCTCTGTTGGTATGCGTTCCCATACCCTTCTCGATTTCTTATCGCTGGCTGCTAACTCTGAGGAAAACAGCAAGAGGCAGGGCTAAGGGGAGAGTTGAATTAGCCCACTTTCACACTTCACCTCTGGTAAATCTGCACCTGAATAGAATTCTTCAGTAGCCAGAAGGGATAATAGAAGAAAGACTATAGCTCAGGGGAAGCAGGTCTCTGGCTGACTCCTCAGATGAAGGACTTCGCAGGTATTCCCTGCAATGCTGTTTTATGTCCATTCCCTCTTACTGTAGGCCTAACACTACTCAATCCATGTAGCTTTGGCATAATTATTGGCTTAACCTCAAACCGTCCTCTCTCACAGAAGAGAAGAAAGCACCTTGCCTCTGCACAGGTGAGGTGTCAGCTCTCCACAGTGAAGCGCTACTCCTGTTACTGCAAGGAGAAACCTCATGCAGATAGTGGGATTAAGCTGGTCTAAAAATACATCCAGCATCTTCTCTTTAACAGAGAATGACAGATCACTGCTGGGAGTAAAAACGCAGCTTTACTGCCTGAAAGGGTTTTTCTTATTCCTGTATTTTGTTCTGTGTCCAAAAATTCACCTGAAAAACTAAGCTTAGAGCTGATCGTATGAATAAATGTTCTGAATAAGGAAATAGAAGAAAATACCATCATTAATTTTAGCTAACATGAGGAATCCTAAAACAAACCAGTTACTCCCACAACAGATACCACATTCTGGAAAGAACGTGGTAATTTATGCTTGACAATACAAAGCGCAATGCATGTATTTTCCAGATTTATACCAGGTAAATCATGAGGCTGTCATTTATTTTCAACTTATTGATCATTATAATCATCTGGTAACCCCCCAGCCTTCTAATAAAAAACAACCTGATCATAAGAGAAGTGTCAATCACTGGAGACAGAGTCTATGAACGGGCTGAGTTCTGTATACCTAATTAGGTTTGGCTGAGCTAACTGCACTCTGAACATATCCTTTTCTGCTTCAGATACAAAACCGTCCTTGGGGCACAGCTAGTTTTCTCTTCCCACTGTGCTGCCTTAATCTAGTAAACTTCCACCTCTGACCTCAATAAATATTTTCTTAATTACAAGATAATTTGTAACTTGCTTCATTCTTCTGCAAGACCGCTTACCCTGATTCCATCCCTGCATTAAATGTTTTTAGATTTGGGCACATCTATGAAGATAGATATATACAGATATAGGCTAGATAGAGAGATAGATATATAGATAGATAGATACATATATCGTATGTTTATATATCTATGATCATATCATATGAACATGAGCAAAAGAAGGTAAAGCAAAGAGGCAATGCATCAGGGCAGACAGCACATTTCTGGAGCAGCTATGCTGCAGACATTTCTGCAACAGCTTCTGGCAGTTGGAAGCAATTAAACACAAACACCTTGCTGCTTACAACAAAATCAGAAATTTTCTGTGATGGCTTAAAGAAACTAAAAGCTAATACAGTTTTCATGAAGGAGTGAGAGGGAAGGGAACCCTATGTGAAAATTCCTATGTGAAAGAAAGCAAACCATGACTCTTAATGATAGCTGAACACTACTGCCTTATCGTAGATGTTAGGCTTATCTTTTACATTTTTCTCTTCCATTGTCATCCAAAAAATCTCTCCTGAAACTGAACCTTGAGAAACAAAGTTTATTTCAGAGCTGACTGAAGTGAGCATATTGATTTTAGCAGATTTTGTATCAGCTTCTTGGTATACTACATTTCTCATTCACCCATGTAATATTTGGGATAATATTTCTCTAGGGGGTACTACAGGGGCCTAAATGTTGCTGTCAAATAGAGAAGTAAACACTGTCATCTCAGTCCATACTGAATTCAGTGTATATGAAGCATTTCTTTAAAAAAGCAGATTTATTATGTTGCTATGGTGGTTGTTATGGTGTCACATACCTGGCAGAAATCTAAGTGTTGTTTTGGTTGGGTTTATTTTTTTTGTGTGCATAAAGTTGTTTTAAATAAACGAAGCCCAATTCAAATTAAAACACGTATAAAATTTGTGTCCGAGGACTCGAACACGCAATGCCACGATCGAAAAGGAAACAGCACCAAGCCCGGGGTTGGTACTGGGTGAACACAGGTCTGACCTCCATCGCATCAGATCTCCCTCCGTTCACGAGGGTTGCTTCTAACAGTTCACTTTTATACAGTTTTGCCTATAAAGTCTAGATCTTGGGTATTGTTTCTGCCACCCAGCATATTCAAGGAAGATGCTATTCATGGAACCGGGCTGGAGAAAACCTATCCTGTCTTTGATTAATTCTTCATCACCGGGGGATGTTGGCTGATGACCCGTGATGTTCCTTATCTTGGGTCTTGATTCGAACATTAACGCTCACGCTGGGAGGGGATTCTCGGTGATTGCATCAATTAACTCTGCCGGGAAGTCCTCCTCGAAAATGTAGATAGCAGAAGTCAGCCCAATATTCTCTTGATGAGCTGCCACTCTCCGTAGCTCTGTTTTGTGATGCAAAATTGGCTCCCGGGTGAGGCTGCAACTTTCCAAGGGGCAAGTTATGCTTGTTTTTAAAATTGGTTATAGCTTAACTTTAATACATATTCTGATATTACATATTTGAGCATGAATTTCACGAATTCATTCATAACAAAGTGTACCTAAAGAAATAACATGGCTTTCAAAATGCCTGGATTCTAGCATCTAGGATTTTTCTGGAAATGCCAGAATTTGTTAAATAGCTAAATGCTTAGTAGTCCCACAGCTGAAAACATTTATTCCCTTTCCCCTAGCCCACCACTCACACACGCACCAGCCTGATGCCATGCCATGTTCCACTCTCAGTAACAAATTGGTGGATGGTCACAACCACATTTTTCAGTAATGACTGTGACATGCAAAGGATGTGATTCAGCAAGCCTAAAGCACGTGCCTCACTAGTGGCACATTTACATTCCTGTTGATTTGAAAGGAGCTACTAAGCAACTGGGTGAGGTAAATACTTGCCTGTGTAAAGCCAGCAAAATGCTTTAAACTCTTGAATTAGAGGCTGATAAAGGGTAAGTACAGTGTTCCGTTATAGACTTGTTTTATCATCGTTTTCAGGGAAAAAATTAAACCAACTGGACTTCCTTGGGGTTCATTAGGTGACTACTGAAAATTATTGTTTCAGGGTAATAGAAACCATCAGAAATCTTTTTTCCACGTTCTCTTGGAACCTCACCAGCCACAAGCATAATGGGGGGTGGAGGGAGGAAAAGTCTTACATCCCATTGTGTCCACAGGACTCCCTGTTCCCTACTGAACACCAGTGTCAATTTTTCCAAACCGCTTTGTGTTTCTGCCAAAGACAATGCACATGTTTGAAGTGCATGGGTAAAGATGAAAACCGTGTCACTCACACATGGCTTGCTTGCTTTTTAGGTATTTCAGTAATCACTCCTTCTCTGCAGTGTGTGGATTCTTTGCAGTACTTAAAACTAAATTGTCCTAAATCCTAGCTTCAAACATCTCAACAATGTAGTATAGCTATAGGTATCAAAATGGTGTACATCACTTTTCATATATATATATTTATTTAAATCAGTGTGGAAATAAGTTCTTTTAAAAAGCTCTGTCAGCTTTTTTTTGTGGGAAGCTTCTGGTGTGTGGTTTTGCTCCTCCTAGAACGTGACAAAGTGAAACTAAAGGAAAAAGCTTTCTGCCTCTTTTCTGAACTTAACAACATGATTTTTTCCGAAAACAGAAGAGAGTTCAAGACCCTAAAAATATTATTGCTAAATTTTAATCCCCTGAAAATAAGGTCAGGCTAAAGCAAACAAAATCCATTGAGGAGAAGTTGTTTTTATTAAGGCATTAACTTCAGTGGTGCTGTGAAAGTCTGCTCCAGTGTAAGTTCGCTATGCAAATGTCAGATGGGAAAGTGTTCTCAAGCTGTCTCTTCCTGCATGGTTATTGAAGGATAAAACTTAATTCTGGGAAGATTATTCCTCACCAGTATCTCAGGACCAAATGCATATTTGTAGTATGTCCTCTGTCACCAGGGCTTGGCTGGCTGGGAGTGACACTGTGTGATAGCAGACAGTGGTGAGAGATTTCAATGGCCTTCAAGGGCTGCAGTGAGAAGAGTGACTGGGCAATGAGGAGAAGTAGTTGCCTGAAGTCTTATATTTGAGCCCTTATCAGCAACAGACTTTTCTTATTCATTCCTCTGTACCTGTTACTATTCAGTTGCAACTGCACCTTGGCAAGCGCTGCTGCAGAGGAACTCTCTGCATTAGTTTAGGTACCGTGTTTCCTGTCCTTCAAAAAAAACTTCCAACAGCCTTGCCCTTGGCCTTGGTGAGCCTCATGAGGTTCACATGGGCCAAGCTCTCCAGCCTGTCCATGTCCCTCTGGATGGCACCACACGGCTCGGTGTCGTTGGCAAATTCACTGAGGGGGCACTCAACCTCACCGTCCGTGTCACCAGTGCCAGAAAGTGCCAATGCCAACGCCAAGCCCTGAGGAGCATCACTCATCACCAGTCTCCTCCTGGACATCGAGCTGTTGGCTCTGAGTGTGACCACCTGACCAATTCATCATGCACCAAGTGATCCATCTGCCAAATCCGTGTATTCCCACTTTGGAGACAAGGATGTCATGAGGGACGGTGTCAGTGCTTTGCACAGCTCCAGACAGATGATGTCGGTTGCTCTTCTCTAACCCATCACCAGCTGTAACCCCATCCTAGCAGGCCACCCCTTAGTGAAGCCATGTCCTCAGGCTGTCATCACTCCCCTCCTTATTTTCCATGTCTTAGCATACTTTCCAGGAGAATCTGCCCCATGATCTTGCTGGGCACTCAGGCGAGACTGACTGACCTGTAGATTATGTTCTTTTAAAGAATACGCTGTCAGGAAAGGACACGGAAATCCTGTCCCCAGAAGAAACAGAACTGCTGGCCTGGTTTTCTGCGGGAGATCAAAAATGGGTGATCACGCCAGATCAATGTGATCAAGTGAAGCCGTTTATTACAAAGCACAGTGTCTTATTATACCCTTTTGTCTAAATGCATGTGCTTACATTAATATAACCATTGGCTATCTGTTCTAGTTCACGCGTCCCCTCTACAAGCTGATTGGTAGTAATAGTGCTGATCACGCAAACTCCACCAGTAGTGATAACAAGACTCCTTCAACATTCCTTGGTCTGTACTTCCTTCTTCTGTATCCAGAGTTAATTATCTTTTTGGCATATGTCTTCCTTCATGGTATCCTCCTGTCCTTGGCACCAAGGCTATTTGCCTATGTAAGCTGGATTGCTCACAGGTCCTCTTACCCTAAGAAATTCCTCCACAGTTTTCTGCAACTGGAAACCAGAATGTTTCTTTGGGGCCTCTGGCCAGGTAAGACCATACATTTAGGTCATGTTAGGAAAAAGGTGGTCAGTTGCTTTTACAGATTCTTGAAAATAAAAACTGCCTTATAAAGACTGAATCATCTCATTGTTAGTGGTAGTACAAGGTTTATGGCTGGACTGGATGATCTCAAAGGCCTCTTCTAACCTTGAGGATTCTATGATTCTATAATCTCTGAAAAGCTTTCTATGACAATTTTCACTGTCTGCCAGACTTCAGGAGAGCAGATTTTCTGAGGACAAGAGAGCAGAGTTTGTGTTGTATTTAGATAGCATTATAACCTGTAATCCAGGATGGCTGGGCAACTTCAGCGGTGGTTCCAGCCAAAGGGCTAAACATGAGCCATACCAAGACAGAGAGCTCTGGGACGTGTCAGGAAGACACAACTGTTACGGCACAATGAATAGACAGAGATGTTTGGGGGGCAATTCCACCTGCCTCTGCCAAATTCTTCAAGTCCTGTTCTTTCCTCCTCACTCAGCTTTCTCAATGGTTGCTGATCAGGTTATAGTAGAATGAAGACTGACTCTGTCCTCTGCCCTCAGGAGATCACTGATTTTTGAAATGAATGCAGTTTCTGTGCTGTTTTGCAGTACAACACAAGTGGCATTAAAAAAACGGAGAGCGTTGCAGTAATATTGATCCACCCCACCCTCCCCTAAAAAAATCACTTTTTTCTGTGTTTTTAATTAAACTACCAGCAATAACCCCTGAAAAACTGTCTATTGCTGCTTGGCTGTTCACAATAACTGGGGCTTGTACACTGCAAACCTCTCAGTGCTCAACAGTCAAAGGTTTTGTGCAGCAATTTGAAGTGTCCTCTTGTGAAAACAGCAGCTCTGGTTTTATAACTAGAGCACTACCATAATATTGTTTTTACTAGCTCAAGGTTCAATTTCAATACAATAATAAATAACCAAACCCTGTTCAAACAGCTCCTTAAAAATACAGTAGTTTAAAAAAGAAACTGCATAGATAGCAACTCTTCCTGTTTAGGGAAATGACTAAAGGCCAGGCAGTCTCTCCCTCCTGAATGAGGAAGAGGAGAAAGAGAGAAATGACAAGAATCAGACACTGCTGTCCTGAATGATGGAGCTGACACTCAACATCGTGTAAGTGGCCTGATATGATCTGTAATGTGTGCATGCTGCTCTCAAGAAGGGGGTGCCCGCAGGACTTTCAGGCGCTGAGTTCACTTTCTGATTCACTGTTTGTAGAAGCTGCATACCCAGCCTAGTTTTCATCTAATTAGTCATAGCTGTGATACTGTTAATATCTTCTGAGATAATGGGGCCAAAATTTATATACTTCTCTGAGGATAAGAAGAGCACATTACCTTAAAACCAAAGCCCCTTGGGAAAACAGGAGCAAATTCTTGTCATTCTTACGCTATGAATTTGACACATCCCATAATAGAAATAATGTTATCCCAGAATCACACTGTCCAAACTCAGTACTTTTCTGTCATCTCAGACAAACCTAAGTAAAACTCTGTGAGCTGGTTTTGGGTTGAGAATTTCCTAGAATCTGGCAATGAGCCAGCCCAGCTCAGGTACATATGAGATGGAGAGCCTCAAGCAGTCTCTTTTCAAGTACCTGGCTTAATTAAAATATTCTCATTTCAAGCTTCCTTGCAAATCATTAGTAAGTATTGATTTTAGTTTTAGCTTCTGTTTATCTTTAAGAAGCAATGTTTTGAGGCTCCTGTGCACCATTTCCTTCTTTCCATTACGTGTATTGATTTGCCAAAGGATATTATGTCATGCTTTGGAGACCTATGCTCAGAATTTTAGTAAACTGGAAATTTGACAGATTATAGGCTTTCAAACTTCAGATTGCACTTGCAATTAACCCAGTGGATTTCTCTCACATATCTAACAATTAATAGAAAGCTAATTTGAAAATGTAAATGAAATTATAGTGTTTACTCAGCTACAAAGATTTATACTAAACTGCCTGCAAAAAACAAAGAAAGGTGATTCTCTGAAGTAAATACTGTTCAAAGTAGGGTTATGATTCTATGAACTGTTTTAAGGTCTTGGATGTAGGTAACTATGTAAGGGGCCTGACAGCCAAAAGCTACTGTGAGACTGCTTTCAGTGAGAGCCACTCCCCACTCACTTTAACGGAGGAACAGGGTGAAGCACCTTCACGAGTATTTTTTTTTCATCTGAGAAATAACTAAGAAACCTCAGCAGGAGAGAAAAACTCTTCAGAAATCACACAGATACTGTCTTCATATGCTTAGAGAAAGCCACCTGTAGGAAGCAGTTCCATAAGCAGTTGTTGAGAGATGGCACCAAGATTAAATGAAAAAATAAATATCAAGTCCTTTAATTTTGTCCCTATCTGTCCAAAAGGCAGTAGTATTTGGGTTTTCTTCAATTAATTTTTAGCCTTGAATTACATCACTGCATGCTTGTGGTGCATTTTGGTATACACTCAATAATGTAAATCTGTTATAAAGAACAAACTGCATTTGCTGTTCAACATTTTATTGAAAATATTCTTGGGATGCTCCGCTTAACCAAGAAAAGGCATGAACTCGTGTTTTTCTTGGGGAAGTGCACAATAATTTCATTAGAGCTACTACAGAAGATCATTAAGAGTTTACCATTTGTGTATATGAGAATTACTTTTTACTTATATTTATGAAGAGAGAGGTAAGAAACACAAGGCAAGGTTATCTGAGAAGAGTGGAAAGACTCTCAATGTGAGTGAAATCAAGCATTTTCAAACGTAACTTTTCCTTTTTTATTTTTTCTTTTCAATTTCAGTGTTGACAAAACTGGTATTGAGTTTGTCTCAGAGTGATTTTCTTTCCCTGAGCTTGTGAGTTCATTTTCTTGGATGACATATCCATGGAGGGACAGACTGGATGTCAGTCCAACATCTCAGCAAAGCTAGTCCAGCCCAGCCATTGCAGAAATGCTTTATTTTCTCTGTTTGCCTATTGGCATTCCCACCCTTGGTTCTCCCCAGAGCTCTCAGTGCTCTAATACAGCGTAAATCCATCCCCTGCTCTGTCAGCACAGCCACATGGCCACATCCCCTCTGTCACGAGCAGCCTCCTCAGTCCCATGCCTGAGAAAACGCCTCCAAACTTCCTTTCTAACCACTAACGGGAAGCATTCAGCACTGGAGCACTCTGTGCTGCTGCTGCAGCTTGCTCTCAGAGGAGTCACCACGGGTTTACAGAAAGAGGTACCAAGTGAGGTTGCTAAGCCATGCAGATCAGAAATAGTTACCAACCAGGCCTTCCCATTTCTCCCTTCTCTTCACAGTTCTACCGTGCAACATCCCCACAGCCTCCCTCTCCCTGTAATTCCACTTATCTCTGGTTTTTACATTTCTTATCATTTAGACCATATTTAGGTGTCCCCATGATGCATCTTTTTGTGTATCACCTAAAGTTTACTCCCTTCTTCATAGCTCTTTATGCTTAAATTCACACTCCTTCTTGTGTCATTAAAACCAAAAATTACCATCCAACTGTGCAAAGGATCTTGGGGCTGCAACACCTAATAGTACTGTTAAATGGTTCTACTTAAAGGTTTGGAAATTGGAGTGTTTCCTAATGTCATTCACACTCTTCCTTGTGTTCCTTATTTATTTTCCCTAGAAATAACAAAATACAGGTGTAAAAATTACAAACGTAAATTATGGGGGGAAATTATCCAACTTTTAGTGCATACCAGCATTTCAAAGCAAAGGTCATGTAGTTTTAATGGTGCTCTAAAGGTCAGCATCCTACTGCTCCCTTCAATTCCCAGTTACGAGTTATCAGGCATGGAAGGATAAACACAGCTGACCTTAAGTTAATTCTTTTACTAAACTGTGGGACAACCATTGATAATTTTGATTTTGAGAGCCTCTCTGTTGATTTTAGATTTTGCTACTGGTACTGTTTATTTAAAGAAAAGCAAACCAAACACCCATTTCATAATTGGCTTTATTTCTGCAAACAATACCTTTGTTTTCCCTGCCAGTGTGTGTTCTTGTTCCACATGTTGTCTGCAGGTGTCTCTGAGGTCTTGGATCTGTGCTAAAGAAGGGATGAGGCTGTATGACATCCCTGCCCAT
This sequence comes from Pomatostomus ruficeps, assembly GCA_013400735.1. Taxonomy (NCBI): domain Eukaryota; kingdom Metazoa; phylum Chordata; class Aves; order Passeriformes; family Timaliidae; genus Pomatostomus; species Pomatostomus ruficeps. The sequence continues at coordinate 315,735 of VYZT01062817.1, read as the reverse complement.
TCATTCAAGCTCATATTGGCTTCTCTCTCCACTGCCAAAATTTCACAGACGAGCAATGGCCCCAAGGTATGCAAAGCAGGTTGCCAGCAGCTTAAGGATGTCTTGGCTTCCTGATTCTTCCTGCTGATAATGGAGGAATTGCAGGAGTTCAAAATTTGTCATTTCCACTTCCAGGTGTAACAGAGGTGAAAGAAATGGGGAACTTCACCCCAGCTGCCTACTAAAATCCAGCTTTAGAAGAGCCATGCTTCCAGTACTCAGCTAAGTCTAGGTCATATATAAAAATGCCATTTCACCAAATTAGTGGTTAAAATTTGACAGGGACTGACAATAAAAAGATGCTGACCTTTGTTTTCTTACTTTAAGTTCCTCATTGATTCCTTCAAATAATGTCAGGGACAGTCTCATTAAATTTTTTCCATTCTGTTTGAGAAGAGGGTGTAAAACAAATTCCTCAGCTTGTTAAGAGATTACATGAAAGTCAATATTTTCTCTTTGGTCAGGTGGGTCAGTTTTGGAACCAGTCGTTTGCTTTTGTAAGTGAAAGCCTTTAGAGGAATTTCTACCCCACCCAGCCAGCCAGCACAGCTTTGTTTAATGTTTTGAACCCTGCCTGGCTCCAGCAGATAATACCCATATTTATTGATACAGAGCTCTCCTGTGACTATGACCATAAGCTCTTTGTGCTCTGCAATCTCTCCATGCTCCTGTGCTGCAGGAAGCAGCTGAGTGGCCTTTCCTCCCACCACATCCTCTGGTATGAAGATGGTATCTCTCTGCAATCACTGCCTACAGAAAAGATGCCACAAGCAAACAGGTGTTGTCAGCAGGCAGGCAGGAAGGGAGAAAAATAAATAAACCTGAGTCTGCAAGAGAGGAAGAAGGCTGTGCCACACTGTCCTCACTTTCTAGTATCTTCCACGTTGAATTTTATCCCAGACCTGCAGCCAGCAAATCCTGCCGGTCTCAGATGCAATGAAAAGGCTTTTGACTGCTTTAGAGAGCAAGACTAGACAGTTACGTTTAAAAGAAATAATAACAAAACAAAGGAGGAGTCATTTAACAAAGTAAAGTTTGCCAGCAAGTTTTCCTGTGGATAAGTATACCAGGGTTTGCTAGCTTTGCAAAATTAGCCAAAAGTCATATTGGCTTTTTCCCAAATTGCAGACGAACCTCTGAGTGCACCAGAGACTTCAGCTGCTGCTGCAGCATCACATCCTTCTGCTTATGTCCTTTAATGTTTATGTAACCTTAAGTCTAGAGCCAATGAAGAAGGGGTTATATTTTTTCTAAAAATGTCAGCCCATGTTTAAAAACAAAACAAAAAAGCCCAGCCCTTCCCCACAGAGAGACCAATTCAAAAACTTCTAAAACAAAGGTCTTTAAAATCTGTATCTTGTTTTGGCATGTTAAAAAATAAATAATATAAAAATTCCTAGACTTCTGTTTGAACTGACTTCCCACTGGTACTTACATCAGTACCATATTTAAAATTATGCACACGGTATCACAGACTTTGATACTTTTGCTTCAAAACCTACACAAATACTCAAATATGTTTCGATACTGTGTGAACAGAGGGGCAGATACACATAAGAGAAGAGTAAGAACATTTTTTAAATACAAAACAAAAAAGCTCAGATGAATTTCCCCTTTCCCCCCCCCCGTCTTATGACTAAAGTAATTTTCAAATTAAACTTACTAGTTCATGCAAAACTAGCCAGATCTACTTTGATTTACCATTGGAATTTACACAGTTGAAACCAATTACAGCTAATTAAAGAAACCTGCCAAGCAAAGGCTTAAAGGAGAGCACCCAGTTTGGCAGGAAGGTGAAAAAAAGCATAGATAGTCTACCAAAAGTATCATTTTTAGATACGGCCTTGAAGCTAAATAAACTTCGGCTTTAAATTCACTGCAAGCAAACCAAGCAGTCCTGAGGCAGTGAAATCCCCCAGAGGACATCACTGCCTGTTTCCAAGCACAAGCCTTAATCACAGAATCACTACCTGCTTAAGCTCCCCCTGATGCTTAAACACTTCCCTTCTGCCCTTGCCACAAGCAAAGTCTCTGCTGCCTCAGCACCAATCCCATGCTTGGGAATGAGCACATCCCGCACCGCCAGGCAGTGGAAGCACAAGTAAATCTGTACAGCACAACTGACCAGGGAGGGTCACACAGGAAACACATCAGTAAATTCAGAGCACAAGAGACAGCTGGCAGCAGGCCACATGTGAGATACAGATTAGGAAATGCTGGTTTCTGTATCATCGCCTGATATTTCAGTTCAGCAGCTCTTGTCAGGGTACTTCTGAGCAAAGCTTCCTGCAGCAAAGCTCTCTCACTGCTGAGGAATCGGGTAAAACCCTCCTGCTTGGCAGGGCTGCCCTGACAAGAGCTGTGCCCTGTTAGCCATTCTCTCCTCAAGGCTAATTCTGCCACTGAATTGCTCTAGCAAGCTGAGTAATACTTGTTGGTCATTGTCACATAAGAAATGGGATTTCTGACTTTGTTTCAGGCTCCCAGAATGAATGAAAGGCAGGGTCAGAAACTAGAAAAAATGTTTTAAAGAACAGAAAAGAAAATATGAACGTAACATGTGCCACAAAGCCAGCTATGTTATCATTCAAACTGCCTTAAGCTCTGATTAAATCTAGGACAAGACGATCTAAAATAAAAGGAGGAAGTTGATGTTTCAAGCCATTACTTTGGCTTTTTCATGAGACAATATTTCAAAAGTAAGAAAATTGTGTTCTTCAACCAAAAAAAAAGCTAAATTTGCCAGATGGGGTACAAAGCTTCATTTTGGCAACAAGTAGTGACATTTTTCTCCCATTTATATAAGATTTGTGTACACCTTCAACTACTAGCTTTCTAAATGAATTTCTCCTGGTTAAAATATTTTTCAGTATTATTGTTCTTGTTCTCCAAGGAATACTCACAAGACTCTTCTGTTTACAGTCAGGGGCATAACAGGATATAAGAACTAAATCTATGTGCAGAATACTAATTGAGTAGCTTTGGGTTTTAGTTGGGTTTTTTGGGATTTTTTTTTTCATAGTTTGTCTAGACAAACTACTTCTTTTGTATACATATATATATATGTCAACCTTCTACCCCCTCACCTGCCATTGGGCTGGTGCAAGGGGAGACAGGAAATCAGTGTGTGAGATCTGTCAAACCCCCTCAGATCTCCCACATCTGTCTCCTCTCTAGCATCTCACAGCTGAAGGTCTCAGGGCCCTGGGAAGGGGTTGGAGCAGCATTGTCCTGGAGCTGGGATGTGCTGCTGGACAGGACCCCACCTTGTGACAAGCCCTGCTACAATCTGATTTACAGCCCAATGTCCCAAGTCCTTCTGTATTACCTGAAATACATACATACATATATATATATATATATTTCAGGTAATACATAAATACATTCCCATCCTGCAACCCAACATATGAGCGTGTGCTGTGCAGTGGAACTCAGCAGGGAAGTGCCCTGTGAGAAGAAGGGGAAAAAACCAAACCAGTTCTGTTCTAAAAGCATGGTAACGTATTCTTTTTGAAGCCTGAAAAGTCAGTCTAAGTTTGCTGCATACATTTGTGTTTTCTCAAGCTCTCAGCACTCTTGCCGTGCTGGCTGCCCCGCTTCCCTGCAGCACAGAAAGCTGCTCCACGGGCTTTACAGGGAAACACACTCCTCAGCTTTTTTTCATGGTAAATGCCTGATCTAGTAATTTTCGGTTTGGGTTTCTGAACATACATTACAGAAAGTCCTTCTTTCTCTTCTTCAAATACTGATGTGCAGGCAGTTCTTGCACTAAAACTACTGAGAAGAAGCCTAAATGCAAGATACAAAGCACAACTGCAGGGAAAATGTTCTGGATACAAGCAGGCTTTTCTATATATCAGGAGCAAGCCACGAGCAGACTGACTGGGAAGGTTCTAATCTAACTCGAACTACAAACGGGACTCATTTGTTAGCAGGAAAGGATACTCAGAGTGCAGGCGGGCCTGCTAATGGCCCCTTCTGGATTTAAAATGAACAGACACATTTTAGAGTGGGAGACAGCTGGAGGGGAGGAGAACCCACTAACACAGAGATCTATGTATTGGTACACCTTGGCTGGGTGAGTTTCTGTAACGTTGCTTTGTAGCATCAGTATGTCATTTTATTAAGAGTTCTTGATTTTATTTGAATGATTTGAATTTTACTCAGAAAAGCTGACAAACCCCACATGCTCTATTTTATTACTGAGTACAATTCCCTCTGAATAAGCTCTCATGGGAAAAGAAAACTTACTTTTAAATTTTTTTTTCTACTCAATGGTTCTATTTCTAGAGCAAACAGCAATACAAATCAGTCACATCCAGTGATCAACAGTGATACTGTGATAAATGTCTAATAACCAATGTCATAATCAGACCTGTATTTTACTTGCTGTGCTAAAATTCTGAGAGATAAGGGACCTGCTTCAAGGTAAAAACCATTTAAAACAACACACAAATGATCTGGTGCAACAGTTTGGTATATAACCTCACACTCACTTTGTAACAGTCCCTAAAACTTGATCTAAGCTACTGGCTTTGGTCTAGCATGGTTTGTACTCTAGTGATGGATTCGGTAAGACATAGGGAAAAAAATGAGGGAAGGATTGTGGGTTTTTCCCAAAAAAATAAATACTAAAGAGAGAAGATGTTGGATGAGATGTGAAATTAGAAATTCTGTCACTGAGACATGAACATGATGGGAAAATTAAAGAATAATTGGAAAAGTTCAGAAAGATTCAGCATCACATACCAAAAAACTGTAACACATACAGCTGATGTGGTCTTAGGGCATGAAGTGTTTGAGAGATCTGCATGTCTTTGTTTGCTACAGTATCTGCATTAGAATGAACATTTATCATATCTAAAAAAAGTTTACTCTGGGTTTCTTTTGAAACGTGACTTCAGTTTAATGCTTATGTAGTTTTCGGACTCTTCGAGATAACTTTTTTTTGGTTGCTAAATAAAGACAAGTAATCCTTTACGTGTCACCAAGCAAAAAAATCACTACCTTTGGGAGACTTTTGGAGTGGATAACCACGGGGTATGGCCTGGACTTCACACAGGACTGGGATAGGACAGGATTCTGGCTCTGCCAGGCCATACTTAAGGTAGTACTGGTGTGAATCAGCCGGTTTAACAAAGGAACATTTTTAGAAATAATTAGATTAGTTCAACTCAGTAATGTAAGAGTCTAAACGAAAACTGTGTGTCTCGTTAGCAAATAGAGGGAAGGTCGGTGTGCTTCTAGATTGAAGCCTGCTATATAGAAACCCTAGTTATTTTTGGAGGAAAATGTGAAAATTGCACGTAAATTTCTGCAAGAGAAAAATGAAACAGCCTAAAACTCATCTAAAACATTCCTATAACTGCACTTAAGCCTTCGAACGTGCTGTCTATAACGAACCATTACCAAACATGCCGGTCTATTTTCAAGTATGATTTGTTGTGGAAGACTCCACTATATTGTACGTCTTACGTTAATAACCAAAACGTCCTCTTGATCCTCGGCGCTGAGCTGGCGAGGATTTTGATTTACATAAGGTTTGGTTTGGGGGCTTTATTTAGATCTGTAGTTGTTGTCTAGGAATGAAGTGTGTCGTGACGAGGGGCTCCACCTCGGCACGGGAGACGCTTATCGCCCCAACAGGCTCTGGCGGCACCGGCAAGCCTGGCAGGAGTGCCTGCAGTTCAATAAACGGGGGTTAATGCGCACCTCGGCCTCGCAAGGTACCTCGATAGGCAGGTACGAAATGCCCCGTTGCTGCCGACGGACCCTCTCCCCAGGCGGCTGCAGAGGCGGCAGCTCAGCCCCGGCCCGCGGGCCCGGCTCCCCCGAGCTGCCCGGGCCGGGCTCCCTCGGCCGGGCTCCGCCGGCGACCGCGCTCCCCGGGGCTCCCCGCGGCGCTG
>VYZT01062817.1:221017-309109 GCA_013400735.1 Pomatostomus ruficeps | reverse complement strand
CGGATCTGCCCGGAGCCCGCTCTCCCGCTTTCCTCTCGCAGCCTCCCTGCCGGCAGCGCGGTTTCGGGCGCGCCCCGGCCCCGCCGAGCTCGCTCGCTGTCGCTGCGGCCACGTGGAGGCCGCGGTGCGGGTGGAAGGTGCCGGCCCTGCCCGCCCGGCGTGGGAGCTGCGGGGGTGCGAGCGGGAGCGGCCGTGCGGGGTCCGCCAGGGACCCCCGCAGGACTTAGCGGTGTTAGGGGGCTGTACCGTGGCGGTGGATGATGAACGAGCCACGCGATTAATTCTTGCAGCGCTTAGGGTTGGGATTTAGCGTTAACAACTGCGGAAAAATCATCCGGGCTGTAACTTGCGCGTAAGCTTAAACAAGGGTAAGAGCGGGAGGGTCAGCAGGCTTTGTCGCTGTGCTGTACGGACACAGGAGTGATGAGCGAAAGGCATTGATTACCTGTTCTCAAACACCTCTGCTGCTTATGCTGCATCCTTTGGAAGTACACACTTAACATTGAAACTGCGGAATAAAATTACTCTTTAAAATCTGTAGCTATCTTTGTCGTTTTTGGGCCTCTCTGTAGAAGTGTTCATGCCTGCTAACTCTTAACTCTGAGCAAGAGCTGCCTGAGTAGAAATACTTCTGGTTTCTAGCACTCCTAACGCTGTATGTCTGTAAGTAGCAATCATAATGTGTTTTTTTTATCAAGGAAGGATCTTGTACCCTAACACCAAGGGAACCTGTGATAACCTCAAGCCTGATACAGAACTGAGAAATGCACACTGGAAGACTTGGTTAGTTTTCAGACCAGCGGAAGCAGTTGTCATCTAGTTAACAAAAGTAATTCCTGGCATGTTCCAGCGGGTATGTTTCTGTATCCCTTTGAGTAATAGTAACTGACACAGTGACAAAAATAGAAAATTATTTCTATATTTAAGAGGTACCAGTGAGGTTTTTTAAATTTAATTTTAAAGAATACATTCTGATTTCCTTCACTGGATAACGTACTTTGCTTTAGATGTGTGGGGGAATAGGAATTCGGTGTGGGCTGGACTGAGGCATGCTGTGCAACTCCAGAGTGAGACTTACTGGTGCTTACTATATAGGCTAATAGTTTGGCATGATAATGTAAGACAATAAGGTGAAAAAGCTCTGTGGTTCCCAAGAGCATTGACCAGTGTCACGACAGACTTTTGCAAAGTCTTAGTTCTAAATTAATGGTTAAAGAAGAATTAGTGGTGGTGTCCTGCAGCACTTTGATTTTAAACTGCTTTTAACTCATACTTTTGAGAAACGTGTACAGCCATGCAATCTCTTTCTAAAGGAGAACTGGGTCTGGATATAAAGGTAGACTTTGAATTGTGATTTTGATGAGATTAACAGTGGCAGTTCCATATGGGCATTGCCTTAGTGTCCATGGGTGGGTGTCCAGGGGTTATTCGCTGCTACGTATCTGGAATGGGCAATATGGCTGGAGATTCCTGGCTACATAAATTCTCCAAAACAATGAGCTTTGTTGACTTAATAGTTGTGTAGGTCTTCTTGCTTTCCAGGTTTGCTTAAACCCCAGGTGTTAAGTTTGCAGCACATATCCAGTTAGTCATGAAATGTGCAATTACAGCAGAGTTGTGGTTTAAAGTTATTCAAACATGCTCCCAGGCTTTCTCTTAACGGATGTTTTTCCCATTGCAAGAAAATGATTTAATGAAATTGGATCATCAGGGTGATTCAGACATGTTCTAGAAAGTTTACTTGACGTGAAAAAGCGTATGCTGCCCATCATTACTTTGACTTGCACAAGTGAGATAAGTACATACATATGGCACAATAAATATATAGAGCTTGGCATAGGTTTCCTTCATGGTCTTCAGTAAGTCAAGCAATTGTAATTTACTCTTTCTATTCATAATACATTTTCTGCAAAGCAATGGCTAATTGAAGTCTGAAGAGACGTTTTAAGTAGTGCCCAGATAACCATATCACATGGACTTCGAGCTTGTGTGTATATAGTCCCAAAGGAAGTGTGCTTGGGCTTGTTTGCCTGGGCTGTCCAGTTTCAATGGCGTTTGATCATGACTGTGCCTATTGTAAAGACCTATTCCTGTCTCTGTCACAGTTTTTACAGAAGTGGAAGTTTGTTTTGACTGTATGATGGGCACTTGATAAATCAGTGATAAAGTAAATCAGTTTGAGAACATTTTACGTGTTTTCATCAGATGGAATTGCTGATTAAAATTACACAAGCTACTTAAAAGCTAAACTCCATGAAAGCTCTTCTGCATGTTAAGGTTTGGCCCTTTACTGTGATGGAAGGTGGTGGAAGGATGGTGGCATCTGTACAAACTGTTGGACACTGAGATGGATGGACAGACATAATTGCATGTGTCAACAGTGAAAATGATACCAGAACAAGAAAATCTCATTCCATTTTCTTCTCAGTTCGACGATCAGCTGTCAGAACCCTTGCTGTTTCATAGCATGTTTTCAGAATTGTCAAACGTATCTTGACTTCCTGTAACACATTTTAAAATGGCAGTAGAAGTTTCAGAGAAGGAAAGTTTAATGGCAGTTGTGTTCCTTGGGCAGGTAGGTTTTCACAGGATTGAGCATTACTTAGGTGCAGGGTGAGTTCTGTGAACACTGAGAATTTATGCCTTTTGGGAAGCAATTTCTATTCTAATGTGAAGAAAATCAGAATAACTTCCTGGTTTGCTGTGGGATTAATTTAAACTTAATTTAAAGAGCAATTATTTAAAACAATTTTATCATACAAAAAGTATCATCTTAGGGGTGGGCTACTGAAGTTATCTTAAATGAAACTAATCATTTTATCTTGCTGATAAAGGCCTGAAGTAAAACTTGATGCAGAAAGAATTTAGACTGTTCTTAGGTCATTCTTTAATTACTGCTGACATACTACTTGGAATACACCCAATAAGGTCTGGTAAGGAAATGCGTACCAATCAGGCAAAGCTAATAAAACCATTTTTTTGGTAAATTTCAAAAACTGATTGAAATGCTGGAAACCATGTCCTGCCACGGTGTAACCTGAAGGAAAGGAAGGTATGTGCTGCGTCAGTCCACCTATTCATAGTGTGTTAAATGCTATTGAACCAGTGCCATTCCTCCAGGCTTTTTGGATGTAATAAAAGTCTGAGGAGTAAAGAAGTTAAAAAACAGTTGTTTGAAGTCACTTTTCTTTTGTTACCTCTTGAGATAGTCCAACGTCTGTACAGGTTTTAATACCCCGAAAGCTGGAAAGCAGCATAAAAGACTTGGAAGGGGATGGTTTGCTGATGTCAGTCTCAAAAGCTTCTGAGAAGAAGGTATGTTAGAATTACATGTAGGGAGTTGTACCCATGCTGGGGGACATGATTCATTAGTTCTCCTATCACGTTGTGCTGCCTCATCTTCTCCCTTTGCATTTCCTGGCTGTTTTTTCCATTGCTGCAGAGGGGGAATGACTCAGATGTTGTCCTTTCTCTCTCAGCTGTCAGCGACCCAGGAGCTTCATTCTCATCTGGCTGTCACCTTCTCTGTAACTTCATGAAGTTTGTTAGAGAAACCTGCCCCTCTTTTTGTTCTGACAGTCACAAGTCAGTATGAAAGTAGCATGTCTATACAAAATGTGGAATATTAACAGAGGAGTTAAAACTCCATAGAGAGTTTCTGGACCATTAAGAGGTACAGAAAATTGTGTAAGCATTCACTTCGGTGCTTAAGTGATAAAGACACACAGTTCTGAAGTCAGGTAGTTAAAACAATCTAGATTTGAGAGCAGTGTGTAGTACTGGAAGTTGATGTATAACCAATCAGTCGTGGTTGGTTAGATAAGATAAAATGCTTATGTTAGATAAAATGCTCTTCAGGTTAAGAATGTATGAAAGAAGTTTTATGCAGAATTTGCGTAAAATTGTAAATATAATCAACAGAGGCTTTGTGCAGTGTTTCTGCATAGGCTATAAATGCTTTAGAAATAGTTTCCAATCACAGTTCCTAGTAAAGACCACTATAATACAAAAGATTCCAGACAGGTGCTGTCATACAATTTATATGCAAAGAGAGATCTCAAGATACTTGCACCACATTCATAAATTTGTCTTTAGGGTGATGATTATTAATGGACAGAAATAATAGCTTCATTTGGGAAGATAACTGTAAATGATACATTACTTACTACTGGTGATTTGATATCTGTAAATGGTTCCTCTTTCAACCAAGCTAATTGGTGATAATAGCATGCAGCCATACTGAGACGGGAGTACCAAAGAAAAAGGAAAAATGTATGTAATCTTCAAGGTAGTCTCTTTCAGTAGACGTTTTTCAACATGACTCTTTGATGTGGAATTATTTTTTTTAGTAATATCTTTGTTTTATCCACTAACTTTGTTTTAATCCATTTTAAAGGATTAAGCAGCACTTTATGCCATCTAGGATTACTCATGATAGCCATGTGTCATTTGTACAGCTGGCAGTTGAGTTCAATTCACCTTGCAAAACAACGAATAATGCAATACTAAGTTTTTGTACTAAATATAAAATGTTCCTATTTATTTGATGACCGATACAATACATAAACAGGATAAATTTCCGTCCTTGCTGTTTGAGGCAGTTGTCCAGCAGAGGCGTTGCATTATATTAGCAGGGCCTGCTTGCTCCCAGACCATACATTCAGTAAATAAATACACAGTAGGTGCAGCAGGATGTATGTACAGAATTTCGCTTTTCATTGTAGCCTGCCCATAGCTAGTTGTTCTATCACTGAGTTGCTGTCTTTGTACTCCAGATAGGAGACTGAGGTTTGTAAAGTGTGCAGTCTAAATTTATGCACCTGTATCTTGCAGAGTGTGGTACAGAGTCCCAGAAGTTCATTTTTGGTGGCTGTAGGCAAGAGTTTTTATGCTGGCTTTTGCTAACTATGTGTATTCAGTCGTAGGGAGAGGAATGTGAGGGGTTAATGCTGACTCCTAAAAGAACAGGTTAAGATGAGATGCTTTAATAAGAACACAGCAAGTACAGCAAATTATTATTTTGTTTTCCTTGTATCAAACTTTGTGGTTCAAATTAATTGCAGTAAACAGTTATGCTTGGTGTTGTAAAATACTTACACAGTCATTGAAGACCACACTTTGCCTTGTATTGTTCTGTTGTTGAATTCTCAAAACAGTAATAAAAGTGAAAAAGGCAAATTGTCACTTACTTGTGGAAAATTCTGAGAGTTGCTGTAAAAAAAAATGTACTGGAAGTTTCTTCATTACTGTAGTTTAATTGTTAACAGTAAATTGGCAAAAACAAAGGATTAATTATATTTTATAAACAAAATATTTTCTTAACTGAAACGTCTAGAGGAGTACATTGTTCTTCACAAAAGCGGAATGTATATTAACAGTGGGAAACCCCACATTTTTTGCTGAATTTTAGCCCATACCCTATGAAATGTGTCATACAGTCATTCAATCAGTTATTGAATAATAGTGAAATAGCAAAATGATGCTTCATGTGCTCTGCAGTTTTTTATCCTGGACATGCAGTTACAGTTTGCCTTTCCTTGACAATAAGCACTGCCAGACTCTTTAACGCTTCTGCCTCACGTATTAACAGTAATATACTTCTTAAACATGACATTTACATTATAGAAGTATTTGTAGTTTAATCAGAAATTTTTAAACTTAGCTCATCAAACAGGAAAATATTTTTTGGTATTTTCACTTACTTGTGCTTTGCTTGAGGATACAGTTATGTTGGTCAAAGATTGCATATGTTGTTAGCCTTGCCAAATTTCTAAAAAAAAAAATATTTTTTCTGGTGATATAAAATTAGGAAAGCAAAGCCTCTGACTCTTAGCAGCACACAAATGTTTAGGTCTCTTCAGCTGTGAGTAGCTGGAATCAAAGGTTTGTCTGTGTTCAGGATTAAACTCTCATACTGTGTATGTTTAGTGATATTTTAAACTGAGCTAATTTTTAATGTTAAAACCAGTTTGGAGGTGTAGATGGACTGTAGCTGTCTTGATTCTTAACTAGTTCTTGCAGTAGAGTTTAATTTTGCTGATGTGTGTCAGTTTGGTTTCTGTCACTTCATCTTGATGGTTTAAGGCATCTTCTACCACAAGTCTGTTAGTTAAACACATAATTTAAAATACAGTAGTTTTAATTGGCTGGATTTTGTAGAAAAGATGTGCAGCCCTGATCACTTCATGCATTTGCTTTGGGCAGTGGTGATGTGATCACAGTCAAGTATTTTGTAACACAGCTGTGATGTGCTCGGCACACTGGCACGGGGTGAGGTGCTCCTAATTGCAGTGGCGAGAGGAGAGAGGATATTTTCAACAGGAAATGTTGACTCCTCTATCCATGCAATCATAAAGCATTTGTTGCACAACCTCATGTTTACATTCTGTGGATCTTTAGTATTTTTGGACCAGTGAAATAATGGTCACCATGACTGTTGACCCTTTAATTTTAGAGGTAGGTGCCAGTTTTCATTTAGTTCTGACTATGAGTGGCAAAGAGCATAAACATCTTTCTCTGAGAAACTTGATAACCCATTAGTTCACTGGTAGGCTGCCAAAGCATTTCTGTTCATCAAAAAGAGAACTGCAAATACTGAGCATCAGCCATTGTAGAATGTGCCACTTGGTTAGTCAGGATAGTCTTGTTCTTCCAAATTTCTGTATTTGTTTGAGATACACTTAATGTTCACTGGTGTTAGAGATTAGAGACAGCAAGCAGCTTTTTTAATAATTCTTTTCTGAACTGTTTCTGGTCCTATAGTATAGCAGAAGAAACTATTTCAGATTTTAATTCTGGGAAAATCAGAAGTTGGTTCATTTGCGTATTAACTGAAGTTGTCAGGTTTCATGTAAATATATCAAAGTAGTAGGTTCTTGATAAAAAGTGTCCTTTCTTTACAGAAGTGGGTTATGGAAATTACGTAGACTCTTAGGAACTAACAGAATCATGTAAAATAAAGAAAGCTCCAATAAAAAGGGAAAAAAAGTCATTGAAGATGAAAGATGTCAGTGCCCCAAGGAGTGATGTAGGAAACACAAATGTCCTAGGATCCTACTGAGAAGGGTGGTGACCGCAATAACACTGAACCAAATCAGCAGCTAGCGCAGAACATCACTGTAATTAAAACTGTAAGCAAAGGAAGAAGATCATGGTTATGCTCAAGAAAAATTACAGAGGTGCAGCCATATTTCAGAAGAGGTACTGAAGAAGTATGAACCAAATCACAGTGAGTGTAAAAGGCAGGAGCTGATAATGGAGCAAGTGATAAAGCTGCACGGTGCAGTCTGGGTCAGATAATCTGCAGTGTCCTTTCAGACAAACTGTGAATGCAGCCTCACTGCCTGATACCCGTCCTTGCTTGCCTGTGTTGCTGTTAGAATGTGCCTGCACTTGCAAGGTGTGGACACAGGAAAGTACATAAAATAATGGTGTTTTTAAGCTTGCAGTTTCAGCCCATCAGTATTTCCAATGTGATTGCTGAGAAGCCATCTCTGCTTGCATTTTAGATTAAGGCTCTAAGGGTTGCATGTCCTTGCCCCTCTTCCCTCTCTGATCTTGCACTAAGAGTAATACTGGGTATTAAATACTACATTTGCATTATTTCACCTCTAACTTGTCCCTTCTGAGTGCTAAACAAGGTGTATAGTTCGTGGTGAGTGATTTTTGAAGCCAGTCAGTATTTGTATCAGTTTGAATGGTTGCCTCCATCACCACACAAACCCGTAAGGAGCAGCCAGGTAGCTCTTTCAGAATAGTCTTAAATAAAATAAGTGATGGCTAGGAAGTGGCATGACTTCTGTGGACGTCTCACTTGGAATGTGGTGAAAATGACACAAATTGGTTCAGCTGGACATTTTCTTGGTGGATTTGCCTGTTGAAATATGTACAACTATTTTATGTCCTGTGTCAGACTGGTTAAGTGTTCCTGCTGAATCTGCCAAGACGCCTTCACAAGCTCCTTTGTCTCCCACAATTACTGACCGAAGACACGTTTGGGAACCCACCAGTTCAAGGTGTCTCTGGTTCCAGTAGCTGCCTGCTGTCTAAGAGTAGTCATTCCCCTGGTTTGTTCTCTTGACTGAATAGCTTTGCTAAGAAGAATTTGAGTGGCATGTTCACAAAGCGCCTTATCAAAGTCCGTGATGGTGCTTCATTAACTAAATCTCTCATTTAAAAACACATCTTGGATTCAGTGGTAGATGTTGTCAAGTAAAGAATTTGAAACCTCTTCATTCTAGGAATGGCCTTCACAGTCAGTCAGGCACTGATTTGACATAGCACATGTAAGAGAAGTATGCTTTAGTCTCAGGTTTCAATGGACTTCCATAATTGACAGCTTTTCTGAATTTATTTTTCTGTTTTCCTAAAGTGAGAGAAGTCATTGGCTTAGTGGTAGGCATGCATAATTCCTTTTTGGTTTGTAGCTGTGTTGGAGGGGAGTTTATTATAATGATGTAGGTATTAAACACTCATCAAAGACATGCCTTTAATGCCTTCCAACATACCACAAGTATTACAGTGCGGTGCAAGGATGAAATAGCTATAGTGCTGTGAGTTATAAGCACAAAGTACTGCAGCTGGTTTTAACACTTCATTAGAAATATTGTTATACTCTGTTTTGAAGGGAAAGTTGAAGAAATTGTTCTCAAATGGCTTTCAATGGGACATACATCCACTGCTGTTTTTTCAGTGTTATTTGAGTGCATTTTGAGGTGGCCAGTTGTTTCATTTGTGCTCTGTCAGAATATTCTGTTACACTGCACATCAACCAGATCAGTAACTGGTGTTCCCACCTAAAGCTGGGTGGCTCTTTTTTTGTGTGTGGATGGTGGTGTTTGTGCAGCTGCACAGTGAGCCAGATAGGAAAAGTAATCTGTCTTGAAAATAATCTTTTTTTTTCTTTTTCTAGGCTGTTTTACAGCTGCACAGTGAACAGATCAGCAAACAAATGTGCTGGTATCCAAAGATGGTTTTGTGGAATGGGAATGAGAGAGTGAAGCAGTGGGGGAGGGCAGGACTGCTGCTTTAAGTGCAACACAATCTTAAAATATTTGTTGAACTTCAGCCTTGGTTCTAACCAAAACAATTTGCTTACTTCCAGTAGAAAATTGAAATATTAAAATGCAGCTGTAACTGGTTCATCTTTTCAGGTATTTCATTCTTGCAAGCACTGGTTGGTGTCTTAATAGGACCTAATTGAACAGAAGAATATTGGCACAAAAGCAAATTAGCTCTGTTATCAATTCTCTGCATTAATAGGTGTTTCATGCACCACATCCAATTTATATATGAAAGACTGCAAATTAATTATTGGGGAGCCTAACTAGTACTTACAGAACTTCCAGCTATTCTGAAGTTTTTGTATTCCTTTGAGCTCTGAGAAGGATCCTGTACTCGGCAATTTCTTACAAATAACTGACCCATTGAAGGGTCAGTTCCCAGTTTTTTATGTTCAGAATAACTATTCCTTTCTGGATAACTGAGCTGGTAGATTGCTACTGTATTAGTTCAAGATCATTTTATTATGCTTGGGATTTGGTATTTCAAATACTTCACAGTTCAGGTTTTTAAGAAGTGTTCATGGTGTGTTCAGTTATGCATAAATGCTTTCTGTACTCTTTAAGTCTTATCTGGTATTAACTTAGCAAATAGGGCTTGGATCAATTAGTTAAAGGTCTGTTCTTACAAAGTGCCCCTCCTACTGGGCTGCAGGTTTTCAAATGAATGAGTTTTACTGAAATCCACAACCCTGTTTCGCTGAAATTGAAGAGGGAAGAAAATACAGGAGATGGGTGAGAACTAAAGTTGGAAATGGTTAATTGTAACTTTTTGATCTGTAGCATGTTTTCCTGTTTGTCTGTGCAGAAGCTAATGTCAGCTTAAGACTGATAAAACAAAAACAGGTTATTATTTAGTTAAACTGGTGTTATGGCTTTCTTAAAATGTCCTTCAGCAACAACAATATATTAATTTCACATTACTTTTAAAAAATTACCTTAAAAATGTGTGCTAGATTAATAGGACTTTGTATTCTAGTAGTTATTAAAAACATGAAAATTTAAAAATGTAGAGTAGGTTCATTTGGATTTTTAGATTCCAGCTTTTTTTTTAAACCAGGTATGTGTATGCAGTACTGCAGAGTTTGGGGTGAGGGGGGAAGCTGCATACATCTCCTACATGTACATTAGAGTGAATACCTGCAATATAGAAAAGAATTTAAATATCTAGGATTTGTAAGAAAAACTATCTTTATGTTGTCAATAACTTTATTTCAAGAAATATTTCTCTTTTTAAGAAATTGGCATTTCTCATAGAGCTGTTGCTTTGAGAAGTTCTTAATAGAAATGAATTACACAAGCGCTAAACTTCTCACTGCCTCACAGCGAGAATGCCTTTGTTTGGTAAGAATATTGCTTTGTCTTTATTTTTAGCACCTCTTGTCTTTCTGAGTTCTCTCTTGCCTTAGCTGAAGCATGTTTGGTGTGGAACTCCTGGTTGTCCATGAAGTCTTGCTAAGGCACTTTACTCTCTGTGGCATTCAAGCTGAGTAACTTAGAGCAGTCAAAGATGTTTTTTGTAGATGAGCAGAACATTCTTCAGAGAAAACAAGGATAAGAAAGTTGAACAACAAGGGAGAGAAACTGAAATTACTTGGGAAGGAGCGTGGGAAGGGAAGAAATCGGTGCATTTATATTACAAATATTTCAGGTTATTAAAATTGTTGGGAGCAGACAAGAAAAAGGGTTAGGGGGAAGAAAGTTGAGCACTTAAAATATTCTAGTCAGCATTGTACACTAAAAAAATGCTGTAGTTCGTGGGTTGCAAAGGCTGGAATAACAGATGTGGCTTTCATTGGAGTTTGAATTTTGTATGACCGCATTATTTGAATCCAAGTTTGTTGTTTTAAGTAAAGCCTAACTCTTGAGCTAGTTGTCTAGTCTCAGTGAAGCTGTTGGTGATAAATAAACAAAGATGTCCCCCAAACCATGATCATATTCCAGGCTCTAAGGCGTAAAGTGCTGTATAAGAAGAAGAGTTGAAATAGCAAGCACTGTGGATAAACTGCAGAAATCCAAGGGAAATTGAGTAAAAAAAGATTTTAAAAAGAAACAAACCCAAACTCTGCTCACAGGTGCCTTTGCTGAAGTAGCTGAAACAGCCTGGGCAGGGTGGTTTGCACAGAGATGTGCTGAGCTCTCCCTGCACAGAAGGTGACTGTGCTGCTGCCCTGCTCTGCCCTCCAGCCTCCGTGTGTGTGTGGATGTTCCATCAGCTCAGCTTTGCTGGGAACGATCTCTTGCTCTGCTGGGTGGGGAGGGGACAGGGGGCACTGGCAGCAGCATCTGCGCCTCTCTGACCTGCCCTCTGCTGGGACACGCTCCATCTTCCCTTCCCCCTGCAAATGTGCATGGTCTAATTTTGGAGCTTGGCTTGGCCTGGGGGTGTCCCACTGCTGAGGTGTCGGGAGGGGCTCCCTTGTTCCTGTGGCAGCTCAGGGACATGTAGCAGGTGCTGGTACTTGCAGCCGGGCCCGTTTCTTACCAACCCACAGCCTGGAGCCTCCCCTCCTGGCTGCCCCGATCGCATTCCTGCCCATCAGGAGCTGAGGAGGGAGGGAGGGAGGGGAGGCAGCAGGGATTCAAAGGAGTGAACAGAATTAAGCAAAGGCTGCCAGCAGTAATAGGCAGAATCCTTTTCAATTTTGGTGTAGCCTTGTCCTCAGGCTGCCCTTGCATATTCTCTTGAGGGGATTTGAGAGTCTTAATGTTCCTATAATGAGATCAGCTATATACAATTTTGTGCCACTGAAGTGTGTAGAACTTGGGCTTCAGCTTTCCAGTATAACACACATATGAGTACTGCCTGACAGGTGAAACATGACAGCTATTTACAATTGCCTAGAGAGTAGCTTGTTTAAAAAGAGAGAAATAATTCACTCTTCATGGTTGTTCTTTTTGGAAGTTTTTATTATGGGTACATTTGTTTTCTAAGTATCTACTCTGTAACAAGATTTGCAGTAGAAGATGCAGAATATTATATAATAGAAATCAGAAATATTGTGCTAGGGTTACTACTCTTTTGACTGAAGACAAACAAATAATTGATTCTGAAGTTGGTCTGATATGGCTCAGCTCTTGTTTTTCAGCAATGAATACCAATCATAGGTTACAAACTATTTTAGCCATTAGGGCATGGAGAAAAGGTACCATTCAAAGCTAAACACCACAATTAGGGATGCATGACTAAAGTTTCCAAGTAATGTATTAGTAGTATTGTATGAGACAGTCACATGGAAAAGATCATGAGGCTGTGAAAAGGATTATGAGCATGCTTTAGTCATGATTTTCCTGGTAGAGATATTTTAGTCTGGATCATGCTTGTTTAAATAAGAATAATTTGACTCTGCTTGTTCTGGTTGTATTATCAGTATGTGGCAAATGGGGAGCAAAGGTGTCTTACCTACAAAAGTAGTATTCCTTGGGTAAGTGAATTTTGCTTAAACTTGCAATGCTGTTTTCAGTTCTGAGAAGCTGAAGTTTAAAAGATGCTCAAATAGTTTGCTGGAACATTACAATATATTGCATGTACTTGTTCAAGCACATGTAAGTTCATCTTTCTCCCAGGGCTTTCATTTGTCTTGAGGGTACCAGATCCTGAACCTGCTCTTCGCATTAAGTGGCATTCAACATTGTAAGTCCTCAGCTGATAAAAACCAACATATTCCTATAGAAATGTGGAGCTCTCTAGATCTGTCACCAGTCATACTCCTGATTTCTGCCAGTGTTTCTGCTCCCTGGCATGTCCTGTAGGCAGAGCCCAGCTTCTCAGCCTGCATGAGACAGAGCAGATGCTCTTCATTTAAAGGAGTTTCCGGGCACTCACACAGTCTGAGGGTTCACTCAGTCCAGTGACTCTTGGATAAAGATTTGCCACCTGTTTCATTCTACTCCACCAGTACCAACACTCATCTGTCTCCTCAAAGGAAAATGGAAAAAGCTTCTGGGATGTGCTTTGAGATACTTTTAATGATTCCGTACTAATGCCAGGGATGTATTTATAAGAACATTAAGGATGCCTTCAGGAGAACCTGTGAGTGAAAAACACTATATGAAACTAATATTTCAGTAAATTTTGGGGATGAACTTACCATAATGAGCTACTTGAAAAAGTTTGTCACAGCCCTTAAATCAGTAACTGGAATGTATGGGATTGAATGGGAGACAAACTGTGACCATTCCAGACTGATTGAACAGTTGTTTGTAAAAATAAACCACTAATGTACAGTGAGTAGCCATTGACCTATCTGATGTCCATGGAATCAATTTTGATGCAGATGCCTCCATTCGACAGATATTCTTCTGGTCTTATATTTTTACATGGGACAGTATTACAAAATAGAGTTTTGCTTTTTTTAAAAAAAATTGTGTTTGAAGCTCCAGTGAAAAGTGAATTTTCATATTTTGGATTTGTAGAGGTTAACAGGAGAAAGGGGTTTCCCCAGTCTTGTGTTGACACATTCATTTGCCATACAAAGTCATTAGAAGGCAGCTTTTTCCTTTTCTCTGCCAACCTGTTACAAGTATAGGGGCTTCCAACAGATTTTGTGTGTGTGCAATAATGTGGTTACAAGTGTATAAGCAGAAAACAGCAAGCTGGTGTTTTAGGAGAGTGAGATGGACTTTAAATGCTCGTGGTTTGCTGCAGAGCCCTTTCCTGGCCAATTTCACAAAGCACATTTTGGTGAGCAGCTGGGGGGGCTTGGGAAGGACAGCCAATTTCTCCTGTGAGTCAGCGGCACCTTGGGATGCGCTGACCAGGTCACTCGTGCTGTGAACGCAGGGCCAGTGGCAGCTCTGGTCAGGCACATAACGAGCTAAAACCACTGGACGTGTTAAAAGCTTAAAGCACAGCTGGCCTGTCTCCTGTTGCCTTATGTCCTTGCACTTGCTGCAGTGTAAAATTGTTTCCAATTCTGAACACAAGATACACTTTTGCAGTGTCTCCTTCATAACCTTGTGTTGAGTTGCAAGTTTTTTACATGTAACACTAAATTGAAAACCACGTTGCGTCAATATAATTTCTAAAAATCAGCACTAACTGCTTTCAGCTCAACAGTTGTCAGCAATAACAGTATTTTTTGAGTCACATAAGCAGGTGTTTTCCGTATAATCTTACTTTTAAATTAATGCTCATGTAGATCTTTGAAGTCAGTGAACCAATGTAAGTAAAAAGTACTAAAAATATGAACATTTAAGGAATACATTGAAGGAGGTTAATGACAACTTATTTTTACGCTGGTAATGGCCGATTTCAAAATAAGGAATTGTGCAGTGTGTGTTTAGCGGAGGCACCTTAGCAGTACCAAAGAGAACAAATGGTGCGTGGGTTTTCACCCGTATTACCTGCCTGTCACCCCCGTGAATAGGAAATTCAGCATTGTTATTTTAAAATAATTTTCATTCTTTTGTAGTTTGTGTTTTATCAAGACTTTCAATATTATAGGTTATCATAAGCATAGATGGCTCCGTAAATATGCACAAAAGTGTTCTGATACGACTGACTGTAAATGTTGTTATTATTTTTCTTATAATCTACTGTAAGTATGGTTTGTAAAACAGCATCTCTGAAATACACAGAGCCTGTCTTACTGTTGGATAAGAAAAGTACATTAATACGATTTCTGCAGTAAAAGCTCTGCAATTGCTATTATTTTATCGCCAATATCTAAAAAGTTTTGTGAGTGATGCAGTTGGCATAAGTACCAAACTCATGTGCCATATAAATTGACACTGAGATTGCTTTTACAGCTAAGTGCTTCCCTTTGTGTTTCTTGTAGGAAACAGAGATGAAGGTACACATGCACACAAAATTTTGCATCATTTGTTTGCTGACATTTATTTTTCATCAGTGCAATCATTGCCATGGAGATGGACATAACAGTGGTCCCAAAAAGGATCGTGTACACGACCACAATGACTATCAGATCTCAAATGAATCATACTTCCAGAATGGAGGAACAGAATCTATGCCCAGTAAATTTTCAACGTTGGAAGCAGAGAATGAACAGAAATACTACATTGAAAAGATTTTTGATCGCTACGGTGAAAATGGAAGATTATCTTTTTTTGGCCTGGAAAAACTGTTAATAAGCCTTGGTTTGGGAGAGGTAAAAGTAGTGATGATAAATCATGATGATATTGGCCATGATCATGTTTCTCACTTGTATGCTTTGGAAGTACAGGAAGGAAAGCATTCTCATCCCCATAACCATGCTCACAGCCACTCAGATGCAGAAAACCAGACCACAGCTGGCGTTTCTGCAAAGAGGAATCACAAATGTGACACCGAGAGAGATGCGGCGGTGCCCCCAGTGAGGGAGGATGGCAAACACACCCACAACCAAAGCCGCCGCCACCACCACCACCACGCGCGCCCGCACCGGCACGAGCACAACGGCACCCAGCACCCCCGCAACGACTCCGTCAGCCACGGCGAGCACGCCGAGCAGAGCCACGAGCCGTCCACGGACACCAACACCACGCAGGATCAGCCCGAGCGGAAACAGCGGAAACAGAAGAAGAAGCAGAAGAAGATCAGCGAGACGTCGGGAGACACCACGTGGGATTACACCCCAGATCACGACCCCGGTGATCAGTACGAGCACAATCGTGTCCATAAACACGACCATGTCCACGATGCCTCCCACTTGCACGTGCACCACCACGAGCACAGCGGTGACCGCTCTGCCAGCCACGGGCACCAGGACGGCAGTCTGGGCAGTGCCGACAGGCACCGCCACACCAGCAAGCGAGAGGCCTCCCACAAGCAGATCAGCGTGAGGAAACACGCTCTTCCTGCAGCTCGTGGCCACAAGGATCACAGTGAAGAGGAGCACGACCATGAAGAGGTGAGTGTGAGGTGGAGAGCTGGTGAGCTGACTTGCAGTGCTGTCAGAGCAGTCGAAGGTGCACACCCACAAATAACAGAGATGCGTGTTTGGGGCCGCAGTGTGATACAGGGAGCAGAGTGACAGTGCTGGAGGTCACTGCCACAGGTCTGAGCTCCCTTCATGAGTTGGCATTTCTGTGTGCCCATCACCCATCTTCTCTCAGAGATCTCTTGTCGTGCCTGTTTCTCTCCATGCATACCCTGCTTACAGGTGAGGCTTTTTCCCTTCCCAATGTTCAGGAATACTGCCACCACACACACCTTTTTTGGACTTCTTTCTGTATCTGAGGTCATTAACATTTTTGAAAACGGCACAGACACTCTCCTAAAATACCTGCATCTTTCACCATACTTCTGGTATCTTTGTCCTATGAGATTAAGAACCAATTCCTGGTGTAGCTTCAGTAGCACTGCTTGGTGGAAGCTCTTCTCTTTTTTCCTTCAGCATCCATGATTTCCACCAGCACCATAAATTCCTTCCCCTGACAGTTAACTACAGATGCAGGATCTTGTGATGTCATAATTTTAAACTAGAAGGATGGAGTGAGTGCTGCATTCAGGGTTTCAAACTGAATTAAAAAGTGAGACACAGAAGGTTGGTAGGTAAATAGAAGTGTTGAAAAACCTATTTTGGGTTTACATTTTTCCACTCTCCACCTGTTGTTCTTTCTTCATTGCTTGTACTGTGTAAAGGATATAGAAACTCTTTTTCATTGACATTTATCAAAAGTTACATAGGTGTTGGGAGACTCGAGTTTGCAGTGCAGATATTTTCACTGTTTCTTTCCCCTCATAAACCACTTAGATCAGTTTAAGACATGTTTTAGCACGGGTGGAATGTTTGGACCAAAGTTTCTGCTTTGTTTGTGTTCTCAGATAATATGCTACATTTTCCATAAGTGAAAAGAGATGCTTTTATATTTAATTGGTTTGTACAATTTGCTTGCAGTGCTTAAATGCTACACAGCTGCTACGGTACTACGGTGTGGAATCCAGCTCTCTGATATCTCCAGAGCTCTTCATGTACATGTGTCCTGCTTTGCTCTACCAGATTGAGAGGAGGCTTTGTATTGTGCATTATGATGAGCTGGAAGATTTTACGAAAAGTAAAAACGCCTCGATTGAGAATAAAGATAAAACAGGTGCATCAGGTAAGTGCGGAACATCTAAAGCTTTCAAAATTACTTTGCAGTGTAAATATAAACATCAAGGTTTGACATGTCATACAGCTTAGCATTGCCTGTAAAGTTAAAATTTAACATATTGGAGGAAATTTGAGAAGCATACTCCCTTAAGTCAGGAGTCACAACATCCAGGTAGGTGGAATCACAGCTTCTCCTAGGTAACCATGGATCAAGGAGGCACCTTTCGGGTTTGTACCTTTTCATCTTTTTTAACTGTTATTTCCACTTTTTTTTTTTGGTCCTCTATTATTGAGGCCTAACCTCTTATCATTGGGCCTGAGCATTTTGGCCTGTATTCTTCCAACATATATATAGGTGCCGAATTCTTATAGTAGCAACACGGGCAAGGTACAGAATCTTCGGAGACAAAAGCGCCTCTAGGGATGAGCAGGTCCACCCACAGTTTGGATTTTTGCCATCATTTAATGTATGTTATGTCCTTTTTCTTAGTGGGACTGAGGTGGTCCATATGTTTATCTCAAAGTTGGAAAGTTGCAGTGTTACTTTGGCACTAAATTTCTTAATAAATTTGGCCTGGACCTATTAATTCATGAATAGAGAACAACATTTTCATCACAGTTCATCCACTGGACAATAAGATTTTAGGTGTTACCATTTTTATATTTTAGCAGTGATACAGATTTCTAGAATTGACATCCAGAATTTTTGGTGAACTTAAACAATAGGCATAAGCAAGATACAAGAGCATTTAATTGCCATTTCTGACACTTCCCTTTTCTGACTTCCAGGGTCATTTACTCTATACTATTTCTCTCTAAGCACAATAAGTGTTCCATCAAAATCCTCTGTTGCCAGTTTTAATTTTTTTTGTGTGAACCTTGAGTAAAACTGAGTAAACTTCTTATCTCATTGCCATAGTTCTAAGTTAAAATATTTTTAGTACTGTTAAAGCAGTTACTTTAAGGACAGAAACCACGGTTGTGATTTCATAACTGAATGTACTTTTCAAGTACTTGTTTGCCACTGCTGTGTTTCATAAATTATAATGGAACTGTGGGTGTTTAGTTGCATTGGAATATTAAAACTCTAAAAAATCTTGGATATAATGTCTGTGTTTTGAAAATAAAAGTATTGATAATGTGACTATTGATTAGTACACAGATGTTTATTAGCATCATTAGATACGAAGCTTGAAGTAACCACATTCTCATAGATGTTAATAACTGTTGGAAAGAATGCATTGCTGGTAATCTGTTTTAACAATTACAGAGTCATTAAAATAATTAACTTCTTATACATAAATCTCCTCTAGTGACACATCTGCTATCCTGTTAGCTGTTCAGAGATTGCTGCAAACCAGATACAGTGTGTGTTTTGTACAGCAGCAAATTGCTTTGTGCTGTGGTCTCAGTGTAGTAAGAGCTGACCCCTGCCTTATTACCAGGAGCATTGCTGGAGTAGCTCTGAGCATTTTCTGCCAATTAAAATGTTGAAACCTTGTACAAAACTGTCATGTTGCACATGCTTTGAACCAGTTTAATTAGGGAGCTTCTACAGATGAGTGCTTCTTTTAAAAAGATTGCATTTTATTTCTCTTTAATGAGAGAGGGAGTTGATGAATAACTCAGCTTGAAGACTTTAAACGTTTTAAGAGACTTAATTTGCAAAATGAGTGAAGCTTATTGTGAACGTTTAACATGGTTTATGGCATCCAATACCTTGAGTATAAATAACACTTTTGCCAGTTAGTTGTGAAAATTTGGGTTCTAACTCATTGATTTGGCTCTCAAACAGTAACCTCCAGAATAGGTCAGCTTGATTAGATAATGATAAATTGTTCTTCAAAACAATTCCTGTATACACTTGTCTTAACTACAGCAAGATTTCAGTTGATACAATAATAATTGTTCCTTCTTATGTAAGAAAGTGAATCACAAAATAACAAATCCTAATTGGAATATGGTGATTGTAGGAGGTGTAGGGCAAGCATCTCTCATAGAGTAACTTAACCTAGAGGTTGTAGGATTGTACTAAAATGAAAATGTGTGCCCACCTGAGGTAATATAAACATTTTTAGATAGAAATATTCACCAAAGTTAGAAGGATGCAGTCATTTTTAAATATGAGCTTTCTGTGGTTAACTTCAGTTTTAGTTAAAGTTTTCAAAAAATCTTTACAAACCAGTGTTGCTTCTGTTCATTGATACCAGCCTGTGAGGTCTCCATTACCTCTGCTACTGTGGTTTTCTAAAGCAAAGTAATTTAATTAACTGGTGGCAAAGAACTTACAAAGCCATGTTGGGTTTTCTTCCTGTAATTTGCAGATAGTTCTGTAAGATCTTCTAGTAGAGGATTTTGAAGGGCTTAGCCACAGAACGGAGCTTTCAGAGTGTACCTGCTGGAAGAGGGGCGTTGTCACCGCTGAGGGCTCCTAAGGAACTGAACAGGAAAGGCATACCCTGCTAGGAATGAGGCCAATAGAAGTCACTCAAGTGAACAGGGAGCATTTTGTTTAAAGGTGGAGATCACTTGGAGCTGCTGGTTAGCAGTGTTCCGGCTCAGATACAAGCTGTAATTCTGCCTGTGCAGATGCCAGTGCTCCCTGGGTCTCGCGCCGAGAGGGGCACAGATTCCATATCCTAATCTCCTGTGCCTCGTCTTAATCATGCTGCCATGTTTAGGTCCTGTAGCATTCACAGGAGTATTCCAAGCCCTCAGAGGTGTGTTTGCCAAATCCGCTGTGATAGGTGAAACTTCAACCTTTCCATTTTTCTCCATGTAAGGCTGTTGGTCATCTAAGCTGGCACTTTACCCCAGAGTGTGTCCAGCCTGGGGGCAGTGTCATGCCCCGTCGCTGTGTCATTTTATCTGGGCTGCTTGTGCCTGTGTGCCTGATTGAGCTTTGAGAGACAGGTCCACGTTTGCTGGGTTTCAGCAGAGCCTGTGCTGAAATCAGTCCAGGGTGCATGGCCAAGGTGCTCTGGGGATGAATCAAGGCTGTGGCGGCATTTTGGTCATCGGGGTCCTGCTTCAACTTTAGACCTACTTTTGTACTCCTGTTTTCCAACCCCTGTTTTTCAGTTCCTCATCTGACAGCAGACTTAGCCTTACCACCAGCTGTTTTTTTCTCTGGTCTCAGTCCTCATGTCTGTCAGTGCACACCTCATACTGTCTAAAGCGTTTTCCAGTCGTTTTCTCTCAGTGGATGTGGTCTTGTGCCCTTTGCATTTCATTTGGATTGTTCCCTTTTGTGCAGTGTTGTGGAATGGTAACTACAGACTTTGTAAGAATGAATATCCCAAAATAAAATTTAAAGCAGAAGATACTAGCTTTGGTGTTGAACCAGACTGAGCCTGCAGCAGCCACACTTCTACGGGCAAAGTTGTGTCAAATCTGCTCCACAGTGGGTTTGGTACAGACAGAATTCTTGGGATGTTTCACCCTGATTTTGACACTGAGCAGCTACAACATATTTGTTCCTCTTTTCTTCTCCTCTCACCCATGCCCTGCCCCATTTTCCGGAATGTTTTCCCCTATTTGTGGACCCTCACAGATGCAAGGAAAGTCAGATCGTGCTCTGGAATGTGGAAATGTTAGTGATTTTGAATAGGGAGTTGTTAACTTACATGAAAGTTGGCAAATTGGGTAGACGTTTTTGATTAAGAATGAAGCTAGAAAAAACCCTGGAAGAAAATCAAAGCCTTTATGCTAAAACTTAAAGAAAATACTTTATTGGGGTGAGATGCTGACTGCAAGAGCCATGTCTCTGTTTTTAAGATCTGTTTCTTGTGTAATTCCTTCTTTTCAGTGTCATGTAGAAATTTTCACATCTTCCCTAATTAACAGGAATATGTTGGGTGCACCACATCCCATTATCACTTCTCCTTCTTCTAATGGCAACAGTAGAGATTCTCAGAAAAAATGAATGCTGCTATTTGGTGGCAGCAAGTTGCTTTCAGCTTTTCAAGCTCTTATTGCAGCATTCAGTTTTAGAGTTCCTCTGCCAAAGGTTGAGTCTTCTCATTAATAAAAGTGAGTGTTTCAAAGCACCAGGTGAAATAAATAGTCACAAATGAAATATGTGACTCCAAACAGGGGGAGAAATATAGAATCCAGATAAATTTTGCATCAGAACCATATTAAAAACAACTGTTAAATACACATTAGTCCTTGTAGAGCCCTGATAAGTTAAGTAGCAGAGAAGGTTTTGTTCCAATATGAAATCTTTTGCTTTTTGATTCACGAAGGGCTACAAAGCTAAGCCTGGAACTAACAAGCAGGAAGAATTGCTGGACTCTTTTTAGCTAGTTGTCTTCTGATGTCTCACTATATTATATTGCACTGTGAATAAGCCTGTGTGTTTTGGTTTTTGCTGTGAACTTCAGTACTGCCTTTATATTTTTCAGCACCTTTTGAATGAACAATCACACAACTTAGGTTAAAGGAAAGTCACCTTCTTAAGAGATAGCTGAAAGTCATTAATCATTCTTAAAAGTTTTCCAGGTGTTGTTCTGATAACCTTTCTGTGTTCATTTCTTCCCACAGCCTGGTTTTGTGGTATCATCTCTATCACCGTCATTAGCCTGCTTTCCTTGCTAGGTGTGATCTTGGTTCCCATCATTAACCAATGGTGCTTCAAATTTCTTCTAACTTTCTTGGTAGCTCTGGCTGTAGGAACCATGAGTGGAGATGCACTCCTCCATCTCTTGCCACATGTAAGTATTGTTTCTTTACCTTTTATTCTTAATTGTAAATGAGTCTGGAATTTTCAAGGAATTGTTTGATAATATCAGTAAAGAGATGGTCACTGATGCTCATGTAGATTGACTTGACTGTGAGGGACACTGAAATACCGTTGGAGACTTTCTGCTAACCAAAAGAAAGCAAATGTGTTTCTCTAAAGAAAAAGAAAGTCGAAAGTAGTTGAGTATTCGTAGTTGAACTGATGTCACACTGCTTTAAAACAGTCGTGCGCCCAACAAGAGTATTTTGAAGTTAGCAGTATTGCAGTCTCTTGTTTACTGATCGTTGTGTATCAGTACCACCTAAAAGTATTTCCTGGGGATTAACCTGCCTGGTTACTAGATTTGGGGGAGAGTGTAACCTCTGATGTACTGAATCAAGTAATTGCCCAAGTTCCTGGAAGGTAAGCAGCTTTTAATTCATGATGGTGTACTGTAATTCTCAAAGGGGAAAATGCTTTCTAAAACTTTGTTACCTCCGCTGTTTAGCACAAAGACTAATATTTACATGGTTTCTTTGTCTAATTCTAATACACATTTCTGGTCATGGTTTTGGGGGTTTTTTTTAAGTTTGTATTTCAGATCAGAATTAAGGCTGTAATAGTTGACTGTAAGAGTTTAGAAAGTCATGAGGTTTGGTTGCTAACGGAAGTGTAAGAATGGTAATTCCATGTCATATTTCTGGGTGTTGCATCTTCAGCATCGTGAGAGAAAAGCTGAAGCTAGATTATCTACCCCCGTCAAGAAAATCCAAACCAGGGTGGGGGTCTGTGTTAGGTTTTCTGGCCAGGTGCCATAGTTTCGCCTGAACTGGAGCCATTTCAGTGTCTGAGTGCCCAGGGTTGTCTCTGTTGTCTCTCCCGGCAGTCCCACGGAGGCCACAACCACAGCCACCACCATGGGCACGGCCACGTGCACGAGCACAGGCGCTCGCACCGGCACGGCCACGCGCACGCTGCCCGCCCCGAGGGCTTCCTCGAGGAGAACGACCCCGTGCTCAAGGGGCTCTTGGCACTCGGAGGCATTTATGTTCTGTTCATCATTGAGCACTGTATAAGAATGTACAAACATTACAACAAACAAAAGGTAGGTACCAAAATTGTTTGCTGTTTCAAAATGCGTCACCTAAAGTTACCTTGTGCGTGCTGAGGAGTTGTCTGTTTACTCTGTGAACAAGTGCTGCTGCTCTGGATTCTGTCTGATGTCCTGTGAGGGATTCCTTTCCTAAAGAAGTTGCTTTTCTCAGGAAGGTCATTTGGGAAAACAGAGTAGAAATCTGATGGAGGAAGCTGCAGCTTTCTGGCCGCTACATTTGGAGGCAGATGTACATAAAAGAGTTTGCAGCTCCTCCTCTACAGCTCCCTGGGATTTTTTGCCAAAACAGCAGAAGCAGTATGTAAGGAACACCTGGTTATAGAGCCAGCAATTGTCAGACAATTGACAAGAAATTTAGCTGTATGCTATTATCTGCCAATGCCAGTGTAACAGAGGTATCCAGTTTTTCCACATCAGAAAAATGCTAAAATTTTCAGACCTCCTGCTTTCTGTAAATTGCCAGTCAAGTTTTAACTTGTTTCTATAAAAATTATGGGATTTTTAGTGCTGGGGGCATTCCGTGTACGTGATGGGGGAGAGCAAGTACCCCAGGGAGTGTGAGTGTGCACGGAAATTCAGTTGTAGCTTTTGCTTTTGTCATTCAACTTTGAGGAGAAAATTATTTTGGTGAAACGTCCAACTGCTTGTCCCAAAATGACTGTGAAAACCTCTCAAGTTCTCTGTTTTCACATCAGACTTGTTGTCTGAGCTGGACAGGCAGCTAAAGATTTTCTGTGTTGGAGGAGGCATTTCTTAGATTTTCAATAAAAAGATAAAACCTGTCACATTGGACATATCTTCTTTGAGATTAATTAATTAAATCCCCTAGGCTGCTTTTGCAAATCCTTGAGCTCTGCTGTATGGGCTGAAGATAGAGAAAAGCTTGCTGCTTTCGTAAAGGAAAATACAAAGAAGTTATAGGAATATAAAAAAAATAAAGTTGAACAAATTAGAGGAGCTGTTCTTGCTTCAGGTTTGCTTTCTTGAACAAATTAAGCAAATCTAATAGCTGCATCCAGGTGTTTCTGGGCTGTGAGAAGAATCCTTGTCAGAATGTCCCCCCTTACTAAAGTGAAGTATATCTGTATGTGTGTTTGGAGTGAGATTCTGTGGGAGGTAGCTAAGAATTCCCACTGGGATAGGTATTGTTGCTGAGCCTTATAAAGATCAATATTCTGAAGTAACATATTTCTGTTCCACATGGTAAGGGAGAGTGGTTTGGTCTGTTTAGAAGAGATTTTTGAACAGCATTTCAGTTCCTGTTATGTCCATCCTTTTACAAACCAGATGTTACCTGTGTTCCCTTGCAGAGTAAGCAGAAATGGGGGAAAAAAAGCCAGAGTGAAGAATCACCAATTGGAAGGAAACTTTCTGATCATAAATTAAATAACAGACCAGATGCTGACTGGCTCCAGCTGAAACCCCTTGCAGGTAGGCAGTTACTGCCAGAGTTCTCTCTGATGGTGAGATCCACAGTAGCAGCACATTACTGGGGCCTGGTGTGTAGCATGTAACCTCTTGTACAGTTTTGCTGCTATTATGCAAATCATTGTTAATAAGACTTAATAGGCTTTTCCCTATTAAATCTTTTTTTATTTTGTTTTCCTTAGATCTGAGAGCACTCTGAACGCTTCCTAATATGCCATACAGATGGTTCTCAGACTTCAGAAGCAGTTGTGTTTTGGGTGGCTTTGGGAGTTTGTTTGTTTGTTTGTTTTCAGGGTGTGTTTTGGTTAAGCTGTGCCTGACTAGCTCAGCCCTGGCAAAAACTAGATCAAAAATGAACACCCACACAATGAATGGGGATATCTGTTTCACTTTGAAGATTCCAGCATCTGACCAGTTACAGATAAACAAAATCTGTTTCTTTCCATAAATACAACTTGAGTATCCTGAATATTCCTCAAGTATCCAAAACAACTTTTGCCTGCTGTTCCTTCATGACAGCCTGTGAATGCTCATGTTGTGTGTACCCAGAAGAAATTCTCTATCCCCCTTCTCACAGGGTGAGGGAGGGGCAAAGGCTTTGCTTCATAGCCTTCCCATTCTGTTGCCTGCATGGCTATGGAGTTAATTTCTTAATGGAGAATCTATACAGATCTTTATTTGTACAAATTAGGTTTTTTTAATTTGATTGGTTTCTAGAAGGGAGAGTTGAAACTGCAGCCTTCTCCACTCAAGCAATGGGGTTTGGGGCACTGACACAGAGCATGGAAAGCCTTTCAGCATGTGGGGGTGGAACATGCATCTGAAATGTCTGTGTGACAGGGGAGGCTGAGCTGTGACCTGTATGGGCATGTGCAGGCAGGAGCCAGGTAGGATTTCCTGAGCCACTCAGATCCCATCTACAGCTCCAAGACGTTATCATCATTCTGGCAACTCTCCTTGCCAATGTTGAACCACAAACTTTGGCAGTAGCAAAAGTACAGACATGAGCGTAGGCTGGGCTAAAACTGGCTTTGAGTGCTGTGGATACAGTGCTGCTGCCTTGTGGTGGAGTCTTTTATGTGCTGTTCATGCAAATTAGTGAAAAATGTCTCAAGGAGAGACTTAGTCTTTGGATTGAATGCTGACAACAAACTGGGATGTGTTAAACACTTGCTTTGCTTTGCCAGAGCAGTCAGTCCCTGGTTCAGGGGTGCAACAGTGGCTGGTTAATCAGGAATTAACCCAGTGTCTCTCCCAACTGATTCCATGCAGGAGCCGACGACTCGGTTTTGTCTGAAGATCGACTGAACGAAACTGAGCTCACTGACTTGGATGGGCAGCTGGAGCCCCCTCCCAAAAACTTCCTGTCTGTGGAGGAGGACAACAACCTGCGCCACTCTCACAACGACGTCTCGCATGCTGCCCAAGAGCACGAGCTGCACGATTCCGAGTATGACAGCCATGGCGAAGATAAAATGATAGCTAGAAAACACAGTCACCACTGGCATCACAAACATTCCCATCATTCCCATGGCCACTGTCATTCTGGAAAAGACCTGAAAGATACTGGGATAGCTAATATTGCTTGGATGGTAATTATGGGAGATGGCATTCACAACTTTAGTGATGGCTTAGCAATCGGTAAGCAAAAGCACTGAGTATTTCTCCACAGTTTCTCCTTACCTTTAGTAACTCTGCTAATATTTGACTTATCAGTGATCACAGGTAAGGCTTCCAGTTGGCACCTGTGGTTACTGGCATTGCTCAGTCTCCTGCAGAGCAGAAATTAAAAGGCTGTCAATTGTAATAGTTTCCCCTTTGGTAATATTCTGTGCTATTTCCATCCAAATTATTGTATCAGTAGCAGTGACAGTCACAATCTCTGCCAAGGAGAAATTGGTGCAGACAAATTGGGATTTAAGGAGCACAGTAACCCACGTTTCTTGTTTGGGTCTTAGTTGCCTTAGAATTATAAATAAATGCCTTTAAGTCTTACTTAGAATGATACTTATTAACAATAATAGTAATACTATTTCTGTTATTGTTAATACATAAAATTATACAGTACTTGCAAATAAAAATACACTGTGAGTCAGGTTACAGAAATAATATTTTTAAAGTATTACTTAGGATAATTTAATTTTTGTTTAAGCAAAATATGGTTTTGGCTCATGGTCAGTAGAGATTTATTTCTGACCAAGTGCAGAAGAAATTGAAGCACCAAACAGATTTTATTAGATTTATTACATCAACTTTGAGTCACCCAGTACTCAAAGGTGGTTTGGATTGTAAAGTGCATTAATTTAGATATACAAGTCAGTATGATGGTGAGAGGACTGAAGTGCATGCTTTAGATTTTTTACTAAGGTATCTGCTTACGAGCAAGAGTACGCAGGGTTCTGAACTAACAGCAGAAGGAACACACCCATTTTGAAGGACGGGGAATAAGTTATTTATTTATCAGGGTCTCTAGTTAACAATGGAATCTACTACAGTTTCTCCACTTTTTTCAGCCAATTTCTAAAGCAACTAAACTCCTTAAAAATTAACTTGTTGCTTCATTTTCACATTAAACAGGTAAGACATTTAGACAATGGCTTCTAAGGCCAAAAACAATTACTGTGCCTTCTGTTGAGAACTTCACTGTATTGAAGCTCCATTTCTAAATATTCCTGTGTCAACCTCAAACAGCTGAATCTGTGGTAAAATGTAGATTTTAGAAAAGCATGCTCATATTTTTAATGTATCAAGCTATGAGGAATCCAGAGGAAGGTTAAATTTCCCCTCTGTCTTCAGATTTTGTCTTCTCTTTATGCTGCCTGTTTTGACTGCTCACTGCAGGCTCTTTTTGTGCTTTTCTCTGCTGCAGTACAGAAATTTAATACCAGTTTTCTCATCTCAGAATTATTTAAGGTATGAACTTAAAGTTGATTGAATTAAATTAGCTTATGCAAGAGTACTGAAAGATATTTATGGCAATGTTTTGATTTATTATTTTCCAGGTCTGGCTTTCTAATACTGCTGATGTGTGCTCTAAAAATAAGTAGAAAGGAGCTAGAGAGGTTATGGGTTAAATATTAGTTTGGATTTTCAAGCTGGAAAGGAGAGAGCCGGACTCTTGCTCATGTGCATTCCTAACTGTCCTCATGTACTTGAGAGTTCCTAAAAATGTAAAAGTGGTGCTATTTATTAGCTTGTTGGCTTTATGTCTCAGTTTTGGCCAGTTGTGTTCTCCTCTCCAGGGTTTGTCTTTCAGATAAATGAGTAATAAAGCCTTCAGTGGTAATGCACCTCCACGGTGCTTCCAGTATTTCCCATTTATGTATCGACAGGACACAGACATACTGGAAAATATTAGTGTGCATTCTAACAGAAGGGTGTCAGCTCTGCAAAGTCGATTGATTTTCTGACCTGAAAATAGTGAAATTTCATTTTAATTTATTCTTTCTTTCTTTTTTCTAGGAGCAGCTTTTAGTGCTGGACTGACAGGGGGAATTAGTACATCTATAGCAGTATTTTGTCACGAGCTTCCCCATGAATTAGGTAACTAAGTCTAGAAACTCTCTGCTCCATCTGTACAAAATCCTTATCTAAAAGCTGTTGTGATCTGTGATAAGCACAATGCAGTGCTGAAGCTGCAGAGGTGACCAGAGCTTCAGAGGGTGAGGGAGAAATACTGCTTCAGAGGAGGTACTGCCACAGAATTATACTGGCAGCGTCTGGTTACAGCATTTCTGTGAAGCTTTTTGAGCATGTTTTAAAACTGTTCTTAGGAGCATACATTTTACATAGCTCGGCATTTTACAGAGTTGCACACTACTCTGTGTGGCATCGTCTGACACAAAGTTAAGTCACATATGTAAACACAGGTTTGTGTCAGTAAAATCCCATGTGGGGACACTTCAGAAGAGGCTTTGTACCAATTGTGGCCAAGTTCAGCAGGTGTGGCCACGTAGGGTAAAGCCTGCAGGCACTGTTGCCAGTGCCATTGATTCTTGCCCCCTAATTGAAACATTTCTTCTGGAGGTAGCTAACCATGGTGAAACCTGTTGTTTTCACCTTGACGAAAAATTACTGAACCCTGAGACTTTAAAAAGAGCAGCCAGAGAGAGGAGGAGTCTTCTGTTTTGCCACTGATGTGAAGTTGTGCGCAATTGAACTATGTCTGTCCTCACAGCTTGCTCAATTAAAGAGCTGCTGGCTCAGAGTGATCAAAAGTGAGGTAAAACAAGTACTTCAAAACCCTTAGAGGTGATGAGGGAAAGCATTTTATATGGGCAGCTCCTGAGCTGTAGGTACACAGTGGGCACAGATGGGAAAGAGAGGATGGTTTGACACCTCTGCTATACAACCATTAGTTAAGTGAAGCTGCTGCAGTATATAAAGGATTGCAATAAATATTACAGTGCTTAGAACCTGACAGCATAGAATGATGACATTAACTTTGTGTAAGGGGTGAGTAGTTCACCTATTTTTTAAATTTTTTTTATTTCTGTATGTTTTGATTCTAATTTTTGATTCTAGATTCAGCCATTAATTTCAAGCATGTGCGACATGAGAATATTACATTAATTGCCTCGTGTCTGTACATCATCTTACATTTCTCACATTCACAAGAATTCAGTTTGAATGGAGTAAAACTATTAGAGCTGATTACAAGACTGAAGTCTAGATTCTTATAGAATATTTATTTTTAGCACCTATTTTAGCAGTGCTGTCCTGAATTCAGAATAAAACACATTAACCTGACATGTCTTCAACCAGATAACTGATTCAACATGGATGTGAAGTCATCCATTCTGAATGTAACTCTTCCTGTGCTTAAATTCAAATTCATTGTCACCATCTGTGGGGACAAATGCCTCATTATCCTCTTCCTGAATTTGCATAATGAGGTGTATATAGCTAAGAGGACTTTTCACAGGTATTGATCCAAACTACGCCTCTGGTTTTATGTGCCATGAAGAACTTCTGAGAAGTAGGGATGAGTGTGTGCACACAGGTGTATTCTCTGTGGGAAGAGCAGATCTGGGCTCCTCCACTCACCCTTCACAATTAATCACTGCTGCCTTTCTGACAGCCAGCATGATGAGTGGGCACATTTAAGCCATGTTTTAACCAGGGGGTTGCTGCACATAAGGGCAGTTCCTCCATGGCAGTCGGTTCCCGGGGCTCGGTGTGCCCCTGCAGCAGCGCTGGGGCGGTGCCTGCAGGCCGGCTCCGGAGCTGACACCGGCCCGCGCTGTGTCCCGCAGGTGACTTTGCGGTGCTGCTCAAGGCGGGCATGACGGTGAAGCAGGCCATCGTCTACAACCTGCTGTCGGCCATGATGGCCTACATCGGCATGCTCATCGGCACGGCCGTGGGCCAGTACGCCAACAACATCACGCTCTGGATCTTCGCCGTCACCGCTGGCATGTTCCTCTATGTGGCCCTGGTTGACATGGTACGCCTGGGGCAGGGGCTGAGCTGTGGGGCATTTGGGTGGAAACCTGGGGCTTCTGTGGGTGCTGCGCTTCAGACTGGTGTTCAGGTTTATTCTTCACTGAGATTTAATCATCGCATATTCAGTTCTGGAAAGTTCAGTCTGAACCTTCAGCATGAGCAGCTGCTAATGCAGAGCTGTTGTGGTGAGTAGCTTTTAAAAAATTATCTGGTGGAAAAAATGCTGCTGCTTCAAGAACGTACAGGTGCATTATCCTTAGTGGGTGTACACCAGAGCCTTCCTCTACATCCAGACCCTTCAGGCAGCAGTACTGTTGTGCACGTGTTACCAGTCCATATTCAGTCCTGATTTCTCTCCTCTAAGCACCTTCAGAGCTTCATTTAAATAAGGCAGGTTTCTCAGTTCTTGTCTTCCCCGGCCCAAAGGTGATGAGATCATTTTTCACTTTTAGAGTATACTGTAATGCTCTCCACTTCGTTATGGGGACTTTAATTTGTAAATATACTGTCATTAAACAGTCACTCTATTAATAGGTAAGTAAGTCCTTTTCAGGGCCTGCTAAATGATTAAATAGAATGTCTGGAGTGATCCTTCTTGCAACTTTAGGTGTTGTAATGCCCGAAATATCACTTGATCGTAAGTTGTGTCTGATGCTTATTTCCTGTACTTATTTTGACTGAAGATGTCATATATAAAGGAAGGCAGTACTTTCATTCCTTCGCTCCTTTTCCTTTCCCTTGGCCATCATAGTAGTAACCGAGTAGTCAAAGCCCCATGGTCTGGCTCAACAAGAGCAGGAAAGCTTTTGCAAGAGACACTTGAAACTGAAACAGAGTTTTGTTGTGGTGTTTCCATAATCAGGCTCCTTCTCAAAGACCTCCTTAGCTGGCACACAAGAATAGATTTTGGTTCCTCCCTAGCTGTGAGCAGAGGTTCACACAGGTGCAGTTTTCTATCCATTCCCAACACCCACCCATTGAGAATGAACCTTTTGGTATTTTTGCATCTCACTGTCCTGAAATTTGTCTAATTATGTGGGTTTTAATAAGGATATTCCTCTCCCCTACAACCTAAAACTCAGGCATTTCTAAACCC
This sequence comes from Pomatostomus ruficeps, assembly GCA_013400735.1. Lineage (NCBI taxonomy): Eukaryota > Metazoa > Chordata > Aves > Passeriformes > Timaliidae > Pomatostomus > Pomatostomus ruficeps. The sequence goes on along the minus strand of VYZT01062817.1, from coordinate 278,208 downwards.
TTCAGGCTTTCCATGTTCCTTCGTGAAATTTCATTTGGTGATAACTTACAAGAGTAATCATAATATCCTCCTTCCTGACACCCCTGTTTTGGTTCGAATGAGTACATTGAATAGTCCAACTTGAATAATTTAATCTTACTGGAAAACAAATTTATCTGTTGCAGTTTTTGTTCCTTTTATCTCTAGTACTGACACTATAAGCTTTCAACTTTGAAAGGGTGTTATGGGTTTTTTTTAATTGTCAGGACATTTCTTTATATGATCCCTGAAACTGGTCACACCAGCAGCCAATAAAACGAACAGTTTAGTAATCTTTAGACATGCTATCAAAGTAAATATCCAGCAGTGTTAAAGCACGGTATGGTAATGCTAAGGCCCTTAATTCCTAAAGACTTAACAGTACTTTGTAATTTGGTGTAGTGCTGGTGTTGAGCTGCCTGGTCTAATAATTTAAACATTTTTCACACCAATAGGGGGGGTGGTTGCGGTTTTGTTTCTTGAGGGCTTGGGGGGGTTTTGTTGGGTTCTTTTTAATATTTAAATACTCAGTGGGTCAAATTAATTATCAGGTTTATGTATCTTTTAGAAATACAGTAATACAAGACGAGATGGGTAATATATTTGGGGGTTTAGCAGCTTTGATGTCATTGTCTGTTGTGTAGTATTCTAGTTCTTGGAGTAACTATTCTAGCCAATCTAATGAAGAGCAATAGTTTTCATTTTCTTCTGTATCATCATTTTCTGTACTAAGTGAGCCTTGAAGGAATTTCTGTAAGAGACTTAGAGCTCACAAGTTCCTCAAACACTGTTAAATCACCGAAGGACTTTGCCCACTGTAGCAAACCTGAGTATAGTCCTGACTTGAGATAAGGGTGGGACCATTGTCCGGTTATCTCAGGCCTAAGGAGAAGTAAACAAAGCTGGGGCAGAAGAATGTGCCCCCAAGGCAAACCAGCTCAGCAGCTGTGCTGAAAGTGAGCCCAGCAGGGGTGTTGCCCTGACTTTGCAGTGTTCAGTGTTTTCTTGTTAGACTTTCTCTCTCATGGCCATGACTTGTTTTCTCTCTATTATCTATGTTTTCCTAAATTGTATCTGTGTTTACGAATTCCAGTATATTAGGCGGAGAAATATGATTGACAAATACTTTGACCAAGTGGATTATAGGAGGTGGTGATTTCTACCTCCAATCCACGGTGATGTGTGAAAACATATAAAATAAAGTCGGAGGGCTCTGCCCTCTCTCTTCCTGCTCTCTCTCCTGCTGCGTCTGTGTGTTCTTTGTGTGGCTCTCCTTCAGGCCCTCGGCCTGGCAGGCCTGCCTGGGGAGTGCCATACAGGGGGAGGCCACAGCCCTGCACTCCAGACAGAGGCACCGACTCAAAGGGAGAGAGAGAGAATCTGAGGTGGGACTAATGAGCATTGGAAGTGAGGGGATCATTTACCCGGTAGAATAAGAGAACTGTGCAGCCAATGAGCATCGAGCCTTTGTCTGCTAAAATGTGTAAATGGTGGAAGTTTTGAGTGAGCTCAGGATGCCCACCCCGGGGAGGACAGGGTGAAGAGCACCAGGGGGCCACCGGCTGGATCCATGGGTGGTGACTGTCTCCTGCTTGATCCTTCTCTCTCTTTCTCCTCTCTCTTTCCTATTTCTTTCTCTCCCTACCTCATATTTGCTGTTAAATAAAATCCTTACNCAATCTAATGAAGAGCAATAGTTTTCATTTTCTTCTGTATCATCATTTTCTGTACTAAGTGAGCCTTGAAGGAATTTCTGTAAGAGACTTAGAGATCACAAGTGCCTCAAACACCGTTAAATCACCGAAGGACTTTGCCCACTGTAGCAAACCTGAGTATAGTCCTGACTTGAGATAAGGGTGGGACCATTGTCCGGTTATCTCAGGCCTAAGGAGAAGTAAACAAAGCTGGGGCAGAAGAATGTGCCCCCAAGGCAAACCAGCTCAGCAGCTGTGCTGAAAGTGAGCCCAGCAGGGGTGTTGCCCTGACTTTGCAGTGTTCAGTGTTTTCTTGTTAGACTTTCTCTCTCATGGCCATGACTTGTTTTCTCTCTATTATCTATGTTTTCCTAAATTGTATCTGTGTTTACGAATTCCAGTATATTAGGCGGAGAAATATGATTGACAAATACTTTGACCAAGTGGATTATAGGAGGTGGTGATTTCTACCTCCAATCCACGGTGATGTGTGAAAACATATAAAATAAAGTCGGAGGGCTCTGCCCTCTCTCTTCCTGCTCTCTCTCCTGCTGCGTCTGTGTGTTCTTTGTGTGGCTCTCCTTCAGGCCCTCGGCCTGGCAGGCCTGCCTGGGGAGTGCCATACAGGGGGAGGCCACAGCCCTGCACTCCAGACAGAGGCACCGACTCAAAGGGAGAGAGAGAGAATCTGAGGTGGGACTAATGAGCATTGGAAGTGAGGGGATCATTTACCCGGTAGAATAAGAGAACTGTGCAGCCAATGAGCATCGAGCCTTTGTCTGCTAAAATGTGTAAATGGTGGAAGTTTTGAGTGAGCTCAGGATGCCCACCCCGGGGAGGACAGGGTAAAGAGCACCAGGGGGCCACCGGCTGGATCCATGGGTGGTGACTGTCTCCTGCTTGATCCTTCTCTCTCTTTCTCCTCTCTCTTTCCTATTTCTTTCTCTCCCTACCTCATATTTGCTGTTAAATAAAATCCTTACTCTTAACTTTGGCATATGGTCTCATTTTCACCTTAATTTGAGCAGAAGCATCTCTCAAAAATCAGATCCTAACATTTACCTCCTGCTTTCTTGAATTAATTTCCCTGTAAATATGTTACTTCTGTTCTATGTGGGTGGCTTTGTAAAACACAAAGTTTTATTTTTACATCTTCCAAGAGCACTACTGTTAGTTGCTTTTGTCAGTACTCTCTTTTCCTCATAGGTGAGGAATATGAGGAATGTCCAGAACTTTTGTAAGTTTTTATATCTGCACATAAAAATTCTCTTCAATTGCTTGTAGCTATTATTCCCATATTTAAAAGAGATGTGTATGTGAATATATACAAGTATCTAAAATGACAGATGAATGGCTGTTAATCAAAGTCTTCTGTTTATTTGAGCATTTAATTTTATTTGAGCACTTAATTTTAATTGAGTAAAAAATCAAAAGAACAGAACTTGAAGAATGCTGGGCTGCTCCTTATCTTGAGGAACTTTATGTTCAATTACATGGATGATCCAGTAAAAGTTTAAGAACAAAAGTCCAAAGGAAAGGCATTTTTAGTTAGTTTTGTAAATACATCATGTGATTATGTTTTTATTGATTGGAGTGGTTTGGTAGAGTTTAAGTCTTAGGTTTTATATCTGAACCCTGGAGTGTTTATTCTTGACAATATCATCTTGTAAACTTGTCCATGTATAAATGGAATAGAGGTAAAATAACTGTCTAAATTGTTTTGTATCTTTTAGCTTCCAGAAATGCTTCATGGAGATGGAGATAATGAAGAGCATGGTTACTGTCCTGTGGGGCAGTTCATTCTTCAGAATCTAGGCCTGCTTCTTGGATTTGCCATCATGCTGGTGATTGCCCTCTACGAAGACAAAATTGTGCTTGACATCCAGTTTTGACCTAATGCTGGTAATCACTGTGGCTCCAATCTGTTCCTGTCTGGCTTTGAGTCTGCCCTGTGTCGTTGTGTGCGCTGCTCAGAGCACGCGCGGTGCCCGCCCTGCTCACCCAGGGACAGGGGTTCCCTCCTGCCTAGAGTAGCTCCAGTCCCATCAGATGAGCTGACCCAACACAGCTCCTAAACTCCACTGAGCAACATTTAGGAAACCCTGAATATGAGAAATAAGAGCCAAGATCAGGGTGCAGCATAGGGAGCACTGCTTGCTTAAGAAAGAAAAAGTACGGGGAATGATCCTCTCATTTGGGAAAATAGCATTCCATCAGTGCACTTGGACAGAACCCATTACAGCCATAATTAACACCTGTGCAAGGAACCCAGGGAAGCCTTTAGTGCCACATGAGTCTGGAGTAGTGCAGAGATGTCTCTGTGTATGTATAGATCTATATAGATACATACAGAGGTGCACACACATACACGTGTATATGTTAATCTTGTGCTGATTCTTCTGTATAGTGGTGACTTGAAGTATTCAGTCCTAGAGCAGGACATGACTGGAAACCACTATACTGGCTTAAATTTTTAGAGAGAAACCCCAAACCTAAACACTGTTTAAATTCTTACAGGCTGTGTTAAGCGGCACTCCCTCATTGCACAGCTCCTGTGTAAGCAGGCAGCCTGTTGCCATGTACTCTGCAAAGTGTAGCTTCTCTCCAGGGTCAGTTCGATGATGTTTTTCCCAACTGAGATTTATTTGATGTTTGTTCTTTGATATTAGTAGGAAAATGCAAAATGCAGTAGAATTAATGTTTGCTTGGGGAAATCCCTGACCTTGGAGTTATTGAGCTGTTTCTGGTTCTTTCTTACAGACGCTAAACATGTCTTGTGTGCCACTTGCAGCATAAACTACTGAAGAATTGTGGCTGTGAATTTGTGCAAACTCTTTTAACAAGAGAATCCATGTGGGAATTTCTCCATTTTTTTAAACGATTATTTTGGACTGTTTTCTTCTCTTCATGTCACAAACCAAGGTGCAAGATGCTAGTTCCTGAAGCTGGACACAAGGGTTAAATTATGCTCTGTGTATGTTGTACTGGTAGGGTATTTACGATACTGTAACAGCGGATCAAACCCGTTCCTACAATGCCTTGATGTCAGACATTGTGACACCAGCCATTTCTGGCAGTAAAGAGTATGTAAGAAGATTTCTACTTCCAGTATAAAGGAGTTCATTTCTATGATATTTTTTTACAATTTTGGTATTTAAATTAGATTATTAAAAAGCAGATGTGATAGAACCATGGTATGTGTCATTTGGAAGAAAAGACTGAAAATTTGGGCCTTAACTTGCTGGGACCAGCTGTCCTAGATCAGATTGTGCTGACAGGCATATATTGCCAGACATGAGTTAGTTCTTGTACCCATCTCCTTAAAAAAAAGTAAATTGTGAGTTTGTGAGGAGTGCAAGTTGATTCTGTAGTACCAGTCCTAAGCATGGTAGTAGCTTTTTTTTAAAACACCCAGTTCGTCTCTCTGTGTATGCCGGGTAAAAGCTGTACTTTGACTATGTGCCGTAAGTTTTAGAGTTCCGGTCTGCTTGGTGCCAGTGTAGCTGCTAAAAACACTACTCCTAACGCCTTTAATGAGAGCCAGTGGGTATCTGCATTCCATTTCAAGCTCCTGTGTTTCCTGTGGCCCTTTACTTCTGAAGCTTCATTGGTCAGTTTAGCTTTTACTGAGAGCAGCTCATGTGTTTTAAAGGTATCAGTTGGTTGCCAGTATTTCCTCCTAATGCAGTATCAGGAAACAGTATTAAGGGTCCATTTCAAAGAAGGGTGCAGTTTCTTCAGTGAAGAAGCCAAAAGCCCAGAGTTCAGGCATGCAGCCATTTAATGTTCTGAACTCAGGTTTTCTTTTTTCCTCTTCAAACATGTTTACTGTAGAACCCTAATTAGCAAACACACTTGTTAGCTTCAGATTGCTGAATTTCTGCCATATAAAGCTCCTGGATGACATTTTTGCATAGTACCCATGTTAGGTCAGTGAGACAAAACTTCCTGGATACCTTCTGAGGAGCTGAGTTTAAACAATCTCTGTTTCTTATGTATTAAACTGACTGACTTAGTTTTGCTTTTCTGTTAATTCTCAAATATAAGGGGGTCATTATGCAGCTGAACTGATGTTTTGTCAAATTATTTTTTAAGATTTATTTCTCTTAATTCTTTTCAAATGAAGATTTCTGTATTTCTGGTAGTATATTTTCTGTTGTATTAGTTGGAATGTGGTTATAGCTCAATACACTGCCTCTGTAGGAAAATAGTTAACTTCCTTCCAAGACCATCTTCAGACAAGGGAAAAACATGGTCGTTGAAGGTAGGTACTGTATTTTTCATGGAATATAGATTGTTTACTTTTATTTTCTAGTATTTATTGCAAATGTAACAGAGCAGTGTAACAGCTGTGACTTCTCTATGTTTCCACCAGTATTGAATTCCAGATGATTCTAATGTACACTTTTGAGTCATGATACAGACAATCTGAATTCCACTACATTTCTACTTGGCTTCAACATTCCATTTTGCTTGAATCCAGAGTCTCATTTAACTTGTATTTGTTGGAGGGCATAAATGTTACTTGTATATTACAATGCTGTCACTGTGTGACATCCCATGTGAATTCTGATGTAAATCACATTGCACTCAATCCGCTGTGATTATGCTTAGAAAATGTTGTAGTTGCTAGATGCAGTGTGATTATTTTTTTTATTTTTTTTTCTTTCCTCTCCCCATTAACAATTGAGTCTATGGTTTAAAATGTGATAATGGTCCAATAAGATAACTTGCTGAGCTATTGTTTTTTTTGTTATAACTAAATCATTTTTTAAAAATTTTATAAAGCTGGAAATTATCAAATGCTGTTTTGTTCATTGTCAACAGTGTTGTGTTCATTTTATGTATGTTCCTTATACATAAGGAGCCTCCAGAAAATAAAAAAATTATTCAAGGAGCAGATATTTTTGTTGGGTTTTATAAGGTTTGATTACTTTTGTGTTTTAGTATTCTGTCTCAAATGCAACATTGTAAAAAACCACCTTTCAATTTCTCATTTTACACGGCATTGTGCTAAAATGGTTTGCTAATTTAATTTTACTTGCTGGAAAAGCAACTCAACAGTATTTTCCTAAGTTCTACTGAATTGGCTTAATTACCACCCCCAGCTCCATCAGCAGCTGAAGAGGCCTGTGGTGCATTCCCCGCAGAGGCCAATCCTGCCCTGCAGTGGGCCTGGCATGGGGCAGTCCCTGAGGTGTGGGGTGTGTGCAGAAATGGAGAGTGCTTCAGAAGAGCTGTGGTGAGCTCTGAGTGTGTCACGGGACGTGGCCACTCGTGAAGATGTCACGTGGCACCAGTGCCACAATACAAGGGGCACTGGACGCATCTGGGTCAGTGGGGTGAGCTCACCTGGGAGAGCCCTGGGCTGCTCAGGGAGTCACACACGGAGCTCACTCCGAGGCGTAAGACTCACTCATCCAAAGTCCTGCAGCTCTGCCTTTCAGAGTGCTATTCACCATCCTTTCTGTTCAGCAGACATCACTACAAGCCCCTAAAAGAAATTCTGAAAAGGAAGGTGTCAAAATACTTTGCTTACCAGGGTTGCTTGAACAATTATAAACTAACATATACACTCTGTCCAACAAATGTTACAACCTTCTAGGGCAGTCAGGTAGAAGCAATACTGCAAACAAGACTAGTGGATCAGGGGATTTCATGGAAAGTGACTGCAATCTTCTGGCTGATGCTGTAGTCATTGGATTGCTCAGGGAAGACGTCCCTACCCACTTATGGAGAAAGCTGCCCGTACTGGAAAATTGTCACTCTGCCCTTCAGAAATGTGGTCTTCCCTGAACACGTCCAATTTTTACTGACTATAAACTCTGTCCCACATTTTGTGTCATTGCGCCAAGTGCCTTACTCGAAAGCAGCAGAATTCTCTCTATTACTGCAGTAAAAGTTATTAGCTTAGACCTAACAAAATCCAGTTGTCTATAGATGTGTCTTTTTTTCTTTCTCCTAAACTGTGTTATCACTGACCTGTACCTGGACTAGAACTGGCCAAGGAGTTGAAAATTCTGAAAAGCTGGAGGAAGCAGGAGATACGTAAACTGACTGTAGATGCACAAAATGTTTCCTCAGAAAGAGAGTCAGAAAAAATACAAACCCAAAAAACACACCTTAAAATCTTCTGAAGTGGAATGGTAATTTCACCAGAACAGAGATACAACACAGTGAAGTACAGTAAAAACTCGGCAGGGAATGTGAACACACTCACATGGATACAGAGCAGAAGGCTGGGGTAAGATGGTGACTTTAAATACCTGTGTAAGAAGAATGTTGTCAAATAACAGTTGCGTTCCTGACTGATCCTTGGTAATATCAGCATTTTCAGTCATTCCAAAGATCTCTGGGAAGGGATTCAGTGGCAGTGTCTGTGTATATTCAATACAGCTTTGGGACTGAAAAAAGGCGGGGGAAAGTTGCCTCTAGACTGAAAAGAAGATGCAGAAGCAGCCAACCAGCCCACAAGAGGCCACAAGCTGTACCTCAAAACCACCACAGGCTTCCCTACAGTGATGAATAAAGTGAGTTAAACTAAGATATAAAAGGCAATACCAGGGCAGACTGTGCCTCACACAGTCCTTTGGTCCAGCCTCCTGCCCTCAGATCAAGACTGGCTTTGCTTTACTAATCTCCGAAAAATTCTGGCAGCTGCTGAAAATTCTGTTGAAATGAGGTACCAAATGTAAGGGGCTGCAGCCCCTCTCTGGGCCCACTGCTTGCCAAGTGTCTGAAGGTACTTTGCTGATGACTGACAGAATTAAGCTGATTACTGTGGCTTTTCTACCTCCAGTAGATAGATGAACTATTTCTCTTATGCTTGTTTTACGGTGCTTTTAACCCCACCAGGCTGTGTTTCTCACTTACTGTCCCCTGAGTGCTGACTCACACAGAGCAGAGGCAGTTTAGATGGCAGTAACTGGGTGGTGTTTACATAATGTCCCTTTCTTGGAAGTCCTGAAACAAGGCCTGACAGAAGATGAGATTAGGCCACCAAAGCAAACAGTGACACAGTAAACACCGAGACACACATCAGTTTCAGTAAAGATAGATCTGGGTTTTTTGTAAAAAAATAAGCTGTTGGTAATTCTGTTGTTCTGGGATACTTACATCTTCAGGAGAGGCAAAATAACCACTTGGATCAAGTATAGAATTGACATTTGTAATGATTTCCAAGGAAAATACCATGTTCAGAACACTTACAGAGCCAGTGCCAGTCTTCAGTGCCTCGGGCACCAAGATTGCGTTCCCCAGTGCCACAGTGAGCAGCATCAGCCGGCAACTCCCGCAGGAACCAGGACAGTGATCTGGGCAGCCCTATCACTATCACTGTAATTCCCTTGGAAGGTGTCCAGAGTTCTCACCGGAAAGTTTAAAAGCTGTTAATTACTTCTGCTAGTTCATGCTTGAACCATTTGATCTCCAACCCTTTAAATACTTTTTAATAATCATCCCTCAAGTCACCCAGCCATTGCTGCTTTTGAAGAACAATAGCACCAAAAATTTCCATAGTAATTCAGATGAACCTCCCTGATTACAAGTTCATGGAAAACTTTTCCAAAATTATCTTTACTTGTTTGGCATCTTTCCAAAAAAAAAAGTATACTGTCACAAGGCCATAGCTGGGCTCATATTTTTTTTTATTTAGTTAGTTTATATTTTTAGAAAATCAAACACGCTTAAAGTCTTGAGGTTGGGAGAAGCTGGACTCCTCTTAGGTGCATAAAAAGAAAAAATTAAAAATAGTAACAGAAAATGATTTGCAGGAAGGGAAGAGTGGGTGATACACTGAGAACTGGGATGAAGCAAAACAGTCAAGAAAAGTACCAAGAAATGTTTACTACATACAAATAACTATCTTTGAGGGGGAAAAAAAAGGTTCCCTCCCTTCTAGGAACTATATTTGTTATTTGTTCAGAACCCTTGGTCATGTAATAGGAGCACATCCCCCTCACAGCCCCCTCACTCTCCTTCAGGAAAGAAACACCTCCAGGAAGTTGCTGGAATCACTTGCCTATAAATCACATTATTGCTTGGATTTGCCTGTTAACCACACTGATCACCAAAATCACTCTGGCCTGACAGGGAAAGTAACACCCCTCTTCCTGCCCATCCATGGCTTCAGCAGATTTTGGCCATGGTGGGCTGCTTAGGCAGCTGGAACATAAAGAAGTGCCATGAATTGCTGGCAACTTCCAGAGAGGCCTCTATGGAAATAAAAACGTGTGCAAACAGGGAAGGGAACGCGCTCTGCCAGCGCTGCTCACTGGTTTCCCTCCGCAGCAGCCCCGGGCTGCTCTTGTCCCTGCCACCCAATAAACCACAGGCAGCCCCCCGGGCTGGCAGCAGAGATTTCACACCCTGCAGTACCAGTTCTTGTTCCTGTCCCGCACAGCGGTGCCGTCTGAGCCACTCAGACCCGGCTGCTCCTGCTCACACTGGGTGAGTCAGGGGAAACCCTTCCTTGGCAAACCAAGGCCCTCAGCAGGACGCCATTAAATGGTCATGAGCCTCAGTTCCAGAGTCTCTTCAACCCTCAAAGCAATTGTATTTTGTAAAGCTATTTATTCATGTTTATCTAATTATATACATTACATACAACTATATGTGTGAGACCATGCACCTCCACATTTTTTTTAACACCACTGTATTATAAAATATTTCTCACACAATATTTTAGTGCTTTTTTATCCTTACCAAGATAGATTTCTGGCCTTTACACAAAGGCATCAGGTAGAAATGTTTGGTTTGGTTTCTAATTGAGACCATTTAGCTAAATATACAACCTCATTTAGATGATCTCTGTCACTTATAGAAAAATAATGTAAAATGATGTAAAAAGTGATTGCAAACACACAGCCAATTATAAAAACAGTGGTTAGGTTTTCCCAGTTTTACCTTTAAAAAAAAAAACAGCTACAGAGCTGTATTATTAATGCCATAGCAACAAGTTTCAATTGATGAAGTATGAGACAAGCAATAGAATAAAAAATAGATTTACTCCACTATTGCCAGTAATTGAAGCGACTTCCCTTGGAGTGGAAGACAACTATTTAATTTCTGAGGCTTTTTCCCCCCAGATCATACAGACACATTCATCAGGGTCTGCTTTAACCGACTTACAAAGTTGCAACATTACTCACAGGTTTTCTGCACTTGTTGGAAAAGTCAGGGTCTGATACCGGATACCAGGTATTTCATGTACTGTATAGCTTAAAATAAAATTTAAACCACAATTTAAATCTTTTCTTTCACATCATGCCACCTCCCAGGGCATGGCTCCAACCACCCACCCATTTAATCTGGAACTAGAAAATTCTGACACTTCAGAACACTCCTGCAAACAGCGTTCTCCTGAAGGATGTAGACAACCTCCTATAAAATGCAGAACACCTTTGTAGCTCGGTGGCTGGAGACTTGAAATGTACCTGTCATTCTCAGCAGCACGGAATTCTGACAGACTAATAGGCAGGAAATGCAAGAAATACATCTTAGAATGTGTTATTACATGTATAATCTTACTTTCTAGTGTTCTAACAGTACTTTTCTACGTAAGAACTGATTTGGGCTGTTGGGAATCTCTTATTTGTTTTAAATGCCATAATAACAGTCAAGGAAAGAAAAAATCCTTAATTTAATATTGACATATAAATGTAACCCAGGATTCCAAGATCCTGTATTACTGTGGTGTTTTTGATTAAATAATATATTACACATAATGCATATTTGAAAAAAATAGCATTTTCAGGTAAGACTGCTTACAATAAACATTTAAACTATTATGGTTTTATTCCATTTTTCCATTTGAAATTAGACAAACTAATTAGTGAAATAGATCATGACATCATAAGATTATAAAATATGCCAAAATATTTAACCTACAGTTTCTTTTAAACAACAGACAAATTATTCATTCCTGACAACAATCCCTTTGCATTAATTAGTGCCTTGTGTTAATGAGAAGCATGAGATCAATTTTAACATGTTTTTGAGCAGTTAAAACAGGTTTTGACTTTACTTTGGCATTTCAACTTCTAGTTAAACAAAGTTCCTTGCTTCATACAAATACACTCACGCATGCACGCACATACACACACAGACATCAACCACATAAAAAAAGAGATTAAAATACCTGATCATCAGCACACTTAAGATGGGCTGCCATGGAGTCAGCACCAGGAGAAACTATAAATATCGCCGCTTGGAGGGCCCAGGTTATGAATGATAAAGTCCTGTACCATTGGAATGATCTTAAAAAAGAAAAAAAAAAAGGAATTAGTGTCCTATTTTCACATAACACAGATTACTCTAAATACCTGAATGTAAATTTGAAGGACAGTATTCCTGCATATAAAATCAGACACCAGTACAGTCCCAGAGGAATCAAGGATGTAACATGTAAATCTAGGCAAAAACAATGCCCTAAGAGCTGACACTGCAAGTCCTACACAAATGTTCTTTAATCTCATTTCTGTCACCACATCTGGACAGAATAATGTGCTGGATTATTTTCTGCATTTACTCCATCTGTTTTATGGAGAAAATATAAATTTTCAGGTCTCACAATGCAGCACCTTTCAAAGGTGTTAAGATCTCAGCTTAGAAAGCTGCTGCATGCAGCAGTCTTGGAGACACCGGTGTTTAAACTTCCTACTGAATTTAACTGGACTCTCTACCAAAATAAGAGACAGTTTATAAAATGACAGCTTAATGCTTTTATACTGTAAACCTTACAGATATACATCTTTAAAATATTATCATCCACTCTATCTCTGAACATACTCTATAATATTTTAAAATTAAATAGAACAGAATAATTAGAATATTAGAAAAGAACCACCTCCTCTCTAAAGAAATGTAACAGTATTTGCAAAGACAATCCTAAGAATTAATCTCTGCATGTGACATTCAAGAAACACTGAAGGATACAAATAGCAATGTTGATTCAACCCCTTTAGTCACAATCAGGATAATTTTTATATGCAAAGTTGCTGTATTCACAACTAGAGTTTTAAACTTGCAGTGTTTGACATTTCAGTTATAATATCTGCAACTGGCATAGGTGCTTTCGGTTACAAAACATATCGTGTGACCAAGGACACAGAATGTGACACAAGGGGAGGAAATTCCAGTAGCTTCATTCCCCTTCCTTGTCCTGCCCACAAGCTCAGCCGTGTTAGGAGGGGTCTAACTCTGCTTTAGGCCTTGCCCTGCTTCCAGGTGCAGGGTGTCAGCAATTAGCAAAGGCTTAAGGGAGAGAGCAGGAGAGGGCCCTGGCTTGCACTGACTGCAGGTGTCACAGATGGAGATGCTCCTGCAAGAGCTCAGCTCAGCTTCCAAGCTCTTGACTGACTTCAGGGAGATGTACGAATACGAGAACCGCCTAAAAACCTTCGCCAAGTGGCCCTTCCAGGGGAACTGCAAGTGCTCTCCGGAGAATGTAAGTCTGAAAATGGTTATTTTACCTCTGCCTTGCTTTATATGTACTGTGCCTGAATGTGAAGTCATTGTTAAGTATATTCATGTTCAAGAGGAGGCCACTAAGCCTGAAGATGAAAAGTTAAAGCCTCCAGCTTTCCTCTGTTCCCTGCTCAGAAATATTGTAGTAGGATTAACTGGTTTTTCTGTGTTCAGGCCACTAGTCTGCCTAGAGGTTTTAATAGTTACCATTCTGGTTCCCCTTATTTTTTTGTTCCTGTCATTTAAAAATTAATTTCTTGTATTATGTAGTCTTTCTAATTGCAAATTTCTACTCATGACAAAGCAGCCTACATTAGAGTAAACATGTATGCATCCAGCAGGAAGGATGAAGTAGTGTAATGATCACTACTTCAAATTCAGAAATAGAAATTATTTAAATGAAAAATCCACCTGACTTCTGCTTTGGCACACACATGACACTGCCAGCCTGAATCTCAGATGAGTCTTGCTGGAAGAGTTACCTGAGAAGGTGTTTGATAACTGAAACAAACTTAATTTTGGTGTCCTGAGTAGACGTGATTCTAAAGTGCCAGGAAACACGAGGAGTGTGTGGGATAAGGCTCTAAACTTCTAAACTGTCTCCTGCAGATGGCAAAGGCTGGCTTCATCCACTGTCCAAGTGCAAACGAACCAGATGTGGCAAAGTGTTTCTTTTGCTTGTTAGAACTGGAGGGCTGGGAGCCAGATGATGACCCGTGGTAAGCACAGATGTAACAATGCTCTTGAAGTATCTCTCCAGACTTCTTTGGTAGTTTTACAATGAGCTAATGTAACTTGGTTTCTACCACGACAGTTCACAAAACGGGAAGTTTATCTTGCCCAGTAACCTTGAAACAGTTCAACTAGCTTTTATCTGAGATCCACTAAAATCTATTCTATGTTTTCTGTATGATACTTTTTTTGCTGATAGACAGCAAAATACTGAGAGAGCTGCCTGTTCAGATCTCATCTCCTGAAATGTAACTTGCATGCCTTTAACAGCTGTTCCTATTCTGGGTTTATGCTGCAGGGAGGAGCACACCAAACGTCACACCTGTGAGTTTTTATCCCTTCCTAAGCCCTTTGATGAGCTGACAATGGAGGAGTACTACATGCTGGAGATGACGCGGCTCAGAACCTTCATTGTAAGTGTTAACCACACAATCTGAAACTCAAAGCTAGAATGTAAACAAGAACTTCTCTCCCTGAGATTTCCAGGCACCAGCCAGGAGTGATTGTCTAAGGCTAGAACATGATTTACTCTGAAGTAATGATTTATGTGCATTATTGGCTAGGCAACCTGCACCTAAGCACTTCGCAGTGTCCTTTATTGTCTGGCTTTTGAATGCAAACTTGTTTCCTTTAGAAGTGTTTTTCCAACAACTCATTACAGCAGGAAAAAAAAAAACATAGAGGGTGCAATAATCTATGCAGAAACATTGAGCAGCTCTATCATTTTCAGGAGGGATGAACAACATATGTGAAAAGACAAAATTTGACCAGATCATTGCTTCACATGTCCAGTTTTACATATAAATCCGCCTGATAAATCTTTCAAACTTTAAAGCCCATTTCAAATACTTTATTCCTTCCCTCTTCTGGGTCTTCATGCCATAGCCTTGACATGTAAAAAGCACACAATTGAACTGCTCAATTGATCAAGATCAGCTGATATGTGAGCCCTAAACCTATGGACAGTAAGAACCAAGTGAACCAAGTTCCCTGATGAAGCACAGTAAAAGGTTCTGCGTATCACTTGTTGGTGGGTTTGCACAAATAAGATCTTTGCCTTGCTAATAATGTCCTGTATTAAATATAATACAGACTGACAAGGTTTAGTATTTAAGGTCACTGTGCAACAGATCAAACTACAAAAAAACAGGATCCTGTGGCACAGTGGGACCAGTGATACCTTGGAAGGTGATGTTACCTAACTTGAACTGTGAATGATTTAGAGCAATGTTTCAAGGTACAAAAGGGGTCTTGGCCATAATATGACTTTATTTCTAAGTAGAGTACATAAAAAATTTGAAGCAGCAGCAGCTTCAATTGGGGACACTTAGCCCCCAAGGGTACTGTCCCCTCTAGCTGGGAGGGCTGAGCACTCGGCTGGTCAGGGTCTGACTGCCATGTGAAGCACTGATACCCCAATGCAGCCTGAGGAGGGGGTTGGAATCTGGCTGAGCTACAGTCAGGCTGCTCAGCTGAAAGGCCCAATCTCTTGCTCTGATTCCAGTGCAGAATTGGCAGGCGCACAATCAGCTCTTTTCAAGAAGAAGTCACGGCAACGAGGCAGCGGCTTGTGGAATACTTTGGCTCCAGAGCCCAGCTCCCAGCAGCGCCGCCGCTCGGGGAGCAGCCAGGAGGCTCAACTGCAGAGCAAGATGAGTCCAGCACAATTGAACTGTGAAGTCTGACTCCAAAGGTGTCTCTTAATCTGGTGCAAACATCCCCCTCTTTATCTGAGCGTGAACCTCAAGCTGAACAGGTGTGAGAGGCAGTGTCTGTAGAGAATTGCTCTGAGCCTCCCTGGAGCAGAGTGAGGAGAGACACAGTCATGGCCTGTCTGTCTCAGTGTGCTTTCCTGGTGTGGCTAGGTGGGGAGCTAAGAGCAGTACCACTACCTTAGCTAGAAATATGTCTAAGCAACTACTTTTATTCTGGTTTTTAGCAAGATGACTTTTTTTGGAATAAAGATTCACAACTGTGAGTACTTTCTGTGGTCTGTGTTAAAACCTTATACCTAGGCCGACTCAAACCAGAACAGTTCTGCTTCAAAACCCTTTCCAGCTAACAAACTGGATCTGTGTGTCTGCAACAATTGCTTTAAGCACCTGCATTATCTCCACTCCTGCTTACCACTAAGTTGTCTCTGCAGACCAGACAAAAATGTCACAGATAATGACATCCAGCAGAAGCAGCAGGTGTACTGAATGAGGGCAGACACAAGGTGGGTAAGCCAGTCTCAAGGAAGAGCTCTGGGCATTTTGGCGTGCAACTGAAACAACAGAAGCTAAAGCCCTACTATTCCATTTTTAAGAGTTTTTTTCTTTATAATTTCAAACTCACTAGGTTTCTTTTAAAATCCTATTAATTCCCATCTTCCTTTATGATAGACTGTTGTAGAATAAAAATGCATGCTTGCAAGTATTTTTGGTTTTTAAGATACAGAAAATTTTGTACGTACTTTGTCAGGTCTCAGGCAGCAACTGATCAGCAGCTTTTGGAAGTCCCCTGACTTGTCTTTCCGCTCTGCAGGAAAATCCTCAGGCTGGGGATCCTAAAAACATGTATTTTGACATTCTTTAAAGCATTTATGAATTCCCTAGCTTGAGACTAAATTATCCCTTAACTTGACATAGCAATCCATGAGGTATTTTTTCTTAAGTTACAGAAATGAGGTTGACATGCTTAAAGCTTTTTTTAAAAAAAAGAACCTTTGAATATACATTAATCTAAGAAGCTTCTTGTGTAGCACAGGATTATTATCTTATAAAGACTAAGAGTAATTTTTAAGTTCAAGTTCTCCAGAAAGTGAAGAAGAAATGATGTGTGGGGGAAAAGTAAGCATCCATTTTAGCTCCCTCTTTCTGTTAGAGCTCTATTCCAGTGTCAGTCTTTAGTGTCACAATGATAACATTCAATCAGTGCCAATCACATCAGAGTAGTACAAGGTAACCATGAGTTAGGCAGCAGCTGAATGCAGAAAGTGATGGCAGGAAAACAAAACTGAGAAAATTCACGTCAAGCAAAGCCCCAGAGAGCTTGGTTTGTAAATGGCCTCTGCCCAACCCAGCTGTTACGTAAAGAAAGCGACTAAATAGTGTCAGGAGATCCAGACTGGGAAAGGTGATAAAAGTAATTAATTAAATAAACTCCTGACTGGATGAAAGAATGACAGTATTGCAAGGTGAAGTATTAGACATGAGAAATGTCAACACTTGTAAGGTGATACCACTCACCCAGCAGTGTAACAAAAATGTTGGCAGGGGAGGAGGAATAAACAAATGCCAGGAATTCTTCTCTGGTTTTAGCCAAGGAATCATTTTTCAATTAAAACAAAGTTCCACATTGATTTCCAAAATTCTCACCTTAACAGCAAGATACTGCAGATTTCCCAGCCCAGTTTTAATATAAAGGCAGAATTCAGGAAGAGACTCAATGGCGGAGTCTCCAAGGCAAATGCAGATACTCCCTGACTGCTTAAATGTCTTTTCGATAAAAGTGGCTCTAGGACAGGATCAAATTCTTCTCCAATATTATCCAGTAGCACTTCAAAGTAACCTAAGAATTAGTAAGACTTTGTTGGCATTTATATTGCTGATTGACTGTTCTTTATTATACATATAGATAATGTGTATTTACAGTGTGCAAACAATAAAAATATTAATTGAACAATGGGTAGAGATTAGGAGAGTATTCAGCTGATTGAAAAATGAATCAAAGGAATGTACTTTTAATTTTTTATCTAGTATAAATTTCCAAAAAAGCAACTAAAATGCTACCACTATTACTGCTGCCAATGGCTGAGACCAGGAGTTGGAGGCCTACCATTTTTAAAAAGGGAAATAACAAACTAAATGCCACAGAAATCATTTTGGGTAAGAAAATCTGAACTAAGTTCAGTTCTCACTATATGCCTATGAACTTGTCAAAATTAAGAAAGAAAGAATGGAAAATAAACAATCCATCCCTTTGCTTGTAGTCCAGTTAGCCTTTGAGAAATAGCTGGATTCATACCTATGTACGTCATTAATTTATTTCTCTTTGGAGGTAACAAGACTACTTGCAATGAAGATGCTACAGAGAACATAAGACTTTTTAGTGACTCTGGCCTAGCAATCTGGCATTTATACTCTTGAAAAGGCACATAAAAACAGCATTACTTTTTCAAAATAATACTATTCTAACATGAAAAAAAGAAATGGCAATTCTCATAAAGCAATTAAATATACAAATTAAACTGAGTGTTCTATTGTGCTAAGAAGTATCTTAGTATAGTATTAAGTATAACCTGGAGTGAGGGCTTTAATTACTACAGTGAGCGCTTGATTCAAAACAAGGGGGGAAAAAACAAGTAGATTTTCCTTAACTATGAGAACATTGGATACTCACTGGTTTCATTTTTTAGCTAATTGTGCCCCCTCCAGGTCCTTCTGTAATTTACACTTTCATTAGTCGCCAGCCTTCCAGGATTGCCAAACTGAGTGCACTTTTCCAGTGCTGTAATAAACTGAGGGTCACTGAGTTTGATTATATGCAAACTACAGCCTTTTTCTGTGTTCTTTATTCCATTTGTTTGTTTGGTAACTCCCTAAGGAGCCATCATCAGAGGCCATCTTCTTGCATTACTGAAGGGAAAAATACAAACTTTCAAAATTGAAATATAAGCTTTTCAGATGTTTATCTCAAAGTACTTCTTAGGGCAATTTATTCCCTTTTGTCGTTCCAGCAAAAACACTTCAGTATGAAACCATAGTAGGCACATACTCAGTAATCCTTGCTGAATTTAAGAGGAGATGGATGTAACTCAAAGTTTTTTGTTTACAAAAAACAATTTTCCTCTTTGAAAGAATGTACTTAGAATAAGAGTTCTTACTAGAATGTTTAATCGCATTTAATTTTATATTTAATTCAAAATAATAACATCACTCTGAAATTTTGACATTTTTAACAGCTTTACTACAGTTATATGCATAAAGTGAGTAATTTCAATGGAAAACAAAGGGAATTTTCCACTAATGAAAATGGATATTGTGGAATAAAGCACAAATTTAGGAGAGGAAGTTTTGGTGGAGAAATGTACCATGAATGGCAGTAGCCAGAGATTCCTTCTCTGTTATGGATCAGAAACTGAACTTGGGAGTGAGCAATCCCCAGCTGAAGGAGAATGCCTTTCCTCCCCTTTTAGAATGGTTTAGGAAAACACCTGAAAGGGACCCTGTCCAGCCCACCACAGCGGAATAAAGCTTTCACAGATAAAATGCAGGGACAGATTCAGGAAATACACTTGTAACCCACCAGCACAGCACGATATTAAGAAAGGTAAAGTGTGGGCTTTGTAAAATTGCAAGTATTTTGAGTAATTTGATAAACACAGACAAGGGAAAATTTGGGAACACCATCAGTCTGAAGCAGCAAACAGAGGGTTTGAAAGCTGAGTATCTGTCAGACAGGCAGCAGCATCAGCAGTGGTAGAAAGACAATTTCATAGTACACAACAGTGTTCACCAGGGGAATGTACTGGAAGAATTGCTGAGCTCCTGGATTTCCAGGTGGCTCAGTCACTTCTGAGGACCCACAGGGAGACCCCAGGGAGAGGCAGCCAGGCTGCATTTTAAACATCAGCTGATACCAGCAATTGCAAACTGAACACAGGAAACCTGTGTGCTAAGCACAGCCTAGACCACACTATATTTATGTGATTTGTTAGTAATAATTTTGCTTGTTCTTATTTTAAAACAGGAATTTAGCATTTGAGAAAGACTCAGCTAAAACCTGCATTATTTCTTTCCCTACTTCAAAGTTTCAGTCACATATTATTTTCAGCATATTCCACTTCAGACTTACTATTTGAATAATTAAAGAATAGTTCTCTAATACCAGCCACACACACAGCTTTCATCATCGGTAAAATCCTTCTTCATTAATGGGAATCCATAAGCAATCACTGTGTATGTTTGCAAATTATCCTTGAACTGCTCACTAATTCTGCTCTTTAAAAAATTGGTTGTTACAGAAAGCTTGAGTTGCATTTTATACTGTTCTTGTGGTCCTAATATCTAGCCATAAACTCATAACTACAGGCATAACATGTACCATCAGTTGGAGGTAGGTTCTATCTCGCCTTTCAAAATTAACAGCTATCATTATTTAGTTTTAAAATGCTAATCATCTTTCCATTAGTTCAAAAAGAATTTTGATCAAAGCTGTGTAAAAGTGAAATGGAGGATGAACTGTACAAGTGTTGAATTCATTAACATCTGTCAACTGTTTAGCCTGAGTGATTGAATTATTAATACAGTAATTACTTGAGAAAAGTTACATATACAATCATAATCACAGCATATATCCTCTAATTTCAAGATGCAGTTTTGCTTCCGGAAGTACAATCAATGCCCAGTTTTAGTGTCACATGAACTTACACTGAGGCTCTTTAGCTAGTGCATGGGTTTTGTCTTACCTGTCTCAATTTTCACTGTCACCTATGCAGTTGCCAAAGCTGAAGTGTTTTCCAGACATCTGTATTTCCAAAGGTTGACCTGAAATGTACAATTTCAGTTTGGTGTGAAAACGCACCATTCACTGTAGAGTGAAAGAAGTATTCATTCACAGTGCCATACAACACCAGACTCCCCAAAGGGGGAGGAGAATTTTCATGTAAACAGTGGCAAAATTGAAAGATTTAGATCCTTAAGCTTGTGCAGCAGCATCCTGTGAAAAGGGTTCACAGATGTGAGATAGCTCCATGCTGTACATTGTCAGACGAAACACTGATGCTGGCCTTGATTGTGGCACTGAGAGATATCTACACATTTCTGGAATCAAGGTTATTGCAGGAAAGCCCTACCTCACCTTTTCCTGGCGATGCAGCTTACAAGTCCACAGAACAAAATGCAAGAAACAGAGGAAGGAACTGGCAGGAGTGTGTGGTTGGGAGTCCTCTGTAAGGATGGGGAGTAGAAATTCTCATCATTCTTGCTTTTATTGACTGCATCAATAAATATATTGGTCTTTGTTGTCATGTTGCTGTGCCCTAATAAAATCAAGATTCAGCTCATCCGTGTACAAATCCAAAATCAGGGCTTTACACACTAAATGTGTTACAAACCCAGGTATTAAAATCTCATACCCTGTGGCAATATAAACTGTGAAACTATTTACAGAGAAGTATCCAGATGTTATCTATAGTATTTCTAGTGCCAAAGTAGGTGCATTGAAGGAAAAGGGGAAATATGGATAATATCCAAATTCTATGTTCAAATGACAGACATAGAATTTCTTCAATTATTATTTTTTTGGTCTCTTAATTTTTAGCAATTTTCATTAACCTTGACCTAATTTCAAAATAGTTAAGTTAACTTAAAACATTAAGTTCTTCACCTGAATTCAGTGGCAAGTTTTGGTGTTCAAAAACATTCACAGTCAGGGTAATCTTGACACGCAAAATTTCTCATGGATAAAAATCATCTGCCATGTGAAAATTTTTCTGTATTCTGAATGTCTGTTCATTTCACTGAGAGTTACAGGCACAAATCATAGAATCATGGAATGGCCTGGATTGGAAGGGACATTAAGGATCATCCAGTTCCAGCCCCCTGCCATGGGCAGGGACACCTTTCACTAGACCAGGTTGCTCAGGGCCCCATCCAGCCTGGCCTTGGACACTTCCGGGAATGGGACAGTAACACAACATCTACTGTGACTGAGCAGCTGCTGTTCTTGAACTGCTGTTGCTCCAGAGAAGAAAATCAACCAAAGGAGTCCATGTTTTACACAGCAAAAAATACTGTACAGTAGAAGAAAAGAATATTCCCCAGGAGTCTCATAAACAAGACTCAAAAGCCTACAACAATGCAGTTTCAGTTCCACTTATTAATTTCATTAAAACTTAATTTAAAAATATATTTATATGAGAAGAAAAAATAATGAAATTTAGATTATTAAAGAAAACAGAGGGACAAAACCACTGTACATATCACTTGCCTCTAGCTGGATGGAAAGGCTGCTAGGTAAGCTGCAATTCCTGCTGGAATAAGTGTATCTCCAGTCAAACTGATGTACTCCGTTCCCAGCTCCAAAGCAGCCTCCTGCCAGTGAGTTTCCTCACCCCCAAGGCCACCATTCAATTGTTCTGCTTGTTGCAGTTTTTTGCTGCATAAATCAATGTCAGAATAGAAAAAATTGCTGATTTTATTACAGGACCATTTTAAAGACATTTTACAAATATTTAAAACATTCACAGATCATTTCTCTATGCAGATGTTTTCTTAAGTAATTTCAACAAATAGAAGGAAAACACCTTATTCTAATGGAAATTTTTCAAGAACAAAAACTACTGTCAGGACCAGCACACCAGAGTCTATTCAGTTACATTTTCATCCAAATAAAGGAAGAAGACCAGTATAAAACATGCAGTTTGAAATAGCTCTGTGTGAGATACAGGAAATATTAGCAGCCAAGGAAATTATCTACAAGAGAAACAAG
This sequence comes from Pomatostomus ruficeps, assembly GCA_013400735.1. Classification (NCBI taxonomy): domain Eukaryota; kingdom Metazoa; phylum Chordata; class Aves; order Passeriformes; family Timaliidae; genus Pomatostomus; species Pomatostomus ruficeps. The sequence continues at coordinate 255,823 of VYZT01062817.1, read as the reverse complement.
AACCCCATAAAGAGATCACTGTCTCATAAAAGTAGGTGCATTCTTTTCTGCAAAAAGCTCCTTACGAACCCATAATCGGCATTTATGTTGTCGGTTTCTAACTAAGCCAGGCATGTGTATAATCTAACAAAAATATGATTGAACAGGAATTCAACCCATCTCTTTTAGAATGCTTCACAATCTGGTGCAGACACTTTTCAGACACGGGATAGGAGGAACATGATGCCAGCTGTGGCTGCGGTTGCCATCCTCTCTCTTCAGGTAACCCCAGCAGCAGGGTTACACCACAGGAACAAGCTGCTGGTGGAGCTTAGCCCTCCCCTCTACTTCCAAACCACACCAGAGGGCACAAGAAACACACAAAGAGCTGACTTTAACTGCAGACAAGACTTAAGGCTCCGTTTCAAATTCTGATCTTATTTTTCTGAAAGAAGCTCAGGATGATATACCACATCTTCAAAAAATACCCAAAATCATCTTCTCAGCATTGCCTATTTTTGCCCAGACAATCAGCTACTTAGCAGTCAGCAACAGGATTTACCCAAAACAGCCTCAAAACTGCATTAGCACAGAAGGCAGAAATAAACTTTGAAACTTCTAATGTACTAACTTGCAAGTTAATCTTGGTAAAATCACTTATCTCCTCGCAAGAAAGCAGTCATGAGTGAGGATGTAGGAGAGGGCTATCAGCTGATAAATTAATAACATCTACATTTTCTATTACTTTGAAGCATTTATTTCCAATCTTTAAACACTGTTAATTTTAAGACCATTACACCCAAGCAGAAATATCGTTATCTGAAAGTACAGCCTGCTCCACATATTGTCAGTTAAAAGGGAAGTACCATTTGATAAACAAATTTTAAATAACTTCTCTGGCTATCAGCAGAACAATAGTTCGTACACCTGATTTTCCAAGTCAGCTTTCTCTTGTTTCTTGGATTCCAGTGTCTGCTGCAGTACAGCAAATTTGTCTTGAACCTCCCTCAGGTCTGTTTGTTTCTGTCTTAGACCACCCATAGAAATCTTTAACTTTCTGTGAGCTCGATTCAGCTTTAGCTTTTTGGGTGCAATGTTTGTGTGACTGTAAATAAAAGTCAAAAAACAAATTAAACATCTGAAAGAGGCACCCTTCACTCCAGGGTCTTTTTTAAAAACTTTTTTTAAAATAAAAAAAAAAAATAATTAAAAAAACCACCCATGAAGATGAAAGGAAACCTCAGTAGCTCATGCAATATTTCATTTTATAACTTCTTATCTGAAGACAAATGGTTTTTACTTAATCACTTGTTTCTCTGCTGATACTAATTTATACAGTTTCTACATTTTTTTACTGCAATAACACATAGTGATTAAAAACAAAGAAGGTTTACACTTCCAAACTGTGTCCCTTTTGATCATAATTTAGAATCCTTTCTGTATTTGTGCCAGTAGAAACTCACAAACAATGATATGAATTAAGTAACACTTAACACACACATCCAGCCAACTATGTACACAAAATAAAAATACAATTAACAGCTTTTCACATCTAAGGATCTATTTTCCAGTTTTGAGGATTTCACTCCTTTATACAGATCTTTTCCTGAGGAGAATATTGGATGTAACATGAAACTGAAAACATGCTCTTCATCTTTCCGAAAACAAGCACGAAAATAAGCTAAAATGTCCCTAGGACCAGCTGAAGCAGAATTTGACAAGAATTAGCCTCATAATTAATGAATCCCCTCTCATACTGGTGCAAGTTGCAGCTCTCCTTTAAAATCCATCTCTTAAAATAATTTTCTAACAGGTGGTACTTGCAGCGTTAGTAGCTGTTCCCAAATGGAGAGGTCCCCCAAGCACACAGTTACCAACCTTTCAGGTGAGTACCAAAACACCCTCTGACATGAAGGCATGCCCAATAAAAAGCCTGCCATGGCTCAGCTTCCAAGGGGCACTTTGCCCTTAGTGCCCAGAGCTGATTTACTGCTCAACTGTCAGCCCCAGATGTTTGAAATTAGAAGCAGCATCAAAATAAGCACTCTTGTGCAGTGCATCAAAGGCTGTGCATGCCAAAAAATACCCTTGGGGCTCGAGGTGTCTGCCAGAAACCTTCAGGGACATTTCAAGACCGCCCCAATTCTGTGCAACGCTCTAAGAGGATGTAAATTTTGTTGTTGCCTGAAGAGAATGTTACTTCCATGCCTTGTTAGAAAAAATTACAGCTGAAAACCAGGCTCTATGCCTTATCCTGATCACATGAATTGATCTTTATTGTTGTTTTTTTGCGTAAGTATCCCACCAGTAATTTCACTTCTCTTTTGGTGTTAAATTAAACTGATAGACTGATCCCTTTAGTCAAATTTCTTTTAACTTTTTTTTTAATACATACTTACATATCATAAATCTCCATAGTTATGACCCATTTAGAGAAAAACAAACAAAACCACAGTTTTTGTTGGCCCAATGCTGGTAGAAACAACTGCATGGCAAACTACTGATTGCTGAGACACTCGTTTCAATGCAACCCAAATGAAGAAAAAATTTCCAATTCATAGATAGTAAAGTATCAAACAAAAAGAATGGGTTTTAAATTAACCATTAACTAAAACAAGATCCTACTAACTCTATTGCAGAGTAAAGCTGTCCTGTCTAGCTATTGAGAAAGTTAATGGACTTTCCAAAAGGTAAACAGAAACAATCATGACCAGCAGTTGTGATTATGGGGCCAATGCATGACCCCTGCTTTTTTTAAAATTCTTATTTTATATTTCACATAAAATGTCTTTTCTGTGACAGGACATCTTGTCCTGATGAATGTAAAACATTGTATCCTACCACTATCCAGTAAAAGCATTCATATTTTTTCAATAAGAACTGTCAATATTATTTTATTTGTGTGTTAAAAGTCAATTAAAATCTTTAACTGAAAATTGTCATCCCTATAGCATCCTTTATCCTGCAGAATCACAAAACCAAAATACAGTCCTTGAGTGACAAAATTTTCTCTCTAACATTCCCTGCAAATTCAGCAAATGCACTGAGACTCAGCAGAGATGAAGCAAGTAATTTTAATTAAAAACTGTTTACGTCTGGCTACTGGCCATGCTAGTTAGCAATCCATAAGATGATTGTTACAGGTATTCTCTTATCAGCAGAAATTCTCACTGTAGTGTAACCATTCCCTGTGTGAGCGAGCAAGCAGAAATTGAAAAACTGTGAACAGAAATTACCTTCTAATAGCACTGAGAGGTATCACTCACCTCCCAGGAGCACCCAAGCTGGCTTAACCGTTCAAAGTCACTCTCATCGTTGCCTTTCTTGCTTACTGGAGATGCAAGAACATCCCCAGCATGAACATCAAGCTCAACAGGTGCTCCCAGAGTCACTCCATCCTGCTGAGACAGCTTTCCCCACACCAAGGTGACGACGCCCTCAGTCTGTCTATTGTTCTGTCCCAGAGAATCCTGTAGTGCCTGCAAAAAATTGTGAAAGTTAAGAAGTTGACTGTCTGGTCCAAGGCATGATTATGTTTTCTTGCATTTCTTATTTTTTACTGTGCAACTTTGATTTCTCTGTATTAAAAAGTTCCTTCTCATTATAATACCAGTACTATGTCCTTTGTTCACCAGTAGCTCAACAGGGCTTTGGGATGCTTTTTGCTTTTAAAAACCCAAACGTAAAGCATCAATGGCACAAATCTGCAAACACCACTACATACACTACTTAATTCCTGCAACACAGGAAATAGTCCTTGTCCTTTTACCATTTCCATTGTATTCTTTCCAATACTGCCTAAGACTATATAATTAAGAAAAACATCTGAACAATTTACCTGAGAGACCATTTAAAGTTAGACTAAAAAAAATACAGTTATACAATTGTGTATTTATACTCAACAATAATTCTTGTGTACTACCCCCTGCAAAATCCTTGCCACTATTTATTGAAGATCAGCTTAAAGAGTAAAATTTTACTTTCAGTCTCTGTAACAGACAAACCAGTAAGGATAAGGAAGAATTCTCTCTTCAACTGCTAATCCACCTACACTACATAAAAAGTTATTATTTATACCTTCCCAGCAATAGCAAACATTAAGGAATTTAAGTAAAGCAAACAAGTACAACCTTAAGACAATAGCTTTCTGTGATTTAAAAAACCAAACAAAACCAACACCTTAAGAGTTTTTTCCTCACAAGATCTCCTGTTCTCAGCAGTGTAGGGATGTTTCTCTGTGACTGAACCAACATTTTGGTTTTCATTTTTGTACTTGTTTTTGCTTGCCCTTGCACTGCATTCACTGCACACTATCGAGTCTGTCTATTGGGACCCAAACCCAGTTCCTCTGCTCATAGCAAACATTATGTTACTTAGGAAGATCCCTTCAGCAGACATATTCACAGATTTAATTCCACTCAGAATTTTTTGAAGTTTAATACTGAATGAGGTTGCAGAGTAGAAATCCCAGCAAGAGTTAAAACAGAGCAAAAAACCTTCTGAATTTTTTAATTAGGACTGCCCCTAAGAAGGTAAAACTATATACAGGTTACATGTAATATTCAGTTTTCTACTGGGGAAAATCAGGTATGTTCATTTCACCGTGAATTACTGTATGGAACTTCTGATTCTTCTGAAAAATTAGGGTATGGAAGGGTTACTAGTTTAGAAAAGAGAACTGAATTTAATTACCTTTATTAAAAGGTACTCTTTATTCACCTATCATAAAATCTAAGAAGTAGATGCCTAACACCATAACTGTCAGTGAGAAAAAAGAAAGTTCTGGGCTCAGAGAAGCAATGTGACAATACCATCTGCATGCTCTGAGAGTCACAAATACATCTGTTAAATACTTCCATACTGAGAAGGGTCTTTGGCCTTTGAAAAAACCTCAAGAAGTTCCTAATTAGACAAAAAAAAAAGAGTCTGGGGAAAAACAGATGCTTTTTCTCTAAGTATTCATTAAGTCCCTTGAGAATTAGCTCCAGAAATTCATTGCACTCCCTCAGTTTTTCCAGCATCTTCTCTGTTGTTACTACAGTCAGCACATGTCTGTCCTGGAAAAGAAATTATTCCAGATAAAAATATTATTGTCTTTTCAAGTGAATCATCACAAAGCACTGCAGGAAGTCTTAATCAAAATGAATCTCTGCATCAAATTCTGCTTTACTCCAACCATCGTCAGGTTTACAGTTTACTGACCTTGCTCATTGCCAGGATTCACTGGAGAAGTAGTTTGGCAGTTTGCATGAAATTATTCAAAACATGAACTATTATTTCTGAAAGTAATTTCAAAACAGGGTCAATTGATCAAAGAGCACAACTCCCATCATTCTGTTAGAGCAACATCAATTTACTATTCAACTGTATTGTGTAACTAAGCAACATGAACAATTAAAACATTTTGATGGATTTTTTGAAGTGTACTTGCATGACAACAATGAAGTCATACATTTTAACCAGCAATCAAGTATCCGAATTCAATGCCAAAAAAAAAAAAGCTTCCTTCCATATAAAATATATAAATATATACACAAGAGAATATTATTAATATGGCAAAGTTGTACACAGGCAGCACTGATACTTCAGTCCTAACACTAACTAGTAATGTGGTCTAAAAAAAAGGTATTCTCTGATCCTGAGACAATTTTGTTCTCAAAACAATGTTCTGTTTGCTTTAAGAATACAAGAAATTGTATTTTTATTTCTTTTTACAACAGCACCTGAATAACACCTGTCAAGACACACTTAAATAAACATCATGTTTCTTATATTTGTACACTGTACAGATGACAAAATATACATCAAGACAAGGAGTGCTTTCCAAATCTTTCTAGTGCTTTCCAAATTAATCTCTCAAATTAAATTAATGTAAATTATTAGAAAAGCTACTGCATAAGATGAAAGTTATCTCAGTTAATACAAATGCTGTATTTGGAAAGACCTTTAAAGAAACAGAGTTGTCTGAACATCAAGTTCTGGCATTTTATTTGCCTTATGACCCATTTGTAGCCAAATCATCATTACAGTTTTTAATCTTGCTCGCCAAGTATGGGGTTTGGGAAGCAAAGACACAGTGAAATGTAGGAAATTATGCAGATTTACAATGAAGAAATCAAACCAAACAAATGCTTCTACTCAGTTCCAGTATGGGATTGCATTTGAACCGTGATTGAATTTATTCTGCTTCAGTTCCATGCCAGGACATTGCGAACTGCTCCAAACCCCTCCTGTTGCAAAATGTTCCATCAGGGCAAAGTCCTGGCAAAGAGATGGGGAGTGATTAATACCAACCCCTGCTCCACTTCCCAGAGCCTGGGACCACAGGTTCTGCCAAGGCACCTCCTCCGCCCCCTAAAGCAGCCTGTGTTCCCCAGAACCCGAGTGGGGCTGGGATGGCCAGGGGTGAGATGGAGCAAAGGTAGCCAGGAATGCCCGAGGTGCCCAGTGCCTGAAGGCACACAGCAGGGAACACACATCCAGGATTAAAACTAAACACACAACTGTATCCATCACAAGAAACTCCAAAGAGATTTGTAGGGGAAATTTCAGCCTAATCCATCTCCTGAGGGCTCACAAGAGCAGCTGACAGTAACAATAACGATGGGCATCAGAGAACAGAGCTGTGCCCAGACTGTTTCCTGCAGGAGCAGTTTTGTCAGAGCCCATCCCTAGTGAAGACACTGTCCCAGGGAAGGCCCTGATGGAGAGGGCAGCACAACCTCAGCGAGCAGCAGCCGGGGCTGCTCACATCACAAGGACACCCAAGGAGAGAGGCTGCACTGCTGTGCAAAGCCAGGCCTGCAGAAGGTGTCTTGGAAACAAACTCCTCACAGGGAGCCGAGGCACATTAGACCCACAACTCCCTCTCAGCTGCAGTTCGGAGAATTCAATAATAAACTCCAAGTTCAGCTTCAGCCCTAAAGCTCAGAGTGTTTTGATGCAGGTTTGCAATGTGCATTCAGCTGTGGTTTAACCCCCTGCTCGTCTCACACAAACAGTTCCAGACCAGTGACCAAAGCAGAGCTGGGTGCTTATCCAGGTGCTCTTCACGGCGTGCAGCTCCCTAGGGCAACAATCAGAGCGTTCCTCTGTGCAGGAACCACACTCACCTTGTGCCTCCTGCCTCTCACTCACACCAAACCACAGCAATCCGCACAGACTCCATCCACACAGACAATCCAGCTGCCAGCATGCCTGCACAGTTCATAAATGGGTTTATGAAACTGTTTTTAATGCACAATTGTGTAACTGTACGTTGTCCAGAGAAAAGTGTGGTTTTTTCCCTTTCTTAGTGTATTTATCCACAGCAAATGGAATAATTGCAACTGGTAAAGCAAATCAAAGCTGTGTTGCCAGTTTTATAAACGGGATTCTTCCTGCTTGTATTTTTCCTTCACATGAGAAAAACTAGGGAAAAAATCATTTATGCTTCAATGGAGTTTCCTATTTACAACTAAGGCATGAAATAAAAAAGGGAATGGCATCATTCCCAGTCATTCCAAACATCAGTGTAGTTTACTTTATCAGGGACACTGCCAGTGTCAATTGCAGGGGAAAAAAGTATCAAGAAAAACATATAAATCAAGGGTACAAAAATAGGCTGAGTACCCTGTTAAAAGACCATCAATAATCTAGTTTCTAAATATAATTTTTAATATATCACAGATTCCAGCCTGGGATTTTTTTTACCTTTGATTTTTTTTTCTTGCCTTTTTTTTTTTCCTCCTGCTTTCTTGCCTGGGAAGATAGAAAAGCTTCTGTACCCAAGATTTTCTTAAAATTTATGGGAAGTGGAAATTAAACCACTAAGTAATTTAAACCTCATCAATACACTTTGCTTAAATTAGATATTTATAATGAAGGAATAATGTATGATTATTCAAATCTGCAATGAAAAACTAAGCCAATAAAGCAATTTTATTATACAATGTCATATAAACGCAAAGAATAAGCATGACCAGACTCAAATTAGCTTTATGCCTTAAGAAACACCGTTTCTACAGCCTGTGGAAGAGCATCCTTTAAGCCATGAAACTCAGACACTGCATTTGTGGAAGGAGAGTGCCACCTTCTGGAAACTGATGCCTACTCGTTTAACCAAAATCAACCTGACATTGTTGAACTTCTATTCTGGTATTTACACGTTCCTGCACAAAAGATGATTCATTTTCTGCCAGTGATAGCACGTAGCACATTGAAAAAAAAATACTTTGTAATTGAGTAGCACTGAGTATCTGAATTAGATGACTTTATCAAAACAGATCGTTCAGCACACAATATTCAGAAACACCCAGCAAACTTCTCAATGTATTGCCTTTTTAAAAATTATTTTTACCAGATTTCTTCTCTGAAATGAATACTCTTGATTTCAGAGTTCTATGGGATACGTTCCTGATTTTCTTCTAAATCAGAAAAAATAAAAAACAAGGGGGGTTGGGAAGGGGAAGGAGAATATGAGAAATAGATAAACAGGAAGGAGAAAAGACTTAAATTATTAAAAAAACCAAACCAACAAACCCCAAACAAACCACTTTATTTTTAAGTGATCAAGACTAATTTCCAGGAAATGAAGCAAATGCTATTTTTTTACACTACATGCTTTATGTATTCCTACAATAAGAACAAAACTGCAATTTGGGAAGAGCTGAGGCCAAAAGTTTCTAGACTGAGTGAAGATTTCAGCAATTGTCCTAATGGCACCCCGGATCTCTGAAAGTTCTGCAGAAGCTGAGATGGATGAAAACAAAGCTGCTGATTTTTGCTTCCAAACAGCAACCCTGTGTCCCTACCCTGGGAAAAAAATGAACCTCATAAATCTTCTCATCTGTTGAATGGTTTAGTAAGCCCACTTCTAAATACATTAAAAATGCAACATCCTACTAGAAATCCCTTGATATTAGCAAACCTCTTCAGAATGAAGGCAGTTTTTTTCAATCATTATTAGAATTATATAGCAGGATTACCAGAATCACAAGGTAGCAGGTAATTCCCTGAGGGTCAGAATTTGCAGAGCATGCATGAGAAGAGTTTGGGAGAGCTGGACTTGCTCCGTTTGGTGAAGTGGAAATTAGAGTCGAATTTAACTATAGACAGCAACAGGTACAAATCTTTGCTTGGGAAGTTCAGCTTGGACAGCAGGAAAAAATTATTCCCTAGGATGGTATCACAGCCCTGGAGGCCCTGGAGGTAATCTACAATAAATCTCTGTTTGTGGAGGTTTCTGATATTTGGCTACACAAAGCTGTACCTGACCTGATGGAGTGGTAACAAAAGTTTCTGCCTTTTGAAAGGAGTCAAACCAACAGGACTCTGGTTCCCCTCCCAGTCAGTGTTTGTCTGATTCTATCTGAAACAGTAATTTTTTTAAGAACCTAAGGGACCTCAGATGAAACAGAAAATGGATCACTGTGTTATCAGAAGCAATTTTTTCGTACATACCACAAATTCACTTTGTACTCTTAAGACAGCAGTACTTACATGAAAAACTGATTTCTCAATGCTTCCCATACCTTAGTCAGGTATGGAATTATGCACTTTCTTTCAGGCACCTGAGCCATGATGCCAGAACTGAAAACTGGCTCCAAATAAAGCCAAGTAGCCTGACCCTTCAGCCTTTCATCCAGAACCTCCTGTGTCAGCCACAGCTTTCCTTTGCATTCCCTATTCCCTGTTCAGGGACATTAGCTCAGCTGCTTTAACTGCTGCTTTCAGTAAAGCATTTTCAGCAGGCTGCTGAGACCTTTGGGGCAATTTGCATGTTCAGCAGCAGCTTGAAGATTCCAGCAGATTTCACCTCCCATGATTTCCTGCAATAACAAAGGCCACGTTCATTTCTGCAGCTGGATCATTTGTGAGGTTGATGACGATTTCATGAACGAGGTCAGTCCCATGAACAGACAAACGGTCCCAGTGAATAAACGTAGCACGTGCTTTACATGGAATGGTATTTGTGGACTAACTCCCTTTACCAGAATATGGAATCTGGCTTCTGACAAACACCCAAGCCCCGCCCACTCTTTCTTTTTGCTAGGATAGGTCGAGATTGCAGAAGAAAGATGGGAAAGCCACCTAAACTACTGAATCAAAGCTAAGCAGGCCTGGTCCTGCACACAGGACAACAAAAAGACACGTGATTTTAATTAAAAATTTCAAGGAGCAAATAGTCCAATAGTTAAGTCATATTTTATTTCTGACTTCAAATTCCAAACGTGAATGTGGAACATATTTGTTTGATAGATTACGGAGTTCAGTGTTACTGCACATCACTATGAGTACACATTATTAGAATTCAATAGTTATTCAGTCTTTCCTTTTGAAAGCAAAAAATTCGAGGTCCTTTAGTCTATCATTTGTTCTAAGTAGTCTCAATTTTTTTGCATGATTTAAAAATTATTTAGCATCATCATTTGACATTTCTTACTATCTCACCGGTATCCCACTGATGATAGCAGTTCTATTCCCAATTCACTGATACAATCAATTTGGGGGAAAAAAAAATATTTATAACCCTGTAACAAACACCTGTATTCTTCTTTCCCAGATAGAAACAGAAAACATTTTTTACAACTCTCATACTCCTGGGCAATAGAGATGGAATTATAATCAAAAATGCATGCTGTTAAAATATCTATTGTATATTTATGCAATAAACTCATTTTTTGTACAAATATACAATTCATTCAACATCACTGGAACCACAGCAATTTTCTCAACAGCACACTCACACATGGGCTGCACCGAGTCCTGTTAAATTAAACACGTGAAAACTTCTTCCTTTACTCACTGCCACAGATTCTAAACAACCAAACATGTCCCATTGTACCCAACATCTCCCATTCCCTCTAAACAAAGTTCTTCTCTCATCTTTTAGCTTCTGCTACCTCATCTCTGGTGACCTTGCTTCTACCAGAGCCAGAGAAAAACGCAGTTTCCAAGAGGGAGGTTAGGCAGCTCAGTCAATTTGCTTACACCAAAACAAAGACAAGGCATTTGGAATTCTCTCTGGCAGCAGTCCAGGATTCTCCATGCTCTGTTGGGTTATTAAGAGAGCAACCGTTGTGTAATTGCCTGGATCTCAAAAACTGAAGCAAAGTCTTCTGTTGTTGAAGTAATGCCTTGTATTATTAGTGTCAGTCTGAAAACTGAAATTATGAAATTACCTTGGCAAGATCACTCTTTTTAAATAGGCAAACCCAGCTACTTTACCCTAGCAAGGAAGGAGCTCTTACACCGTGGTACAGTGGCAGTTAGAGAATAAATACTTACTGGAATGCACATGTAGGTATATGAACATATGGATTCATATTTATTGACTATGTACTGAAATCTGAAAGAGCATTTCTGCAGGTCAGTGGGAGTTGTGAGGTATCCATGCGAGCTAGATATTTATAGCCAAGCTTTCTAGGAAGGACCTTTGGGGGTTCACAATATGGCTATGTTTGGGGGATTTAAGAAGTAAGTATTTCACTGATGAAAGAGAGAAAACCAGATTAAAATCTATGCTCACAGATGGAAGTACAGAATTTTTAACACACAATGCTTAATGTTAGAATTTAATTTTCTGCTTTAGAAAAAAAAAATTAATCTTTCATCATGCCCCTGAAATTTGTCTTGTCTTCAGTATCTTCATCTCCTTTCCATAAGCCCTAACATTTTTAGTTGTTGAGGAGCTAAACAATTCAGTAGCTTTATAATTTAAGTAGAAAGGTTAGACAACATTCTCTTAGTCTTCAACCTTTCCATCTTTAGTTCAGATATGTTTTAGCTGGTAAAGCAAAGTTATTGTCATAATGCATCTGCTCTCTTAAGTACCAGAGTGTGTTAAAAATGTTTAGGAACCTTTCCAATGCATTAGCACTCCCCGCATCGTTAATTAAGAGTAAAAATCAGCTTGAAGGGATTAAATAGTGTGCAGCCGACAAGGGACAAAAGCTTTATCCCTTTAAAACACGATTAATTCGCTGCTTAAGGAGGATAAACAAAAGCATTTGAAGTCTCTATGCTTTAGATTAAGCAGAAGAGATTTCTTGTTTGGTTCCATTACTTGCTGATGTTCTATTAGAGAAAATTGCCTTTTTCTCTCTTCATGATGTTTAATGAAAGGAGATCCTCTCATAGGCTGAATTTTGACAATGTGGTCTTCTGAATATCATCTACAGATGACAAAATATGGGTTCCTGTTTCTCTATAGGCAAGAACTCCATTTAATCCCATTCAGAATTCCTTTCCATTAAAGCTCTCTCGAGTGAATGTTCTTTGCTGGTTGTTTCACTGATGGGCTCAAACTTTTCTAGGAATGGCTCGAGATGCAAGCTAATGCATGACAAACATTTAAGGCTTCAGAAGAAGACAGTGGCAAATGCACAACTTTGGACATCTTTCCCAGGGTCATTCTTGCAAACCAGGATTGTGAACCACCTGAGTTAAGGGAATCTGGCATCTCAATTCTTCTACTTTTAACTCGCCTTGTCACTGCTAATGCATTTGGAAAACTGTGCAAAGCTCTATCAAGTTTATACAGCCCATCCCAGTAAGTTTCAACATCACCTCTACTTCATCTGGGCTCACTTCTCTGTCCAGGATTTTTGTTTTGTGTTGAATTCCACAGTCATATCACTGAGATGACATATCACCTCAAGACCCTATAGGAACAAATAACCATGCTCAGTAAACTTGCAGTTTGAATTTCAAATCAGGTAAAAATATTTTACAGCTGAATTAGGAATTATTTTGCCACATCTCACTAACTACATTACTAAGAAAACTGCTGATGCTGATAACACAAATATTAAGATGTATAATTTATACTCTTGACTAGGTTAGACTGTAATCTGTACCTTTTCAACAGTAAGATCCAATTTTTTATTTAATGCTTGTGCCCTCTTTAAATACTCTGTGAATATCTCCAAATGTGCTAAATTCTTCAAGCTGCTACAACAAAACCATGGAATCAGAGAATGGTTTGGGTTGGAAGGGACCTTAAAAACCACCTGGTTCCACCCCCCCTGCCATGGGCAGGGACACCTTCCACTAGACCAGGGCGCTCCAAGCCCCATCCAACCTGGCCTCCAGGGATGAGGCAACCACAGCTTCTCTGGGCAGCCTGTGCCAGGGCCTCACTGCCCTCACAGTAAAGAATTTTAACAGCAGTTTCTATGCTTCAGAATGTATTCATCGCTACGGATCTAGAGAATATTTGGCTACTGAAAGAATACAGCAAACAAAGACTGACACATCTTTTCAGCAATGAGATGGAAGCTCAATTGGAATGGGTTCTGTGCCAGTGTATTACACACTACCCATGATTAAATGCAATTTGTTTAGCCTTCAACACAAAATTATAGCATAAAATGTGTGCATCTTGGAGGCATAATCTCAACACATGGTACAACCTGTAAACATTTTACTTTTACTTGAAAAAACTGCTGCAATTACACCTGATATTAAACTTCACTAGTCCAAGTCACTCAGACCCCAATTCAGCCGACCACTCAGGCACCCACCTGTACCCCAAACATTTAATACCAGGCAGGTGCATCAGAACTTTGCTGAACAGCAAGTGACTACAGACAAGTTACATTTCAAGGGTGAATGTGAGTGCTTTGCTGAACTGAAACTTGAATACATCAAAGAAACAGCAGGAGGTTGATTACTGAAGTGATGTTTGTGAAGCGAGGAGATGGGATTTTACAGTTCCCAAACTGCAAACTTTACAGCTGCTAAATTTTAAATGACTATTCAACAAAGGCTGTAAAGGCAAAATTACTTCATATAACTTGCCAATGAGTGCTTTTTAAAGTTTTCTTGTGAAGAAGTAAATGCATATTCAAGTTCTCTACACCTCAGGTTTCAACTCTTTGATTAGTTTAGGGTATTGGGAATGGATATCGAGTCTTCCACAGGTAATTCAATTGCTTGAATTTAATTCAGGAGAACCAAGAGATGTTCACTGTTTGACTGCACTGTCTGTTCAGAAGCCTGCAGAATATGCAATTTAATTCTACTGGCATGCTGCCCACACTACAGAAATTACTTGTTATCTGCTGCTTACACTGCCTAGCTGGGCACAGAAAAAAACCCCAAGCCATCATATACAAACACACTGCCTTCTGAAAATCACTTTAAAAATGCCCCAGTAATTCCTATATCATGAACTAAATACCTATATTACTCTCTAAATACCTACATTACTAACCAGCCACTCTGCTTGCTACCATACTCCTCTACATCTGTGACCTCCAAACTGTCTTGAACACACATCTCTATCAACAAGAAATTTTTCAGCACACCCCCCCAAGTTATGTATATGTATTTACAGATTGTACACACAACCTACTGCACTAACACATTACATACACAATAATAACTACACAAAAGTTAGACATTAAAACCAGAATACATTTAGATGACATTAACAATATTATAAATAATTTTAATTAACTTTATATAAAACAGGTTTTTTCACTAATAGTATTATTATTAATACTATTTTAAGTAAGAACAATGTGATTGAATATGTTTCATTAGTCTTGGTTCAATACTTTGAGATTCAAAGGTCTAAGTTCAGTTTATTTCAACACTTTATTTGAATGGCTGTCATAGCTGAAAAATAAAATTTGATGACGCAGATTCAAATGGAAGAATTGCATCATTGGCTGGGCTTAATAAATCATGATCCCATCCACCAGTTATGCAAAGATTTTTGTTTCAATTCATATAGTTTATTTTCACCTTCCCTGATCACATGCAGTTCTGCCAAGACTCTTTCCACACACCAAATGCTGCGGCCCCAAAACCAGCCCGTGGTGATCTGATGGACTCAGGTTTATCGGCAGCTTTACAGCTGATTTGGGTAAAATCACCTGAGTCAATCAGGTGACTGAACTTCGAACATGCTCTTGGTTCTCCACGTCTTACATAATGAAACTGAAATACAGAGCTCAAGTGGCCTTGATTTGGGTAAGCACTACCTAGCAACAACCAAAACATCAGTGTGTTATCAGTGTTATTGTCATACCGAGTCCAAAACACAGCACTGTGCCAGCTACTGAGAAGAAAATGAACTCTATTCCAGCTGAAACCAAGACAATGACATAATATTTTGTACTTTGCACCAAGCTGAAGACTTGGTACGCAAATTAATTTCTGTGGTTTCTAAAGGGGTGCCTGTAGGAGAGAGTCACTCTCTCTGGAAACCCTGCAAGAACAGCAGCCCAAACCAAAAGCATCTGTTTAAATTTGCACTGCTAAACC
Source organism: Pomatostomus ruficeps (assembly GCA_013400735.1). Lineage (NCBI taxonomy): Eukaryota > Metazoa > Chordata > Aves > Passeriformes > Timaliidae > Pomatostomus > Pomatostomus ruficeps. The sequence goes on along the minus strand of VYZT01062817.1, from coordinate 240,589 downwards.
AATTAAAGGAGATCTGGGCAGCTTTAAGGAGGACAGTGTTGCTTGTGCAGCCCTGTTTTGCAGCGTTCGCAGCACAGACACCGCGGTTTCACTGCTGTGTCCCAGTCCCGCGCCTCAGCGGCCCCGGGCGCTGCGGCCTCTGCGCCCGCCGGGCCCCGCCGGGATAAAACCCAGCCTGGCACAAGCTTCACTCAGATCTATGAATTAAGTTAAAAACAAAAAACTCAAAACAACAAATCCCAAACAAAACGCACCTCTCCGCTCAGAACGCCCGCTCCGGCAGCGCGGCGCTCCCGAGCGCTGTGGGAGCTCCTCAGGCGCAGCCCCGAGGCCCCGCGCTCGGCCGCTCCCGGCGCTCGGCAGCGGGACACGGCACAGCCCAGCACCGCCGCTGCCCGGCTCCCGCTGCCCGGCGCCCACCGCCCCATCGCAGCCGCTGGAAGCTTGCGGGAGCCCAATCCCGGCTGCGGTGCCTCGCCCAGCGCCGGGAGCCAGGCAGCGGCTGCGGGGCCGGGGCGCAGAGCCCGCACTGGACTCGCCTCCGCCCAGAACCCCTCACACCTGGGGGGACGGAATTAAACTCCCACAAAGCATCTGCAGCTGTGCCAGGCTGGAGCTGCGCTGTTGCTGCACCCCGATTCCCTGCCGCTAGAAACAGCTTCGGCCCCTGCTGTGCCTGTCAGTTCCAAATGAGGACGGGGAACACGGCTTCGAGCAGCGTGTGCGGATCGCTGCTGCCTAGGCAGGTGTCCTCCTTACCTCTATAAATTAACTGATGTGTATCAATAAGCGAGTGCAGGTGCTCGTCTTTAGGCAAAACAGGGGGGCAGGTGCGTCAGCTAAACACGCAAAGGAACTCAGCTGTGTTTGCAAAATGATTCTTAGGAAGATAGAACGGGCTGGGGTGGCTAACCCACAACAGCAACCAAAGGCTTTCCAGGTGCCCCATCATGCATCAGTCCATCTTGTGCACAACGACTTAGGATTTAAACAACCTGCCCCCACACTCCTGGAAAATTACACAATACAAGAAAATATAAATAAAAATCTCATTCCGTTTCATTGGTAGTCAGTGGGTGTTTCCTCCACGGAATCCAATGCTTTGACCAATCTAAATCAATTGGTGGCACAGTTGGGATGACTTCTAACACTGGGCTGTGCCCAGGTTTGGCTTCCTATACGATCTGAAACAGCTGTTGCCAAATTGGGTAGTTTGTGAATTTTAAATGAGACGTTTTGTTATGTTTTAACAGCAACATATAAAAGGTAGCACATTTTACAGAGTTAACCTCCTGGAAAACCCCTACAAATGAGCTCCAGTTCAGGCCTGTAACCAATCTTGTGGACTGCACACAGAGCATTATGAGTTCAGATAGCAAGTTTTAAACATAAAAGCCCCTCTATTAAAACACCACAGGCAAAGAACCTCTAGGGGATTTCTGCTTTGCCCAGCTGTAGAAGGCTCAACATCATCTGGAATTCCCGGTGTGTTTTCTAAATCCAAGCCAGTACCAAAGCCTGGTTTTGATCTGGAAATGTGAAATACCCTCACAGTCAACCTAGCATAAGGAGATTCAAACAAGCTTGACTCTGTACTGGCTATAAAATGGACCAGTCCAGCTGGAAACCATGCAAAGGGAACTCCCTGCTGTTTCAGCTATCAGAATTACACCTACAGCAAGCAGTGGCACATTCAGCATGCTTTGCCATCCACTGCTGGACATGCAAGTCCTTTTGCTAGGATGTGACATTTTGGGGTTTATTGTCTGATTAGGAAACTGGAAATAGCATACATGCTTGTAATCTTCTGAGGAAGAAAGACACAGACTGTTAATATGAGAAACGTTATAAAGGAAACCCTTATACATGTGGTATTTTTCACTATCCGAAGAACTTTCTTCTTACAGAGAAGAATAAAAACACCAATATTGCTGCTTATTCATTACATGGGCTACCAGATAAGAACTTCTATGTCGTAATTCCTGTAACTGCTTTTAATTATTAAGAAGTTTCCTTATACTCTCATAGCATGTTACTCACTGGTAGATGACTTGGCAATTCAGCTTTGTAATATTACCATTACATTTGGTAGACTTTCTACACTGATTCATTCTGTACCTTGGTCACTTCTGCAATGCTGACTGGACCAAGCAGTATTTTCAAGCCTGCCAGCTGCCAGGTTCTTTATGCCCAGGACAAGTGGTTTCTGAAACAAACACACAGTAATTGCACACTTGTGTTCTGCCCCAATTTTACAAAATATTTTTTCAAGCTCAGCTTGCCTTACTTGGCAGGAGTACAAGTACAGCTGTCCTGGTAAGAAGAGGGTCACTTATTATCATATAATGGTTTGGGCTGGAAGGGACCTTACAGATCATCCAGTTCCAACCCCCTGCCAGGGCAGGGACACCTTCCACCATCCCAGGTTGCTCAGAGCCCCATCCAACCTGGCCTTGAACACTTCCAGGGATGGGACATCCACAGCTTCTCTGAGAAACCTGTACCACCACCTCACCACCCTCACTGTCAAGGATTTCTTCCTATTATCTAATCTAAGTCTACTCTCAGTTTAAAGCCACTGTGATGCATTTCTGAAAGATGTCTCCTTCCCTAGGACTTTTGAAAAGGCAGAAATTTCAAGTTGTCTCAAATAAGCATTAAACAGAATAATTTGTTTTCTTGATGTGTTAAAAAAATAGGCATCATTCCTGATAAGAAGTCTCACTGCAAGAAATGTAAATATTCGGATAATTTCTGAACTTAACGCTGCAACACCAAAGCAGCCACATGAATACACTGTTTCTTTCACCAAAAAGAAAGCCCATTTGTGCATTTCAAACAATGAGGAAGCTTTGTCAATGAAATGTGCCTTTGAAAGAAACATACTATCAGGCCACCAGGAGTTAACCGCCTCTTTTGAGTGCAATTCCCTTTCTAAAGGACACTTGTTTTGGGGTTTGTTGTTTTTTATTTCAGCCATCTACTTGAAAATGAAACAAATGCACCATTAGTGCCCCAGGAGGTTAATACTTAGAACAAAGATTCCATTGAAGTTGTCTTATATGGCCATTCTAAAAGGGAACTAGAATTTAACTTAAAAAAGTATCAATCACCTCAGTAAGTACTGGAAGGTATAACTAGATCATTACAAATAGGAACATCAACGTTTTCTACATAAAACCCAGACACACAGAAAGCAGTTCCAGGAAGTTTGCTGCTACATTCATGAATCACTGGTAGTAGTCAGCATGGATCCAGCGAGAGGAAGTCAGGCTTGAGCAACCCTCTGCAGTGAAATGACTGCCAGGAGCTGAGGGGAGACCTCAGCCAGGCCTCCGACACTCCCAGAAGATCCTCTTTGACAATCCTGTTTAACACCCTGGTTAATGATGATGGGCAGAGCACGCTCTCAGCAAGGCTGCAGGTGACAGAACTGGGAGTGGCTGACACACCTGGGGGTCCTGCTGCCATCCATAGGGACCTCTGCAGGCTGGAGAAATGGGCTGTGCAGGAACAGTCCCATACACTGATCCATCCTGGGGCCATCCAGCTGGAAAACCCCTTTGCAGAGAAGGCCCTGGGGTGCTGGAGTTGAACAGGAGCCAGCAGTGTGCCACAGACCAGGCTGATGGCACCGGCTGCAGCAGCAGGGTGACAGAGGTGCTCCTTCCCTTTGCTACACCCAGGAGCAGTGCCCAGTTCTGGGCATCCCAGTGCCCAGTGAGACACACAGATACAGCTGGGAGCCCAGCCCTCTCTTATGAGGAAAGGATGAGGCAGCAGGGCCTGTTTAGCCAGGAGAAAGCTCAGGGAGGCTCTTTATCATTTTCTGAAGTGAGGGTGCAAAGAGGAAGCCAGGCTCTTGTCACTGATGCCCAGTGACAGGACAAGAGGGAGTGGGCACAAACTGGAACACGTGAGGCTCCATCTGAGCACAAGAACATACTTGTGCTGGGACTGAGAACTGCAGCAGGCTGCCCAGGGAGACAGAGCGTCCTTCCTTGGAGATCCAAACCCATCCGGACATCATTCTGGCCAGCAAGGCCGACATGGCATGGCTGGAGCAGGGGGGTTGGACAATGTGACTTCCAGAGGTCCCTTCCAACCTCAACCAATCTCTGATTCTGTGAATAAACAAAACCAGAAATTTTGATAAAATGGAAAAATTGGGGTTTTTTTAATATAAACTGCACAGAAGTATGACCAGTCATCTGAAAATGTTACTCAGCACTCATTCACACTGGGAAATTCCCAGTAATATGGCAGGAAGCAAGACAGGCTAACAGGTGTCTACAATGTATGTATTTACATTCAACTAGCACATAATTTGCACAACAGTATTTTTAAATAAATCAAATTAGCTTATCCAAACAAAGTCTGATTCAAGGTATATTTTAAGTCTATATAAAATACAAATAAAGTCCTCAAAACTTAAATTCTTTGGATAAAACCAATTTTCAATTACTTAAAGATAAGTTAGCTCTAAAGTAGTAAGAAATGTAAACATCAGATACTGTGATAAAAATCCTAAGGAATAACAACTTTGTCATAAAGTGCTGGCACATGATTTCAGCTATATTTTCCAGATGCTAAAAAACAGTTGTAATTTCAACTCATTAATATTTTTGCAGAATTTTAAATTATAACAATTTTATAAACGTTCTTTTTTACCTTTATCTTCACAGCTTTTTGGTATTTTCTTCTTTATTTTAAGTGAACTTTAACTTCTACATATGTATCTCATAGTTTGTGTTTTTAACTTACCCAGTTCAAACTGGACTCCATGCTGGTGAAAAAAAAATCAAAAGGGCAGGTAAGACTCCAACTGGAGAAAGCTCAGGCCTTTGAAAAGTAAAGGTGTAACGTACCTGAACACAATCCAACAGCTGACTCCTGCAGAGTAATTCTGTAATTATACATACAATCAGTACCACGGAAAAAGCTCCTTGAGAATTCATACACGGAGGAGACTCGGTGTGGTTCATTCACACCCAGGCATCAGAGCTTTGTCCCTGCTGAACAAAGCTGTTACTTCATTTCTCATGAAATCAGGTCTTGCAGAACTTCTGCTTCTGCTGACAAACACCAGCTGAAAAGTCTCACATGCCCTACACCTCAGTCTGCTTTCTACTTGTGGACCTGACTGTTCCTCCAAACCAAGACAACAGTCCTGAGTCCCCCCATGCATTATGGTGACACCTTATACTGAAATCTGTTTGGGAAACATCTGCTCTTTCCCCACGTGAAGAGAGATCAAATACAACCTTTACCACTCTTCAGGTTCACCTCTCAACCATATGTTATTCCAAAATGCCACTCTGCCCAACTCTTGACAAATCCACAGGCACACTTGAAAAAGATTATCAGATTGTGGTATTTTATTATACAAAACAAATCCAATTCAAAGACAATTAAATTTAAGCTCTGAGGAGTGGAAAATCCCAAAATATTTTAAAGTGACATTTACTTTCAAAATATCTGTAAGAGTTTTAATAAATTCACTGCCCAAAAAGACTCCCAGCCTCTGTTATGATTAAGGGCCTTATTTTATGAGTATTAGTTTGAGGCTGTTAAGGCACAACTGGCATTTGCTCTAAGACAAAACTTGACACAGGCATTATTACCTCAGAGCCAGAAACAGGAAGTGGAAGACACAGAACTTTAAAAAATACCACTAAATAAACCAATTTTAAAGGCTTAAAACAATTATTAGGTAGTTTATCTTTAAATACTAACACACTGCAGTCCATTTCGCAGAGCGGGCATGAAGCTGAGTAATTGTGGGTAACAGTAATTGACAGCAAGATGCACTTCTACCTTACAGGGGCATAGAGAAAAGTTGTGAATTGTGGCTTCACTGGCAAAAATGGTTATTTTCAGTTTACTCAGTTTTACTACCTTGAACTAGAGGCTTTCTGTTTTGGGGCTTGTTTGTGTGGGGGGTTTTTCGGTTAGATTTTTTATTTTTTAAGATAAGGAAAAAGTCAATGTAGGTAGATTATATTATCTCAGAGGTTTGATGAAAGCAAACCAGCAAGTTCAAACATTCACATCAGCATAGGAACCTCATCTTCCAAGGGAATTTAGTGGTAGGAAGCCAAGGACCACAAGCACAAGGACTGGCAATCTACCTGTTTGCTATGCCAAGTGTTGCAGAGATCCAACACAGCACAACCAACACAGAATATGCATTATAATGCCCAAGTGGCCCAGATCTATAAGGCAGAACTATGAGTGATCCTAGAGGGAAAACAGGTTTCCAAATGGCCCCAACAGATGTACCACAGTCCCAAAACATACCAATTTTAGCCTCTATTTAAAGTGGTGGAAATGGTAGCAAGAAAGACCAGTAAACCAGCAAGATTCAGCTTCCCTGCTTCCCTTCCCAATTTCTTACTAGGGCTAGTCCTAAAAGCATGCATGTGTTCAACCACTGTTTGGCAAAGGCTGTGCTTAAACAAACGCATTTGCAGGTTTCAGTTTGTTCACTCTAGCATCATCTTTTGACTAGAACTTGAAAAGTGCAAAAAATATTTAATTATATCTTCTTAAAAAAAATAATTCATTTTATTGGCACGACGACTCCAATTCCTCGGGAATTCCACTGCCAGCAATGGATAGAAAAGGAGGCACCAGCATAAAAGAATCAAAGTGCACTTCCAGTATGCCAATGCTGCACGAATTGGCAAGCCAGAACCCTTTTTTCAGCACTGGAACAGATTATGCTGAATTCATTTCATGGAAAGTCTGTATTACACCTTAACACACAAAGTCTGTCATGAAGTCTTGGGGATAATGCAAGGAATCGTCAAAGCGGAAGCGTTTGGAGACCGTGCTGCTGTCCTCGGGAATGTTCTCCTTGTCCTCCTTGTGGCTGCAGGTGCCATTGCAGCTGGATTTCACACTCCGCTCCTCCGAGCACTTGGCTGTGTGTCCTGGCAGCTGAGGGGAGCAGCAAGTTCCTTCAGGGCTGCTCAGGAGCGTGAGCTCCCCTTGCTGCAGCCACGAATGGGAGAGACAATCTGCTGCTGTGGGCCTGGCCCTTCGGAAAGGAAAGGGGAAAGGTGCTTGCGTTAATTTCACCAACACTCAAACCCTAAAGGAGCTCTGATACATGTAGCTAAAAATCCAAAGGAAAATTGACACTAAAGAGTCAACATGGTTGTGCTTTCACCCCTACCTCAGCTGCTACAAAACAGTTAGGTATCGGCTACATGCATCTAATTTGAGTTGACAGCTTACCCTAAAGCTGGTAAACTTTCACCAGAGCAAGGAACATAGTCCCTTGGAATGTTTTCAACATGGTACATATAAATGTGCACATGCTTTTGCTTTTAAAGTCATATGTTTTATACAGACCGTTATAAATAGTGAGGCTCATGAATATTCAGCCACTAGGTTTTCAAGGACGGCCAAGTAACATGACGGCATCGACTCTGACATTTTCTGGTGTTTCACTCTTGCAATTCATCTGGCATAAACCCTTTCAAAATATAGATCCTACCAAGCAAACCCAGCTTAGAAAATTGTTCCTGTGGATCACCTAGTACAGACGGCAAGTTTTAATTGTGTTCTGCATCGTTAACTTCCACAAAACTTGCTGGAAAACTGGCTCCAAGGCAACAGAGCCCACTACTTGTCCCTAACTCTACCAGAACACATGAATAATTTTCAGAGAAGTGTAACTTGACAGAGTTGACTCTCTGAGAACAGACTTTTCCTCTTAAAATTCAAAGAGGTATAGTCATCAAGAGTTGGAATGGGGAAAAAAAAAAAAAAAGACAGCTTATTGAGGATATAATGAAGAGTCTTGAGATGCCCAGGAGAGAGAAAGTGAGTAGTAATTGTGACAGAATGTCAAATATCCCACGGTTCCACACTAAATTATCAAAGCAGGCTCTTCATCATTAATTCCCTTTTTCTAGGTGCTTCACAAATGTGAAAGATAAGATTCCCTCGTGGTACTGGGGGTTTTGTGAATTATTCCAGCTCCTGACAAACAGTATATGCGAGATGTTAAAAGAGGAAAGACTCTTCAGACATGAGTTTATATGGAGTCCTTATTGCCTCAGAGTAGACACTTCCCAGGGATCATCTCCCATGGTCTCCTCTCTCAGCCAAGCAGGGTCACTCCTGCCTCTGGAGGCTCTCTGCAGGTGACCAGGACTCCTGTCTCACCACAGGTGGCAACCTCGAGCACTGCAATTGATAACACCTGACCAGGTCACTTCTCAAAGTTCAGCTATTTTTGTAAGGTCTTGAGCAGAGTCTGAACTCCTGAAGAACGCAGAGTTATGGCAGTGTGCCTTACAAACAAAAAGGACTTCTCACTTTGGATTGAGAATATCAAGACTGAACAAGGCAAAACACTGCCAAGTAGAAATATATCAAAAAAAGGTGTATTTAAGTAGAAAGATAAAGGTAAGGCAGGAAACAAGAAAGCACCACAAAGAGGTTGCATTTTGTCTCTCCAAATTTTACAATAATTATAAAAAAGAATGTGACCTTTCTAGAATATATTTAATAAAATCTATTAACTGTCCTCTGAGTGCAAATATAAAGAAACTCAAAAAAACCTCAAAGAACCAGCCTGTCTAATAATAACATTATCTGTAATAACAACAACAATAACAATAATATCTGACAGTATTAGCCGGACATTGAATCAAAGATCCTTCTCACATATTATAGAAAAGCATAAACCTGCACTTTTAAATATCCGGTTGAAAATACCAATGTAATGTGAAACATCCAACTGATCTTATCTCTGGTATTAAGTACATAAATTAATATTTACTTTTTCTAGGTGCTCCACAAATTTAGGATTCTTGCCTGGAGGAGGTTGTTACTTACTCTGGATTTTTTATGAGGAGTTTTTGAATGAAGTCTTTTGCAGGCTGTGAAACTGATGAAAATGTTTCTTCTGAATAATCCACGTTAACTTGAGATATATTAAGGTAAGTTTCCTGAACATCAGCTCCCACAAATGGAGATTCTTGTGTCAGCAGCATGTAGGAGATGACACCGATGTTCCTGAGACAAGGACACAATGTATAAACCTACTGGAGAATCTAAACCAGACACCCTGCACATTTACTGGGCTGCAGATCAAAGTTCCTGACATATCCCACACTCAGAATTGGCAGCATCATGTGATTCAAGCATGACTGCACATCCACACACAAGGAAAGCTATGTGTATGTATCTCAATGAAGGGACTTGGGAAAAGTGTTTACTTTCAATATATCCTTTTCTTCCTATGGAGATTGTTAGGAAAAGGAAACACCTCATTTATGCACAGCCCACTCTTGGGACATATGGCATTCTGGACGACAGAGCTGCAAAAAAGACACTTTCTAATCTGCATGCAAGTAAAACCCATCTTTCACTGCAATTCTGGATGGCTGAGCAAAGACTGACGTTCAGTCAACCTCTGTGTACATTTGACATCTGAGTTGTGTTACAATCTCCTCTTGCTGAGATGTTTCTCCCAAGAACATGAACATGAGTACCATGGATCATGCAATCTATTATACATCTTAAGATGGTTTCTTGATGCATAATAAAAACATTTTTGTGATCTGATAGATCAGAATTTAGTACTCATTACATGTGGGAACATGCAGCTGTTGGGGTTGTCATTCTGAGATCAGCAGGGGTTTTTTTATGTCTTCCCACAAAAGCAGGCAAATAGTATGTGATTAAAAAATATTCACTAACAGATTTAGTTATTAGTATGAGTTGAGAATTTCAAAGGAGCAATTAGCAACTTTTAACAGTGAATTTTAATTAAGATGCTGAAGATTCTGTGTTTTAAAGGAAACATTTTAAAGCCAGTCTTTGAACTAACAAAGCTCATAAAATTAAAAAGCCACAAAAAGTTGTGAGTCAGTTCAAGATACTTGTCATTTTTTATGATTCATTCTGCAGCTATTTCTCTAAAAATACGAAGCAGGAAGTTTACATCCTTCTTAGCATTTGTAAGAAAAATTATTTAACAATATATAAGTGGGGAAGGAAGTGTCCTAGAGTAGCTAATGTGTGAAGCATGTCACCCAGGAGTACCTAATACCCGAAGTATGTTATCCAGCCACTGCTATTATCCCCTCAGAACAAACACAGGCTCAGAAGCCACCTGCATTCCTTACTAAGTGTGCAACAGACCCACACACAGTAACTCCTGTAAGCCCTGAGTTATATCCTGAGGGCTCCTTCCCCTCCCATCGCTCCCTCTCTCAGCCAGCCACCAACAGAAGGGTATTCTTTGAAACCAGATGAAACTGCATCAGCCCCTTAGATTGTTAAGGCGTCCCACCAAACCTCAATAAAATGAATTAAGGTAAAACCTACCACATGTCTGTAGCTGTGGTAATAGGATCGTAGTTTAAGATTTCTGGAGCTAAAGAGATGGGGAGAAGAAAAATGCTTTAATAAATACATTATTCAAATGGCTTTGCATCATACACTACATTTCTGGCATTCTTTTGCCAACCATTATTATGAGACTAAACATGTAGTTTCAGTAATTAGGTTTATTATTTTCAAGCCACAAGGGTGGCAAAAAGGTATTTCCGTTTGCCTAGACCCGGATGTTTACTTGGTTCACACCAAAATGGCACTACATGGCCTAAAGGTTACCCAAGTTTCAAGACGTGTTCTAATCAGATGCATGCACATAAAATTTCTTCTAAGAGGTTTTGAAGTATACAGCTTTTTAAGGGGAATGCATAAAGCCTTCAGCATGTTAACACCGCAGAACAAGATCACCAAGCCAATTTTAGGATCAGTGGCTGTTAGCATAGGCTGGGCAGCAAGTTATTCACTGCAGAATGAAGTGCTCTTAAAATTGAGTGTTGGCAAATCATGAAGGAAGCTTGTCCCTCAGAGAGGGCCAAGTGTTAACAGCAACCTTTCCCTTTCCAAGGAATATTGTAATCTCATTAAATCATTATATTAAATAACATTGCTAATTCAAAGAAGATCCCTTTGTGCATGCTAATGTTGTATTTCAATTCTAACCAGAAGAATTTAACAGCCTGCACAACAGCAAATACTACAGCATGAAATGGAGAGGTGCAGTTCTTGATATAATTCTGGATTTTTTGGTGCAGGTATTTGTTGTCTACTCTAAAAAAAGAGCAGCTCAAAACATGTTGCCTTGCCCTATGATGTTCTTTATCAACGTGTAAGTTGCAAGTGTGTTAAATGAACTGCTCCTGCTTGCTCTGCAGTGAAGCAGCCCTTCCATACCGAGATACTCTGTTGTTCCCATGATCTGCCGCAGCTCACTGGAATTCTCAAGCTTCCGGGACATCCCAAAATCTACAATTTTTACATCACCAAGAGGATTGATGCTGCTCAGCAAAATATTTTGAGGCTAGAAAAGAAAACATGGCATTCCCAATTAGTAAAATACAGTCTGAAACAAAAGCTCAGAGTACTAAATGACACTTCAGGTACTATTATGCAATACTTATTGATATATGTTATTTTAAAATATTTAATCTCTATCCTTTTAATATCCTTTAATCTCCTTCTTCTCCTCATCTTTTTTATGTATTTAACAAATTACTTTGATGAGCATAAGTTGAAGATAAAGTTTTAAAATAAAGTCTGCTGTAGCCTCACCTTTAAGTCAAGATGAACAATATTGTTTTCATGCAAGCAGCAAAGTCCTTCAAGTATTTGCCTTATAAGCCTTACAATATCCCTTTCACCGATTCTGTCATCCAGATCTGAGACACACAAGTCAAATATTTCTCCTCCAGCAGCACTGAAACACATTCAAGAACACCTATGTATTAAATTTTGAAGCTTCAGTGAGGAAAAATGTTATCAACATCAATAATATCTAATATATATCTGTAATATTAGAGAGGCTGTAAATATTTTTTACACACTTATGCTAAAACACTTAATATAAACACTTGCAAAAGGAAAAAAAAAATCTGATTATGCTTTTTCTTTCCTTATAGCCTGAAACAGCAGTTGAGACAGCAAAAAGCACTTTGACTGGTAACCTCATAATGCTCTGGTCCCCTCAAGCTAGTGGCAAGATGCCTTCCAGAAGTCGAGTTCTATCATCAGTCCCTAATCAAAGAAGCCTTTCTTTTCAAGTCAAGTCTAAAATTTCTTCCATGAGGCCGATTCATAAATAATTCAGTGCAGTGTAAAGCAGCATGGAAATATCTGTGTTCATGTGGTTTATGAGTTATTCCTACACTTGGCTGCAGTGTCAGCTGTCTTCTCTCAGGCTGGGTTTGAGACCGTTGCTCAGCCTGCTCTGAGGGCCTGAAGTCTCTCTCTCAAGCATGAAGGGCGGCCTCAGAACTGCAGATCACGAAGTCTGAACCTCATTGGTAACAAAATGAGAGCCCATTAAATGTCAGATAACGGACAAAGTGAAGGAACACAGCCACAACCCTGCTGAAGCTGGCTGAGGTGCCAGCAATGCCTCCCCTCACTGACTTTATGCCGTGTACAGGAAGGGAAGGGCAGGGGATGCCAGGAATTTCAACTTCCACAAGGTTTTCAGCACTGGCTCCCACAGTGTTCTTGTACTCAAGCCACATTATGGTCTGCATGGGTGGGCACCCAGATGGGTAAAGAGCTGAAAGCTCTGCAGAAAAGGATTTGCCTTAGAACAAATAATATGTTAGGGATCATCTAGTTCCAGGGGGGAAAAAAAAAGCTTTTTAAGATAGAATCTAGCAATATTCTTTGGAAAATTTGAAGGGACTTATTGTGGTATACACAGACCACCATTAACAGCACTTCAAATAGTTTGTGCATGAAACTTAAAGCTTAGAAAGAATTAATTTCACAAGCTTCCATTTTGTTCCTTACATTCCAAATAAATTTACTCATACACCAAATATGATAGATAATTCAAATTCAATTCCCAATTTAAACTTCTTTTTCAGAGCTAAGGAGAAGCTTCGGGGACATCTGTAAAAAATGTGGCAATTTTTAAAGAAATTACTCCAAAGGCCAGTTTTAAAACAACAGAAACACTAAATTTAGGGCACAAAACACACAAAGTAACTGCAATTCTTCAGTCACTAAAAAATGTCAAGTGCTAACTGAAGTTCACAGGGCATGGACGTGCTCAGCCTCTCTGCAATCTGTGTACTTGGTATCAATGACAGGTTTTTCTGTGATTTAAGTTGCACCAAAGCACTCTGGACTTTCTATGGGATTCAAGAACATTCTCTCCAGTCAGCTTGCCTGAAACATTCTTAAAGGAAAAGATATAAAGTATATTATAATGAAAGATGAACATAACATATACAGGCAATTCTCCTGGGCATTCAGGTGACTCACACAAAAAATCAGCGTATTGAAAGGTTTTACCCACAAACATGGAACGTGTGATGAGGGCATACTTACTATTCCAGCACTAAGATGATTTCATTTGCTGTTTCATAGACTTCATGGAGATTAACTATGCGAGGGTTGGATTTCATTAATTCAAGGACAGCAATCTCATGCAGAATCTCTGCTTTGCAGTCTTGCCCTCTTCTTCTTTTCTTTAAGAATTTCGCTGCGTACTCTTGGCCTGTGGATTTAGCGACACATTTTCTGACCACAGCACATCTTCCTCTATGAAACAGAAGGGAAAACACTGAGACCCAGGAAATAAAAAGTGCATAAATTACCACTAGAAATAAGAAGACATAGCAAATAAGTGGAAACAAACAAACAAAAAAAATGTATTGGGAAATGCCATGCCTGGCCTGCTCCTACACTACTTCCTGAACAGTCACTTGCAGGCACTGTAGAAGGATACTAAGCTAGATGAAGCTTTGGCGAGACCCGGTAAAATTCCCTTTATACAGCCTAGCTAAACATTAAATCAGAGTATCAGGTTACAGCGACATTCCCACTGTCAGGTCACAGAAGAATTCAGTTGGAAAGGACTTCTGGAGGTCTCTAAAAACCTCCTGGTTAAAGCAGGGGCAGCCATGAGGTTTTACCAGGCTGCCCAGGGCTCTGTTCAGGTTGGCGAGATATTAAAAAACCCTCAACCTCATTAAACACCTACAGGACAATAACAAACAAAGCAAACCCCTGTGAAATGCAGAGAATGAACAGGGAAAACAAAGCATATTTATACGCATGGGTGGGGCAGGAGGTTTTCAGTGAAAAAAAATTTAGTCACAAAGAGAATTTCCTTCCACAAATCGTGTAGTACTGCTACAAAAATCCCAGGTATCTGCAAAATGTTTCAAAACATCTTAACAGGAAAGAACCCACCACTTAGCATTCTCTTCCTCAATTACAGCTATACCAAGAGCGCTGCTTTATTTCCTAGCCAACTGTTTAGGTATGGAAACAAAAATATATTGCGGCAAAGAAATGTTTTTAGAAGAAAACCACATACTGTAGTTAAAACACCAAGCTGATCTTTTAAAAAATTAGGAGAAAAAAATGCAGTTTTTAAAGCCCGGTTATAAACTGGAAAAAACAATTTTATAACCGCTAATATTGCATTCCCAGTAACACCTGGTTGCATACATGCAGTGTTTTCAAATGATACAAGAAACATTATTTACAAAAAAACAACTTGAAAGGCTACAATAAACTCTGTGTAAAGTTCTAAAAACAGCTTAAAGCTGTGTACAAAGTGCACAATTTATGTTTATCTCTTCAAAAAAAGCCTTTCCACCTCTACTTTTTGTCACCACAGCATGCTACAAACAAACATAATGAAACAGCTCAATACGACCTATCTGAGCTGTGTTCTTTTAGCTAAATTAGCTTCTCTAGTAGAAAAGACCAGCAGGCTTTGTCTTTTTCCTGGTGCAAAAATCTCAGTGCTTGAAAGGAACATTCCTTTTTTTTTTAAAAAAAGGAGCTTTTTAAAAAAAATCTAGACATTGGTATTTAATCAAAACAGGGATGACCATCTCATACAAAAAACAATTTTCATTTGCAAACAACTGTACAAACATGCCCGAATTATGAAATATTTAAAGATTACTTTTAATTATACTGCTATAACTTACTTAAAAACAAATTCAACAAAACAGGTTCTCTGTCATCATTTAATTTCAACATCAATTAGTTGCAGATTTTTTCTGTCCTTTTTTTAAAGCACTAAATTTTAGAGGTGAAAGTTTAGTCTGATCCATGCACACTCTTCACTTTAGCAACTGTTTGTAATCCTGAGATGGGCACGTTCTTTCCCAATTGTTAAACCAGCTTATTACTGCAGAGCACTTGAAGCTACTGAGCTCAATTTCATCATATACCCAAGCTGAAAACAGTCCCTCCTCCAGCTTACATTCTCTTTTTAGCATCACATCACCCCTGTCAGCCATGAAAGTGCCTCTAAATTTAACAAAGGGGAACCAGTGTAGTTTCATGAGAACAGCAAGATCTTCCCCCATAGCTCCGGCACATCTTCCTTCTGGTTGCTGTGGGTTTAACAACTTTGAAGGGTCAGTGATATCTCCAGATTTGAAGATATAAGAATTTCCACTCGTTTATTAGGAGTGTGCCAATTAAGGCAAAAATTAAGACCAAAAAAAAGTCTTTCAGAGCAGTGGAAATTGCTCCAGAAACACAAAAAGTCAGCTCGGAAGTGCTGCACTGACACAAGCAGAGCAGTTCCCACTCCTTGCCTGCAAAGCGACTGTGCAACCATCCGCCCTCAGAGCCCAGCTTCACAAGCAAAACTGATTTCAGGATGTTTTCATATCTCAGCTTAGAAACCACAGAAATTTAACTGCTTCCAAAGAAGCCAAGCCACGCACACACCAGGGACAGAACTACTGAACCCACTAAACAGAACCCAACCTGCCAGCTTCGTGAGTCAGTGTCTTAAATACCAAAGGACCCAACAGATAAGGGTGTGGGAGGAAGAAATGGGGCTTGGGAAGCTTAAGCAGAGAACAAGAGAGCTATTTACTACATAATCTCTACAGGAAAAAGAAAAATGCTAGTGAAAATTAAAGTATATTGAATCTTTTAGAGAGGTTACAAAGAAAAGATGGATTTTACATGACTTAAAAAGCATTTATACACTTAAAAACATGAAAAAATATACACGTAGTTAGGCCAGGAGAAATCACAAATATGTTTGTAAAACAGAGTCCTCTGCTTCCATTTTCTTCGCATTTTGGCACTTACTTTGTTATGCCTGGGTCTGCATGCACAAGAAGTACAAAAGACTGTGTTCTGGAATTCACACAAAACCTACACTTTTGTTTGCTTTAGACATCACCTCCCAAGTATGTACAGTCTGAAAATCCAGCGTTGTAACAATACCTGAGTTCTAGAGGGTGCTGCATATAAACTGCTTCTGTAGAGCTTAGAATTCAAAAGCAGAGCTGACAAAAGTTAAGAAAAGAAGAAAGTTATGGGCTGCAATGTGCACTTCTATAAAAGTGTACCAGATAAAGCACATGCTAGAGAAATAGAAAAAAAAACAAAACCAAGAGAACAATGAAGGCTAAAGAGCTCACAAATCACATGCAGAAGAGCACCCCTGCTGACAAAACAAGCTGCAGGTGCAAAGGATCCTTATGCAGAGCAAGGCACAGCTGTGAGACTGAGCTAGGACACTTCTGTTCAGGGAGCTTGGAGACCTGACCATGGCATCATGTCTGCATGGCTTTACACACAATTCACGCAGTACTTCCAAAGTGTGAATTAACCCGGGGGCTCCAAACACACATTCACTTGTATGTCTGGAACAGTGTCATAAATACCAAGGGTTTGGGTGCTTTGCTGTTTTATTTTCTATTTTGCTGTCGTGAACAAGAGCAAGGGAAGCAAGCTGCAAAATGCTCTGAAACAGCAGGTTGTTTGAAACTTAGTCTAACTGCTTGAGGTTGGGAAGGGGAGAGAAAAGGTCTTTGATTCTGGACTTCAGAAAACTCACCCAAACACCCAGGACAACCAACTCAAAACCCTCATTCTTTGTCTTACATTAACTCCCTACGTCATCTCTTGTTTAGGCCATGCACCTGGAATCTGATGTGTGCCTAGGCAGGGAAAGGGTGATAATCCCAAAACCACATGCCTAGGAAAACACGCCAGATCTCTCTGAACTGACGTGGAAAAGGCTGGCAACTAATGCCCCACCGTTCCTTTTCCTAGTCCCTAAAGAACCCACTGGGATGCAAAGAAGGGGGCAGGGAAGGAGAGGGCCATACTTCATTCTCCATCAACTACCATAAAAGTTTGCCTCATTGTACAGAGAATTTTCTTGCAGCAGAAATTCCTCTCGCTAAAATAAAATAAATAGGAATAATCTTACCTTCCTAGCTCTTTTGATTCAAGCACATAAAAATTGTGGAAGTTATCTGTCCTGATTGGTGTGTGCAGAGATGTGGCCAACAAGCCAGAAAGGCTTTTATTCTCCAGCTTTCTCCTCGACATCGTCAAGAGCAGGTCTCTCTCTTCCACCAGTCACCTGCTGAAGCAAAACAATGAGGAGTTTTGGAAATTCCATAGCTACAGCACAGGAAAGTATACAAATATTACAAGTTTAGGGCTATGAAACTAGAACAGCCAGAACTTTGTTCAGTAGCAGCCTGAAAACAACACATTTAATTGCTGTAAAAATAAAACCTGAAAGGAATACTAATCAAGACATGCTAATTTAATAATGTAAACACTTGAGATAAATTGGGGTTTTTTTCTCCCTGGAGCATAGCCATAAGATACCAGGGATAAGCTTAAGTTCTAATAAAAATGCTAATAACTACTTAGCTATTAATGAGATGTAACTTTTTTAATCTTTCTGAAACTCTTCTTTGGATTCTGGGTAAGTTCCAGTACTTCCTTTACATTTACACTTTTAACAGATATGCATTCCTGGGGGAATTTACCAAAACTCCTTCCCTGTTTGTTAATTGCAACATAGCAGGAATAGGTAACAACAGGACAAAGTGGGGGGTTTCTTCCAGTGTGAATATTCACATTTTTTATTAGGCTCACTCATAGCTCCTCTAAGTTTCCTCTTCAAGGCTAAGTTAATTGTCAGAGAGAAGCATGAATGGACAAGGTCCTCTTTGCAAGTTCAGATCATTTAGAATCAAATGATGTAGTAATCCTGATTAAATTACCTTAATAAACCAGCAGAACAGCACATTATGAACATACACCCACCCACATCATTTCTACTACAGTGCAAAAAAAAAAAACACAACAAAACCAAACCAAACAAAATACTGGGGTTTGGCATTCCCATTTATAGGCCTGAAGCATCTCTTTGGGTGAAATACAAAAGCAGGGCAGAAAAAGGTTACTGAAGGATAACAGAAGTTATAATTGAAGGCCTTTTTAAGTTAAAGAGCAGGTTTACTTTTACTAGTGAAGAAAAAAAAAAACATAAGGCAAATGACAATTCAGAGACTGTTAGCAAACTCACAAATCCACACTTGCAGTTTTCAAATGACAGAAATGCACCGTCAGACACTTCTGGGGGAGCACTCGAACTACTTATGATCCAAATGTAATCCAGTACCCATCCAACATTGTTCACATTCCCATGTGGGATGGAACATGGATATTCATATTAGAACTATTTTGGATTCAAATCGTTGTACATACTTTAGCAGGAAAAAGACCCAAACTACACAGTTTAAAAATATCTTCAAAGTATCATTTGATATGCAGGAAATAGCTTCTTTAAGAAATTATGGGAAGGTCACAATACAATCTAATAAACATGTCTTTGACTCACTCTGTAACAAGCATGCATTCCTTCTTCCCCAATTATATGACAGTTTACCATCTAAGTGGACGATTTTGATGTCTGAAGTTTTACATGACTCTCCTTAGGGCTGTGCTCACTCGATAACTTTAACTGCTGAACTGCATCTTCTTACTGCTGAACTTCAGCACAAACACAGTTGTTGTGTTCGATAACTGGCCTCATTGATTAAGAGCTTACCATTACCAAGTTTATTGCCATTATCGAGCTTATTATGTAAGCTTTCATTTTATACGATCATCCCTACAGAGCAGTTATTAAGGAGAACTACCTCACATTGCCTCGACTTTGTTTCTCCGGTAAGATACCACATCTTTTTTTTGGCTCAGTATCATCAAGAATAGAGAAAAACATATATCCGTAGCAGGTAGAAACCTACAAAAAAGGCACATCATCTGCTCAGGAGAATGAGATTCAACTAGTTATGGGGGAAAAAAGGCACGAATTGTAATACAGAAACCATTTCCAAAATTAAAAGTTGATACTTGTGACGTTACACAATGCACAAAAAGCCCCAAGAAACAGACATTAGAAGTGTGGCTCTCACAAAAATCCACAAGATTCTCATTACGAAGAGAGCTTCCCACGAAACTAGAGAAGTTTAACCGGGCAAAACGTCAGCTCATCTAACCCTTTCTAAAGACGTCAAGTCCCTGCTCCGGGCCGGGAAGACGTTTGGCAGCCAAGGACCACGGAGGGCGGCAGCGGCGGGGCGGGATCCAGCCCCGGGCCCGGCCCCGGCTCCCCTCACAGGCACCCCCGCGCTGCCGCCGGCGCGACCCGGCACCGAGCGGGGGAGGCAGCGCGGCGCTTCCACCGCGCTCAGCCAGCAGCGCACCACAGCT